>CM076579.1:905892680-906271996 GCA_034641835.2 Pinus albicaulis | reverse complement strand
AGTCTATCTTGAAAAAGTGCATACAAAGGAAAACTGTGCAGACATGTTCACGAAAGCAGTTTCATTAGAGAAGCTACGATGGTGTCTAGATTCTATTGGCTTGCAGAGAAAATGAAAATAAAACAAGAACGAGGTATCAGGCTAATTGTTTTCAAGGTGGAGATTGCTGAGATTTTGCTGGCTAAAATCTCTTGGATATGCCAACAATAGGTTTTGTTGCAAAACCGATGGCATCAAATTAGCATGAGGAGATATTCTATCCTATTTTGGTGTGATAGAATTAATTATTTAGTTTCTTCTCTCTTCTATAAATTGTAAGCCTGTAGAGGCAAAATATATGAGATGTGAGGTGTGTGGAAGAGGAACTGAAAATGTGAAAATCTGTTGTTGTAATCTCCTGTTGATGAATAAGATTTCTGATACCTCTATTTGGTGGATGTAGCCCAGATTGGTTTGGTGAACCACGTTAATTCTTGTCTTCATATGGGATTGTTGTGTGTGTTATTTTAGTTTTTCCGCTGCGTTATCTTTGACATTTATGTCATTATGTATGGACACAGTTGCAATATTCATACATAATTTTAGATATTTGTGCAATTATTTTTTATTCTTAACATTTCAAAAACAAAATTCTTGAAAATATTTCATGCTCGAGTAAATAATATATTTACCATTAGTTACATCTCATCATATTTTAAAAAACTATTAAAGAAATATATTTAAGTGGAATTACTTACTACTATTAAATAAATGTATAGAATTAATATTACTTAATACACACCAAAATTTCCTGAGTAAACAATTAATTTATTTAGTTCACATCTCAATTTATTAGTTCTTGCATTCCATTTTCCTATTGACCATTATTATTTTAGCATTGACGATTGTTGCAACACCCCTCATGACCCGTACATGGTTATTAATAATTTGTGTAATTACTTTACTTGTTAAAAATAAGTATGAAAAGGTTCGGCATAAGCCTAAGAGAAGTTTTAATTTAAGTTAAAATGAATTGTAAACATTTTGGTAAAATATTTAAATAATTATGGTTGAAAAACTGGAAAATTCACTAAAGGTAAATTTAATTAACTTATTTCAACGTAGAGTTGATTTTCGATTAATTCTCCTCCCAACATTAAATGAACTCATATAAAACTTCTAGGAGGCCCGGAGAGAGAAGGAGAATGGAAGGAGACTGAGAGAACCACACAGATGTGGAAGAAAAGGCATATTTTTTTCCTGAGATTCCTAGAGTTGGACAATGAGTCAGTGGAAGTCTCAAGTCAATATTCCAGGTAGAAATTGGGGTTCAGTGACATGTGAAGTAATCTTTTGTTCTGGTGAAAATATGCACTGAGGAGATAAAGGAACTCATTTCCTTATCTCAAGGTTGTGAGGTTGTTTGCTTAGTGAAAATTTTCAAATTATCACTTTACAAATAAGTATCATAATGAGTCTTTATACATTGAGTTTTGTACTTCCATGTTGAAGTTTTTTATTTACAATATTTTATAACAGATGCTTACTATTTAAAATTATCATACGAAGGTTTACTATCTTAATCATTTATTATATGAGTTATTTATACGAATGATTACTGTGTAGTTGAGATAATGTTTTTCCTTCTTGTTCTATCGTGATAAATGGAAGGAGAGAGTAGTAACAACTTAACACAAGGAAACCAAAAATCATATAGGTATATAAACAGTCGATGGTCAAAACCGTTGAGGTTCTGCGAGTCGGGCCGCTTAAACCAATTAGCAAACACTGGAAGTTGATATGGGTGAATAGTAGTGTGAAGGTATGGTTTCAAATTCTGCAAACCAGTAACCTATGGAAACGAAGGGAACCAGTACCAAAAAAATTCAGGAGAAGGTTCAAGCCTTGTGGTGCATTAAAAACCCAACTAAATGAATTTTAAATGAGACCAAAATGGGAATCAAAAGCACTTGCAAGTACACAATCAAAGAGAACACATCTTAATTCTCTTTACTGAATTGATTCAAATAGACGAAGAAAAGAAATACGAATAAATAACAAGGAAGAAAAATAAATAATACAAAAACAAATCCAAAGAAAATTATTTCTATGGAATAAAATACTATGGATTTCCATTTGTTCATTCCTTTTCGAGAGTAGAAAACCCATAAAATTAACAGTTGCATCCAAAAGAAAAATAAAAGAGTACAAAAACAAAGATTAAAACTAATTTACACAAAAGTTGCCCACTCTACAATCACACGAGAAGTTACTTTGTGTCTTTACAAAAATACATACATATATTGCAGTTTTAGTAAGATCTGAGGTAATTAACATTATACCCCAGAAGGGAAACTTATGAATATTTATGCGTGCATGAACATAAAATTAGTGTCAATGACATAATCCCCAAATATTAACAAGTCTTCCCTCCTTGTCAGGACAGGGGTTTCAGGAAGAAATCTAGAAATTTAACAGACAATGCAAACCCTAAGAAACTGGAGGAAACCTAATGTGCACTTGTGTAACAATAAGAATGTCGTAGTTACGATGCTAGGGACCAGATATTATATCTTCATTTGGTTTCATAACCAAGGTAAGAACTTTATTAAGTGGAGATCATATAATCTAGTTGCCAGAATGAGTGAGTTGTATATGCGGGTTGAAATAAGTTGTGGGCCCATAAATATTATATGATTTATTGATTTGTTTGTAAAGGAAATGGACGAGCATCGGTATATGCGAAGAGTAATAAATTGGAGAAAAATGGTGAGTTATAATGTTATTATAACTTACGTTAATTTGATTTAAGTCCGAGAATGGATGTGTTGAATGGAAATATAAAGACAAACTGTGGGCTCCATTATATGTGGTGGCACTTTGGTTGTTAACCAAAGTAGAATTCATGAACCGAATTCATAAAGGATGTGGAAATCATAAGTTAAATGAGTTTAAATTATGGTTTATATTATATGCTTAACCGAGGAAATAAATTTTGTGTAATAAAAGAAGGTTGAGACATATGGGTTTTCACCATGCTAAGGCATATTTCAATAAGTGGGTTTTTTTATATGGTTTATAACCATAATTGTGTGACAAAGAAATAGCTTCCGCAATAGATTTACACCATTTGGTTCATTTGAGAAACTTAAGTGAGATGGAATTTTTATATATGATGAAACTGGGAAAATGCAACTTTGGTTGCATCACTCATGAATGCTTTCCTCTTTGTTGTATTGTCCATCACTGAGGCTTGCTTTTTGGGTGTCACTGTTGCCCTTAACCTCTACATTTTCCTCACTGTTTTGATCTTTATCCCGGTTGCCCTCTTCATCACTATTGAATTCATTTTCACTATCATCTCTTTCATTTTCTTCACTGTGATCCTCTTTCTTTGTTTCCATGTCCTCTACTTCTTGCTGGCTCAAATCACCATCACTGCTCAAACTGTCTCCCCTATCCTATTGTTGAATTAACTCATCATCACCATCTATCTCCATGTTTTCACTGTTTTTCTCTCTGTTTTTCTCACTGTCATGTTCACTATTTTCATCTTCATCATTTCCTTCTTCTTCCTCTTCATCAATTTATATCTTTGCCTCATCGTCATTTTCTTCTTCATAATTTTCCTCTTCCTCATCATCTGCTTTTTCTTCATCAACTTCCTCTGCCTCATGTTGGACTGATTTATTGTCACTCCCACCCTCTTCATTTTGATTTGACTCATTATCATTATCTCCCTCATTTTCACTTGATTCATCATTGCCACTTCATTCTTCATTTGATGCATCAAGAGAATGGGAGGAAGGGAGGTTTTCTTGAGGTGAGGACACTTGTGTAGATGATGAGGGAAAGTTTGGTTGATGAGGAAGCTATGGGCTTTTGAAGACTTCATGGGATATGAATACTTCCCAAGGAATTCCCTTTTGTTCCAACTGATGTAGAACCACCATCTTGATCAAGGAGTGGTGGAACAAACTCTACATTTGTTTGGCATAAATTCTCCTCTGGGCAACATAAGACATTTTGTCAATGCTCCTATATAAGTAGTAATGCAAGTGAATAATTTTAACCCTTGTGAAATTCATGATGAGTCTAACATGGTAGGAACAAAGTCTGGAGTATCTCCTTCACAAGTGAAGTACTTCATGATAACCCTCATCAATGGTGCAAACCTTTGTTTTAGGTGTGAGAAAGGGAAGATAGCCCTACAACCTACTCTGTACCTAGTTTTGACAAATGGCTCATAATGCTTCATATCCAACCTTGCCTTCTTGAACCATTTCTCACCAACAACAATTATGCCTATAGCATTAGAGATGGCATCTACTGATAGCTCAAAATCGACCCCTACCAGATTTACTTGTTTATTGTGGAGGTTGAGGACAAACAACCTTGTAAGCTCTGGGTGGTGTTGTACTTGTTTTACCTTTTCACAAAATTCAAAACATTCCACATTCTGGAAACATGATAGGATCAAGGGGGATGAGGTGATATCCACTATGCTCTAGGGTTCAAATCTGTTCACTTTCCCTCCCTTGTGGTTTGGCCCCATAGGACCTTGGCCTCTTTCATTGCTGCTATTGTTTTATGCTCCTAACATGGTGATTAGGGTTTTCTGTGGACAAACTTGGCCAAGAGGAGTAAAATGAAAATGATGGTGGGCAACTCTTGCAAATGAGTGATATGGAGGTGAGGTATGACTGTTTTCTTTTGAGCTTGATGAGGGCCTTTACTTGAACTGATCTCTACTTTCCCTAATTTCACTCCCTTTCAAATGGCATTTACTATCTTGGAGGTCAAAAACAGAGGTTTACTTTTCATGAAGACCTAGGGTTTGCAAAGCCTAGAATTTGATCATCTGTTTTAACTATTAAAACACAAAAATTAATTGGAGGGAAAGGATGAAAAGGCCACCCACCACTTTAGCTTGCTTGCAGGGTTTTGAAAATAGTCTGGAGGGCTTCCCTTAAGCTCATGGAAAATTTTTGTGAAATTTGGGTGACCTTTTGCATTAGTGCAGCGTCGGGCCTGTCATGTGCCTTTGAGCGTAACGCCGGGTGAGTTGGGCACCTCTGAGCATAGCGTCGGGCGAGTTGGGCACTCTGTGTGTAGTAATTCCTCCTTGTGCAGACCTATTGACCCTTGGGTACAGTGCCAAGCCTATCGGGTGCTCTGTGCGCACAGAGCTAGGCTTTAAACAGGCTGTCGGGTCGGCCTATGGGCACAGCGTCGGGCCTGGGCGTGTCGGTTTCGCCTGAGCGAACTCCAGTTTATTTGCACAGCGCTGCCCGGTGTATGCGTAGCACTGTGTAAAAATTGCACTGTGGAGACCTCCTTTCACACAACACCAAGGTTTGTGAGCGCAGTGCCAGGCTTTGGGCGTAGAGCCAGTGAACTTGCCCAGATTTTGACAAAAACTTAGAAAAATTCTCCTGAAGGGTTTTCTCTCCTTGCAAATGACAAGTGAACCAAAAAAATGATAACTGAGATGCCTTTATACCTTTTGAAAAATAAATCGAAATAAAAAACCCACTTTGCTAAGTTTTTGACACTTTATCATTTGACTGATATACTTTTTAACCTTTTTGCAGGTGATTTTGAAAACTTTTCAAGGTAATTCTTCTTCCTTTGGTGATGGCTTGCTCGAGAGATAAGAGGTCCTTTTTAACCATGAGGGTCTTGGCATCTCAAACCTCCTTTTTTTTCACATGAGAAATTGAGAAACAATTTTTTATCCTTTTTGGCATCTCTGAGTGTTAGTGAACCTAAAAACATGTTTTTCTTACCTTCTTACTGATTTTGACAGTGATGTATCCATTCTAACAAATATTATAGATCATGCCTACTATGTCTCTTCTTGGCCACTTCTGATTTGTTTCAGGTGCCATGACAAAGTTGTTTTTTGTCTCCTTTTTCATTCTTTGGATTTTGACAACTTCACTTACTCAACAGTAAACTCATAATTACCTTGATTTCTTATCTTGAAAATTAACCTTATTCTTTCCTTCCTTTGACCATTTTGAGGGCTATGGCTGAAAATGGAGGCTTGATCTCCTTCACATTGATACTCTTTGCACTCTTTCCCTTTGATGTAGTGAAGCATTGTTACTTTGGTAAACCCTAGAAATCACCCTCAATAGCTTTTGAAAACCTTCTTTTGTCATGATGGAAGCCCATCATCTTCATTTCACTTACTTTTCCTATCTTCCAAAAACCTTAGGTTTTAGGGCTGTTAGAGAAGAATAATTAGTGTTGTCTTCTAAGTTCTCTATAGCCCTTTAAAGTTCATTAATTTCTATTCAGTTCACCTCACATTTTTCCCTTATTCATTTATAACTTCTAAAAATCTTCAGTTTGTCCTTGGTTGTGTTGATGTGCATGTGTCCTTGTGGTATTTTTCATTGGCTTCTTGCTTGGCAACACTGTTTAGCCAATTAATCCTAAAAATCCTGAATCTCTTTGAACATAGGCCTACTTCCTTTGCTTTGTTGTGGTTGTCCTTTAGTGAGGATCTGGCCTTTTACCTTACCTTATTTTCTGTTGATAGCCACCTTGACACTCCTACAGAAATGTCAAAATTTGCAGCTCTCCTTTGCAGAATTTGTGCTTGACCAAGGAGGCCTTCCTTGAAGGATTTTTGACCTATTTTGGACAATCATGTGTTGAATTTCTTTCATACTTGATTCAGCTTCTTGGCACATGTAAAAAAATGATTTAGAACACCAAAACAATCCTACAAACTATGAAACCCTAAATGACCCAATGGGAAGCTCTTTGGGCTTGTCTTTGACTGAAATCTTGGCTTTGTGGTATTAAAGTATAAAAAATAGAGTTTTTTACCATTTGATGTATTGAAGATCCAAAATCCAATGTACTTGATTTATCTAAAGAGCCTATAAAGAGGGTTTTGAGACCATCAATGCATAATGTATCCGGGAAACACAAGAATGAGTAGGTTGGTTCGTGATCCTAAGTGGCAAGTGGAGGGGTTAGGCAAGTCAAAAACATAGTGTTGAGGTCAAATGGTGGTCAAACATAGTGAAAATGAGTGGCATGAGTTCCATGAGGGGCCTTCTAGGAGGGTAGGCTAACCAAGAAAATGGCAGAGTAGTGAGATAGTGAAAAATTCATCCTAAGGATAATGAAGGCAGTGAGATTTCTAAAACTCTTAATATTCATGAATTTGGTCTTTTAGAAATATAGGATAAGTATTTATTCATCTAAAAAATAGAAAAAATAATGATGACTAACAGTGGCTCCACTTGGGGAGGGCAGCTCCTTTTTAGGAGGTGTTCATAATTTCAGATCTCTAGTTTTATGAAGACTAGTGCCTCATCCATTGGGCAGATTTTTTCTTCTTTTCATTTGCTTATGCTTCTTTGAAGTTGTGATCTCAACAATCTGAAAAAAATGATTACTTCAACTTCATCTCTACCTACCCATCTTACTTGCCTAACATTTTTTCTTCCTTGGGTGCACTTGAACTGGCAAACCCTTGACATTTTTTCCTTTCGAGGGCAAAAACAAACTACCTACTTGTATCCTTATTGCTTCCAAGAGTTCAGATTATGCTAGTGAACTCTTTTATTCTCTACCTAGACTATTTGACTGTCAAGATTAAGTTGTTTGACAGACTTCGTTCTCTAAGCTATTGACATGAAATTGAAAACATGGTTTAAATCAGGATTAGGCAATCTGACTTACCATGGGTTGTGGCATTAGGACAAGCTACACACAAACATTATTTTTGAACAAAAAAAACTATTAAAATAAGGGTTGTGATCTATCATTTGCTATGCATCCCCATATTTCTCTTTGGTTCAGATTTGAGCATGTGGAACCAGTATCTTTCACTCCTAATCTATTCCTACTGATAAGTCAAGTTTAGATGTTTTGACAAGTTCTTTTTGAGTAACCTATCAGCAATAAATTAAAAACATGTTCAACCATGATTAGGCTAGATGATTAAACAAGACTCTTTTGAACAAGTAGTGGCATTTAGGATTGCACACTTTCAACATTACTATTTTTTGGGTATGGGGTTGTACCTCTTTTTCAAATCTACCCTATTTTTCCTTCTTTCTTTGTTTTTGTATTTTTGTTTTTATGATCTCTCATCATGCAATGTTATGTACAATGAATGAAATTTTGAAACTAGAGCTCTTGACATAAATAGTGTTTGAGCATCCTACCATTGATATGACCTCCAAATAATTCTTCTCCATTCAGTTCTTGTAAAAATAAAGCATTATGACCTCTAACTGACTGAATGAGATAAGGACCTTTCCATAAATTCTCAAATTTTCCATGTTTACCTTTTTCCTCCTTCCTGGAATCCCATTTCAGCACTGTGTCTCCAATTTGGAAATTGTTGGCTTTAGTTCTTCTATGAAAGATTTTATTTATGTTGGCTTGTGTCCTTTTGTAAACTTATTCCCTTGTCTTCTGCAAATGAATGGTTTGGTTTAGCCTCATTTTCATGTCATTTTCTTTTGATTTCACTTCTTGGAGAAGCTTTATCACTGGGACTCCCAAGGATGTTGGGAAAATGGCATCCATGCCATACACTAGTTGATAGAGAGACATATCGATTGATTTCTTGGTGGTTAGTCTATCAACCCATAGTGCATGTACCAGCTTGCCATGCCATGCTTTTTTATTTTGTTCCAAAAGCTTCTTGATGATATTGACCAAGCTTTTGTTAGAGGATTCAGTTATCCCATTACCTTGAGGGTAATAAGCTATGGAGTGTCCTAATGTGATGTGATATTTATAACAAAAGTCAACCATTATTTTGTTTTTAAAGGAAGCAGCATTATCTGTGATGATATTTTTGGGGAAACCAAATCTAGATAGGATGTTTGTCTCAAGAAATTTGATAATGACCAAGTTGGTGGCATTCCTAGAGGGGATGGCTTCTATCCACTTGGTGAAGTAATCAGTAGCAGTGAGGATCCACTTGTGTTGGGAAGATGAGGTAGGGTTAATCTCTCCAATGAAGTCTAAACCCCATTGTTGAAAATGAGCTTCAAAAGTAATGGGATGCAAAGGTAAAGGTAAGAATTTTCTCTTGCCATAAAAAATTTGGCACTTACGGCAAGTCATGACCATTTTTTGGGTGTCAGGGAAAAGGGTAGGCCAATAGTAGCCAGCTATGAGGATTTTATTAGCTGTGGTTTTCCAATAAATATGGCCTCCACATTCTCCCTCATGCAGCTCATGCATGATTTTATCTACATCATCCTCAAGAAAACATTTAATAAAAATGCCTACATAATTCTTCCAATATAACATTCCATCTAAAATGTATAATTTTAAAGCTTTTTGTTTTAGGAATCTATATTTTGTCTTTGATAATGTAGGAGAAGCATTAAGATAAAAAATCACATATAGGATATCAGCATACCAAGATGAATTCAAAAATACTTCTTCAATATGGGGAGCTGTGCACTCTTCCTGTTCTTATACAACATCAACCATATTCATATCTAATGCTTGCAAATTTGATTCAACCATAAGTCTTGCAAGTCCTTGTCCTTTAACCAGTTTAGTGGATCTGATTTGTAAGTCATATTCTAAAATAATAGAAATCCACTTTCCCCTTTTACCATCAGGGTCCTGATTCAAAATGTCTTTGACAATTGTGTGTGCAACAAAAGCAATGATATGATAATGTAAGATATAAAATCTAAAGTCTTTCAATGCCTTAATCAAGAAAAAGGCTTGTTTCTCCATGATGTTGTACTTTAGAGGAGCATCTCTAATGGCTTTGCTGAAGAAGGCTATGGGTTGTTCTTGCCCATCATGTTCTTTTGAAATAACACTACAGCAACGATATGTTCAGATGCAAATGATAAAATGTATAATTCTTTGGTAAAATTAGGACTGATTAGAATCGGTGTTTGGGTGAGTGCTAGTTTAACCAGTTCAAAATATTTTTTAGCTTCCAAGGTCCATTTAACCCCTATCTCCTTTTTTAGCATGTTTGTATTATTCCTCAAAAGTTCAGCAAGGTTGGGGATGAACCTCCTCAAGAAGTTGATCTTCCCAATGAAGGATTGCAAATCCTTGATGTTTCTAGGATGGTTGATTTGTAATACGCCTTCAATAATTTTGGGGTATATTTTGATTCCTTCTTTAGAGATAATGTGGCCTAGGATTTTTCCTTCCTGGAGACCAAACAATGTTTTCTTGGGATTCAATGATAGGCCATACTTCCTACACTTTCAAAAACTTTCCTCAAGTGGATTAAGTGCTCTTCATCAATATTAGAGTAAACAATGATGTCATCAAGGTAAATGACTATGAAGTAGCCTATGTCTTCTGAAAAAGATATGTCCATGGCCCTTTGGAAGGTAGCCTCTACATTCATCAACCCAAATGGAATTTTAACATACATGAATGTACCCCAAGGTGTGGTGAAAGAAGTTTTGTGTTGATCATTTGGGAGTACTAGCACTTGGTTATAACCAAAAAAGCCATCAAGTAGTGAGATTATCTTAGAGCCAACTACCTTTTGAAGTATGTGATCCATTTTAGGCAAGGGGTAGTTATCTTTTATGGAGGCTTTGTTCAAATTTCTAAAGTCAATGCAAAGCCTAATCTCCCCGGTCTTATTCCTAATTGACACAAGGTTGGAAACCCACTCAAAGTATGTAATGGGAACTATGATCCTTGCATCATACATCTTTCTAATATCTTTCTCAACTAAAGGAAATAACACAGGGTTTATTCTCCTCAATTTTTGTTTGAAAAGTTTCTGATTTTCCTTAAGAGCAATTTTATGTTGAATAATTCTCATGTCATATGATTTCAAATCCTCATACCCCCATGCAAACACATCTTTAAACTCTTGAAAAATCTCAATATATTTCTGTTTTATGTGAGGAGGAAGAGTTTTGGAGAGTTTGATCATTTTAGGTGTTGATCGCCCCGTTGTCGTCGATATCAAACTCATGTTAATTCGTCTCAGTCCCAATATTGAATGAGAAGTTTGACTCACCAAATTAATATATTCTGGGTCAACAATGCTTTTGATGGTTTCCACTTTCTGTCGAGATGTTTCCGTTGATATATGGCACGCCATGTAATTCTTCACTGCTTGAGAGATATTCATGTTTGAAGTTTGTACCCCGCTAGTGGCTAAAACTCCCATGGGGTTGGGGTATGGGTCATTGAAAAGTCATAATTAATATTTTTTAAGCTCCTAAGATCCCTCCCACTTTCACTTCTTTGAAGCCCCTCTCAACTTAAGCATTCATATATATTGTGATCTTCATTTCCTCCTTAGGCAAGGGATTCGGCCATCTGAAACAGGTCATCGTGGAATTTTTGCTCTAAATTTTTTTCTATGAAGGCTCAGAAGCTGAAATTTTGATGAGGTGAATCTGAAATCCTGAGCAAGCTGCAATAAAAATTTCAGATCAATTTGCGCAATATTTTTGGAGATATGATCTGTGGAAGTAAGGGTTTTTGCAGGCTCCTGAAATTCATCTCAAAGAAGTGACCTTGGTAAATTCATCATAACTCTCTCTCTGAGTATCGGATTGGAATTCCATAGAAAGTGACAGATAGTGCACAGTATTTAATTTTCTCTCTATCAATTTCAGAAACAAATTAAGAAACAGTGACACGAGGCACACCGTATAAGTGCGCTCTGCTGAAACAGTCCATAATTAGGGGATTGTGAGAGATTGGGTATAACTCTCTTTTCAAGAATCCAAATTGGGTCAGACCTGTGGAATTGGAAAGATGACTCATAGGACTACTACAGGACCAAAAATTAGATATTGAAGATCTGAAATAACAGAGATACACCAGATTCAATATCAAGCTCCTAGAAGGCAAAAAAAAAAGGCTAGATCATGTGTTGTCAAGGGTTGCAAAGGACCAAACTTTCTATTGCAGAAAAGAAAAGAAAGGTGCAGCAAAGGGTAGCATGAAAAGAGCAGCATCTAAGGTGCAAAACAACAGCAAGAAGTTCATCATATGAAGTCTTCAAGTGGGAAGCACTGCATACAATCATTGTAAAGGTATCATTGTACCTAGTCATTGTAAATACATTATTGTACAAATTGTACTAGTATCTATCTGCCAAGGGTTGAAGAGGCAGCATTGGGAGGTGTAGGATCATCATTAGGTGTTTGTTTCAAAGTTGGGGTTATGGTCTAGTATATCTTCTTTCTTCTTCTACATCATTCTATATCATTGTAAAGTGACCATTTTCCCTGGGTACTTCAGAGTCCATTCTTCTTTTATTCTTCTATAGGGTGGTAGGGTGGTGCTAGGGTGAGTTATAGCTCATCGGGTGTTGGGGCATCCATTCCGGACTACCGAAGAATCTCGGCGTTGGAGCGTCCATCCAAAGGGGGAGCTGGAGAAGAATGCTTTTCTAGATTCTAGGAAGTTGGAGCTTTATTTTCAATTGGAGTTGAAAAGAATTATTAGAAAAGCATTAGGTGGTTTTTGTCCCGGAGTGGGTTTCCACCTTAAAAAATTGTGTGCATTTGTGTTCCTCTTGTTTTCTGCTATCATTGTACAAACACTGATAATAATTGAAGATTAACTAATGCTCTAATTGAAATAAATACTGATTCACCCTCCCTCTTAGTATTTCCAACCACTGGTTTCAGAGCTTGGTTCCTTCAATAGCAGTTTAACAGCTGGAAGGAGGTCATGGAGCATACCAAGAATGGTGTACCTCTATTCAATGAAAATAATTATGCACTTTGGAAAGGAAGAATGGAGGTCTATCTCTTGGTGCAAGGTTACGAATTATGGGACACTGTTCAAAATGGATTTACATCAACCACGGATGAACAAGGTAAGAATAATTTGGTAAATGATGCAAAAGCAAAGAATATTATTATTAGTGGACTTATTGAATCTACTTATCATAAGGTGTTGGGTTGCAAAACTACCAAAAATGTATGGGACAAGCTTGAGAATATATATGCAGGTGACTCAAATGTCAAAGAAGCAAAGCTTCAAATCTATAGAGAAAAATTTGAGCAACTCGGAATGAAAGAATATTGCAACATTGCTGCATACTTTCATACGTTGATGAAATAACCAATACTCTGGAAGGATTGGGAGAGCCAGTTGACTAGAAGACTATTATACGGAAGATTCTTAGAACGTTACCAGGGAGATTCAACCCAAAGGTATTGGTCTTAGAATACAGTGCAAATCTGGACAAACTCAGCAAAGAGGAATTACATGGAGTTCTCATAGCATATGAAATGAGACTTGATGAAGAAAAGGGTACTTCAAATCTAGAAACTGCGTTCGTTGCATCTAAGCAAACCAATAAGGACAAACAACCTTCAATTGAAATGACTTGCACCTGCAAGTGTGAAGAAAAGGGAGATGATGGAGAAGGTCTTTCAGATGAAGAATATGCTTACTTTACAAGAAAACTAAAACCTGGTAAGGGAAAATTCAAAGGTAAACTTCCATTGATATGTTTCGGTTGTGGTGAGGTTGGGCATTTTGTAGCAAAATGTCCAAACAAAAGTGATGGCAACTCAAAAGGAAAGAAAGGCTTTAAGAAATTCAACAAGCAAGGAAAAAATAAAGGATCCAAAAGGAACTTTCTCTCTAAAGAAGATAGCTCCTCATCTGATGAAGAAAGTGACAACAAAGAAGAAGCCAATGACAAAGTATTGTTTATGGCCAAGCACAATAAACAAGAAGTATCAAACAATGAAGAAGAAGGGTTGACCATAGAAGAATTTTATGAGGAGGCAATCAAGCTTATAAAAGAGCTCAATGCTGAGAAGATCTATTCCAACACTCTTGAAGAACAAGTTCAAGGTATCAAAATTGAGGTTGAAGAATACAAATGTATTGAAGAGTCACTTCAAAAGAAGTTGGAAGAAAGCAACCAAGAAAGGGAAGCATTAGAAGCCGAAGTAGTCTCGCTGCGTAAGGAAGTGAAGAAGGGAAAAACTATCCAAAACTATTCCAACAACTCAAGGACATTGGAAGAACTCATCAACAATCAACGATCTTACAACGACAGAACTGGCCTCAGTTACAAAGAAGAGGAAGCGGGACCTTCTACAACAAAATACAATGAACCTATGAGATCTGACATACATTAAGACTTCATTGGACAAGACTCGCAAGCACATCCTTGGAAGACGATTCCTTGAAGAATATTTTCATCCAGGTACCAACATATTTTTCATGGCTATTGTTATTCATCTGGAAAATTTGGTCATAAAGCTGTAGAATGTCGCACGTACCCTATGAACCAATACAATTCCAAGAGATTCTTCAAATATGAACCTCCCAGGGCTCAACGAAACATCAATAGATTTGAAAATTCAAGAAATAATATGGAATGTTACAAATGTCAGAATTTTGGACACATAGCCAGAGACTGCAGACTTGAAAATCCTCCAGAAGAATCTTCGAAGCCACAGAATGAACAAACATGGAAGAAGAAGAAGACTGATAATTGTGCTCTCGCTCTCAAGGCTCAAAAATGGAAAGATGTGTGGTATGTTGACAGCAATTGCTCAACGCATATGACTAGAGATAGAAGGAAATTTGTATCTCTGAAAGAGAAGAAGGATGGAACCATATCCTTTGGAAATGATGGATCTTCAAATGTTATAGGATCAGGTATCGTCACTCTCGGAAGCAAAGATGTTATAGCCAAGAATGTTCTATTGGTCGAAAACATGAATCACAATCTGCTCAGTGTTGGACAAATGTGTGATCAAGGACACACAATGTTATTCAACTCCACAAAATGTGAAATCAGGAAAGGCAGGTATGGTAAAATTGCGGCTACAGCAAGTCGAGCTCCAAATGACATATATGTTTTGGATGAAGCAACTAAAGCATGTCTACTAGCTAAAGAAGATGAAAGTTGGTTATGGCACAAACGAATGGGTCACATAAACTTTGACAATCTTGTCAGGATAAGAAAAAAGGAAGCAGTATGAGAAATGCCAAAAATCTCAAAACCTTCCAACACACTATGTGAGGCCTGTCGGCATGGCAAGCAGACAAAAGTCCAATTTAAAACAAAAGAACACTTTTCATCACATCCATTGGAATTGATACATACTGATCTATGTGGTCTTGTGAGAACAAAAGGCTTAGACAAAGAATTATATTTCATGTTGATGATATATGACTATACCAGGATGACAACCGTCAGTTTCCTAAAGAAAAAATCTGAAGCATTTGAGTGCTTTAAGATCTACAAGGAGTTGGTTGAAAATGAAACTGATTTGAAAATAAAGTGTTTAAGATCAGATAATGGTGGAGAATTCACTTCCAAATTATTTTAGCAATATTGTGATGAAAATGGAATAAAAAGGCAATTTTCAATAGCACGAACACCTCAGCAAAATAGAGTTGCTGAAAGAAAGAATAGAACTGTACAGGAAATGGGTAGAACAATGTTGAAGGACTAAAAATTGGATGAAAAATTCTGGGTTCAAGCAATTGATACAACAGTCTTCATTATCAACCGAAGTCTTCTTAGAAATAATTGCAGCAAGACTCCATATGAATTATGGAAAGGAAAACTAGCCAATGTAAAATATTTCAAAATCTTCGGAAGCAAATGCTATATCAAAAGAGAAGATCAAATTTTGGGTAAGTTTGAATCACGTGTTGATGAAGGTATATTTGTTGGTTACTCACGCAAAAGAAATGCCTATAAATGCTATAATCTAAGACGAAAACAGATAGTGGAGAACATAAATGTTACATTTGACGAAGATGGTGTTCTAGCGAGTAATGATGAGGATCTAGAATCTTTGAAACTTGAGACAAGGGCTGAAAAAGACACAGATAAAATTGTAAAACAAGAATCAACTATCAACGAGGAAGAAGTAAACAATGATCATCAAGATATACCAAAACAACAACAAGAAGCTCCTCCAAGGAGAACAAAAGAGTGGATTCAAAAGAACCATCCATCAAATCAAATCATTGGTGACATAAATGAAGGTCGACATCTTCGTTCATCACAACAAGCTCACGTTGCTTTTCTAGCAACCTTTGAGCCTAGTAGTTTTGAGGAAGCCAGCCAAAATGAACATTGGGTAGCAGCTATGAATGAAGAATTGGATCAAATTGAGAAGAATAACACCTGGGAATTAGTTCCATGACCAAAAGATAAAAATGTAATTGGGACTAAATGGGTGTTCGGGAACAAATTGAATGAATATGGGAAGGTTACTAGAAACAAAGCAAGATTGGTTTGCAAAGGCTATGCACAAGTGGAAGGAATTGATTTCGACGAAACATTTGCACCAGTTGCCAGAATGGAAGCCATCCAAATGTTTCTCGCCTATGCATGTTCAAGAAAAATCAAAGTCTACCAAATGGATGTTAAGTCAACATTTCTAAATGGAGAATTAGAAGAAGAAGTTTACATCGAGCAACCTGAAGGTTTTCTACTATCACAAAAGAAGACTATGTCTACAGGTTAAAGAAGGCTCTATATGGTCTCAAGCAGGCTCCTAGAGTATGGTATGCTCGTCTTGATGGATATCTACGTCAACAAGGGTTCAAGAAAGGTACTGTTGATAGAAATATTTATGTACAAATAGATAAAGATAATTTAACAATTGTTGAGGTATATGTGGAGGATATAATATTTGGTAGCAATGATGATCGACTAAGTAAGATATTTTCTACAAAGATGCAAAGTGAGTTTGAGATGTCTTTACTTGGTGAGCTGACATACTTCTTAGGGCTTCAAATATCTCAGCAAGAGAAAGGAATATTTATATTTCAAGCCAAGTACATCAAGGAAATGCTCAAGAAATTCAAAATGGAAGATTGCAAACTCGTCCTTCCTCCAATGGTAACAGGTTTCAAATTGAGCATAGAAGACTCATCTAAGGATGTGGATCAGAATTTGTACATATCTATGATTGGTAGTCTTCTATATGTAACAGCCTCTCGGCCAGATGTTATGCAAGCAGTTGGACAAGTAGCAAGATTCCAAGCAGCACCAAAAGAATCACATATTATTGCCGTCAAAATAATTCTTCGATATCTAAAGGGCACAAAAGAATATGGCTTGTGGTATCCCAAGGGTAACAATCTCATTATTCAAGCCTTTACAGATGCAGATTGGGCAGGAAGCGTTGATGATCGTAAGAGTACTAGTGGAGCAGCATTCTATCTAGGTGGTTGTCTCATATCATGGTTGAGCAAAAAGCAAACTTCAATCTCGTTATCTACAGCGGAAGCAGAATACATTGCAGCAGCATCATGTTGTACTCAAGTCCTTTGGATGAAACAAACTTTGCAATATCTTCAAGTACAATTCAGTGAGCCTATTCCCATATTCTGTGACAACACTAGTGCCATCAGCATCTCCAAGAATCCTGTCATGCATTCAAAAACAAAACACATTCCTATCAAATATCATTTTGTTAGAGAAAAAGTCGCTGAAAAGAATATCAAACTTGAGTATGTTTGTACAAAAGAAAAAATTGCTGATATCTTCACTAAACCTTTACCTCATGAGACATTTGAATATCTTCATCAAAATCTTGGATTCTCCCAGTTGGTTGGATTCTCCCAGTTCTCATTAGATTTTCCTTTTCAATAATATAAAGTTGGAGTATGTGTATGTGTCCGCAGGACAAGTGTGTGTCGCCATGGGGTGTAACAGTGTACGGTTGTGTTTTGGGAGCCACTCCTGTGTTTGTTGATGTCAGCGAGAATTTTTTTTGAGTGTTTCAATATTTGTGGGGAGTACTTGTGTCGCCCATCAAAGCCAAAGGGGGAGATTTTTGATTTTATTGTCTTCTTTGATGTCAACTCAAGGTCACTGGGGGCTAACCCAACATCTAATGGGAATTTTAACCTACCAAATTAATATATTCTGGATCAATAATGATTTTTATGGTTTCTACTTGTCGAGATGTTTCCGTTGATATATGGCACGCCATGTAATTCTTCACGGTTTGAGAGATATTCATGTTTGAAGTTTGTACCCCAAGTTAGTGGGCTAAAACCCCATGGGGTTGGGGCATGGGTCATTGAAAAGTCACAATTAATATTTTTTAAGCTCCTAATATCCCTCCCACGTTCACTTGTTGAAGCCCCTCTCAACTTAAGCATTCATATATATTGTGATCTTCATTTCCTCCTTAGGTAAGGGATTCGGCCATCTGAAACAGGTCATCGTGGAATTTCACTCTAAATTTTTTCTACGAAGGCTCAGAAGCTGAAATTTTTATGAGGCGAAGCCAAAATCCTGAGGAATCTGCAGTAAAAATTTCAGATCAATTTGCGCAATATTTTTGGATATATGATCTGTGGAAGTAAGGGTTTTTGTAGGCTCCTGAAATTCATCTCAAAGAAGTGACCTTGGTAAAATGCCACAACTTTCTCCAGCTGGATTTAATGTCGAAAAGCTTACGTATAGTGCACATTCTTTTAATTTTTCTATCAATTTTAAGTAAATGAATAAACCCGTGACACATGGAATGTTTATATATACCTATCAAATACCCATAATTAGGAAGTGTGAGAAATTGGGTAGTAACTTTCTTGAAGAATCCAAATTGGGCTTCTACTGTGTATTGGTAAGAAACATCTGTAGAATAATACAGAATCAAAATCAAATATTGAGATCTCAACAATGTAGATACACTTATCTTAATATTTAGCTTTAGAAGCAAGCCGTAAAAGCTGTGATCATGTGTTGTCAAGGATTGCAAAGGACTAAACTTTCTATGGCTGAAAAGAAAAACAAGGTGCAACAAAGGGTAGCATGACAAGAGCAGAAATCAAGGTGCAAAACAAAAACAATAAGTTCAGCAAATGAAGTCTTCAAGTGGGCAGCACTGCATACAATATTTATAAAGGTATCATTGTACTAAGTCATTGTAAATGCATTATTGTAAAAATTGTACAAGTGTTTATTTGCCAAGAGTTGAAGAGGCAGTTTCAGGAGGTGTAGGATCATCATTAGGTGGTTATGTCATAGTTGGGGTTATGGTATAGTGTGTATTATTCATCTACATCATTCTATATCATTGTAAAGTGGACCATTTTCCCTGGTACGTGAGTCCATTCTTCTTTTATTCTTCTATAGGGTGGTAGGGTGGTGTTAGGGTGATTTGTAGCTCATTGGGTGTTGGGGCATCCATTCAATGACTACTGAAGAATCTCGGGCGTTGGAGCGTCCATCCAATGGGAGCTGGAGAAGAATGCTTTTCTAGATTCTAGGAAGTTGGAGCTTTATTTTCAATTGGAGTTGAAAATAATTATTAGAAAATAATTAGGTGGTTTTTTTCTCGAAGTGGGTTTCCACCTTAAAAAATTGTGTGCATTTGTGTTCCTCTTGTTTGTTGCTATCATTGTACAAACACTGATAATAATTGAAGATTAACTAATGCTCTAATTGAAATAAATACTGATTCACCCCCCCTCTCAGTATTTCCAACATTAGGTTCCTTTAGGTTGCCTATGTTATACTCCTCTACATCATTCTCGGTGGATTCTATCTTTGGTTTTTAAGCCACATCATTAAAGTCGAACAACTCTTCTAATGGTGCAAGTCCCCTTGGTAATGTATCATCTTTACATTGTAAAACCTCAAGGTACCTTTGGTCTATATCCTCAAACAATTCTTCCTCACAAGGATGTGCAAGCAAATTTATATCATCAGTAGAGGACAGCTCTATTGTATGGGCTTGTTCTTCAACAAAAACACCTCCATCATGCTGTAGGCTTCATCTTGTTCTTGCAAATTCATTCCTAGATTGAAGAAATTCATCAATTTGTTCATCACCCTCAAACACTTGCCAATGGTTTATGTTGTTAGGCACTGTAGGCCCGTTTTTTACTTTGAAAGTGTATTTTTCAGTTGCATGGGGTATTTGGCAATTTCTGGCAGCAAAGGCAAGCTCATTGGCAAAGCAGTTTTGGGCTCTAGGGATGAAGGTGAGCTGATATTTCTCAAAGGTTTTGAGGAGATCTAGGGTAGCATTTCTATACTCTCTCAATCTTAGATTATTTTTTGAATACTCACCTTTGATTTTTTTAATTACCAGCTATGAATCTCCTTGGGCAGATCTTTTATTAGCGATCTTAAGTCTTTGAGCAAATGCAAGCCAAGGAGGAGAGCCTCATATTCTGCAATGTTATTAGTGCACTGAAAATCTAGTTTGTATGATTGGCCTTCATTTGTGTTATGTATCCAAACACCATCTCCTAAACTAGCTTTGCCACAAGAGCCATCAAAGCTCATGTTCCGAAGTGTTTCTAGTTCATGTTTGCCACTATGTTGTTGTTCAGGGCTACTAGAGTTTTGGATGATATGTTCTTCATTTGAGGACAGATTTGATTGTTTTGATGGGCCTAGATCTTTGTCATTTTCATTCACTTATTAACCAATGTCATTTTCATTATACAAGATGAATGAGTCTAATTCTGAATGAATGGAATAGTCAGGGGTGTTGTTTGGCCTATCTAGGCTACTTACCATATACTTCATGTGGGACTCCCGGTATAAACTCCTGGTTTGATTGAAGACAGGGATAGTAGCATATGACATGTCCATTTGAATTTTGTTTTGAAGTTTGGCTCCCCATGATCTAGACAAAAGCATGCCATACTTCGGGGGAATGTCAGCAACAACTATGTCCATGACTAGGCTCTTAGAAGGTATTTGTGCCATATTGACACAAAGATCCTTGATTAGGCCCAAACACTTGACTCTACTCGAATCGAATGAGTACAAGTCTTTGTAAGGTTTAGTTATTTCTAGCCCTAATCTCTCCATCACAACTTTAGGCATGAGGTTGTGTGAGGCACTGGAGTCTAGCATGGCATTATGTAATATTTTGTCATGTATGTTTAAGATGATATAGAAAGGAGGGAAAGCTCCTTCTTGGTATTTTCCCTCAACCTCAGGTCCAAACAACAACTCAGGCTTGTCATCAGTTAAATTCAGAGTGTCGGTGTCAGTTCCTATGTTCAAGACCTTCAAAACTTGGGACCTATACACTTCTTGAGTAACCAGTTCAATGAGAGGTATGGTTATCTTGATTTTGGCAATATCTCCCTCAAAGCTGCAAGGTATTTGTGTTTTCTCATATTTACATTAGTTTTATCAGCCATGAAATTTTCTACACTTTTAATTTGTTGATTCTGATTTGGGGCTTTAGACAATAGAATTTTTCAGGGCCACTAGTTGATGTACTAGGGCAGCTTGGGTCACTATTTTTTTGGCTGATTTTTTCTTTGTTTGGATTAGTTTTCTTAGCCATAGTGTTTTTGTTGCTTGCTGTATTTTTAGGAGCGTTTTCAGGGGTTTTCCTAACAGCAGTGTCTAGATTGTTTTTCTTGGGGGCATATTGGTTCTTTTTTCTCCTAAGGTCATATTGCCTATGAACCTCATTTATGGCATTCTCAAATCCCAATTTGTAGTATTCAGAGTCTTCATAATTGGTTTCATTTTGGTTTGAGGAAAATAGATTTTGTTCCTCTGTAGTGAGAGAAACATCACCCTCACTGTTAGAGTCTAGCAAATTGATGTGATTTTCTTCCAACCCCTCAATCTCTCTTTCCTCCTCATCCACATAATTGTCTTGGAAAGGGGGCCTGATTTGTTGGTCATTATCTCTTTGTCTGATTTGGGGAGGGTCCCTCCTAAAGTTTTTATTCCTATTTCTATTTTGGGGATTGGCTTGGTTTTCCCTAGGAGGTGCTCTTTCATTTAAGTTTATCCTTTCCATAATTCTCTCCATGGTCCTAACTAAGCTGTCTATTTTGGCATCGGATGAAAAGTTTGAGGCTATAGTTTCATCTTTGTAAGTGACTCTTTTTTCCGACCTCATCCTAGCTCTCTTTTCAATCAATTTGGCCTCTGCACTCACAGCCCCTCTTTGCATTTCTTCTAAAGTTGTGGGGTCTCTCTCCCTCAATTGGTAGGTCATGTTCGGATCAAAGCCTTCTGGAAACTTTACTAGTGCTAGGCCTTGTGGGGATTTCATGTGAGGTGGGAGGGCATTGTAGACACTATTAAACCTGGTGCAATAATCTTGTACACTTTCTCCCACATTCCTCTTAAGATTGTTATATTCTGAAAGGGTTTGGAGGGGGTTTTTCTTGATTTCCCACTTGTTTATGAAAGTTTAGTAGAGGGAAGGGATATCATGGATGTTGTTGGGAGTTAAGTTTTTAA
Organism: Pinus albicaulis; assembly: GCA_034641835.2. Classification (NCBI taxonomy): domain Eukaryota; kingdom Viridiplantae; phylum Streptophyta; class Pinopsida; order Pinales; family Pinaceae; genus Pinus; species Pinus albicaulis. The sequence goes on along the minus strand of CM076579.1, from coordinate 906,249,831 downwards.
ACCATTTTTTAGCTTCCCCTCCTAGACTTTTGGTAAACATCCTCATTTTCATGGTTTCCTCTTCTATTTCCATGTAGTCAAAAGCATCATTCATTCTATCTACATGTTGTTGGGAAGTGGTAGAGTTGGCTCCTGTGAAATGAGGGATCTTGGATTGGTAGTCATTTGGCAAAGGCACTAGAGGTTGTGGTAAAACCAAGGGGGCATACCAAGCTTCCATGATGGTGGCTAGTGGAATCCAAGGAGGAATTACAAGGTGAGGATTTGTGAGAGGTGGTGGGGGATGAATTGAATTGGTTTAAACAATGGAAGTATGGATGGGTGTGGTGGAAGTACTTGGACTATTAAACTGATTCTGAGCAGACTTGGGATGAAAAGAGCTAAAGTCATGGAGAAGCTAAAAGTCAGGAGGAGTGGAAGGAGAGGCTTCTCTACTGGAACTCTGCTACAAATCTATGGGCTCAAAGTCAGTCTAGTCAATCCCACTTTGTGACTTGGTTCTGAAAATGTTCTTTGTATGGTGCAAGTCAAATTGGGGGTCTTGCAAAGCTGTAAGGTTTTCAGCAGTATAACTTGCTCTATGAATGGTCCTGACAGTAGTTGAATCTTTAGTTTTGGAAGTTTTCCACAAAATATTTTCTCAGTCATCAACTATAGTAGGAGGATTTGGGTCCGGATGAGATCTGGTATGGATCCTTTGTGAAGCCAGATTTCAAATTCAAAATGTAGAGAGGCTAAAAGTTTATAACTTTTTCTAGGAAGGCTGACCTCTCTTAGTGTTTGCTAAACTCACACAATGTATAACTAGGCTTCTAGACTTCTCAAGGCTAACTTGACACAATCCCAGGGAGTCTAATGAGAACTAGTAGAGTTAATAGGCCTACTGGGGCTAGTGAAGTTTCCAGGTGGATGTTTTTGACTATTTTGAAGAGATGTATTTGTGGTCCACCATCAAAAATTTACAAAGCACCAATCTAAGATAATTTTTTGGGGTTTTCTGAGTTTCTTTATACAATAGTAAGGTTTCTAATGAGTGTGGTCTAGTCAAGTCATCATTTTGCTAGGATGGTGAAACAATTAGATTCTACTCTTGGCTATCACTTGATTTTCTAAGCTTAACTAAGGGTCATATGAGTTCTAAGAGGTATTCAGAAAACTATGTACTCAGAAAGTCCCACCGTGATCGCCATTATGTTAGCGTCCTGTGATTTGATAGATTGGTAAACGAAATGGACAGGGTAACATCATACCAGTCTTTGGAGTCCTAGGACCTAACCTTCCTAGACTTAGAGAGGTCTCTCTCTGTTGTATGCAAAGGATGTGAACTTGTTTGCTTTAGATGGTTGATTTTAGGCTATTTATTAAGTGTAGGGTTTGTTGTTTGTTTTGTTTGGGTAATATGATCAAGTAGAATAGGTGGAGTGAGAGGACTTCAAAACATTGAGCTATGGAGTCTATGAAAGTCATGGATATCTCAAAAATGAAACAAGATGCATAACAGGGAAAATCTAACATGGTCAAATGGATCTTTAAAGCATGTGTGAAGTGAAATGAACATAACGTTTGTGAGCATAGTAGGTGTGTAAGGGCAGTGAAGAATCCTTGAACAATATGGTATCAAATACTAATCAACATAAGGAAATAATCATAAGACAGGGCAAAACAATAGTTTTTTTATTATACTTAAGCAAACAAGCATTCAAGATGAACAATTCAATGAACCTTAGAAAGCAAGAAATTTATCTAACTTCTAGTGATTTCACCTTCAAGGTTTAGAAAACATATAAGATAACATACAAATTTAATCAAAGAAGAGAGAACTCCTAAGAATCTATGATCAAGCTACAAATAACTTTAAGGCAACTTCTCCAGCATGGACAAAGGGCATGATCAGAGCATGGCCTCTTTGGCTAAAAACTAACAAGTAGTACTTTAAAGAGAGATTCCAAAACAGAGTTTAAATAACATTAAATAAGCAAGGCTAACCATAGAACATATTTGAAAACTACTATATTGAACCATTCATGGAATAAACAAGCATAGGTAGGTCTAAGAAGCAACTAAGAATTCCTTAAACTAACCCATCAGAGGAAAACATAAAGACAATAGAAAACAGGAAGGACTAAGGTGCCTCAAACAACATTTCTTAGCCTATACTCTTTTGTTATACTAAAAAATAGAATGATGTAACAAAATGATACATAAGGAAACAAGAATTAAACAGATACACATCACCATTAATCATGCTCAGGGATCTTGCAAGCTATCCTTCTTCATCAACAATCAAAGCAGACCATTCACAAACTCCACAAGACCAATTTCTTCTTCAAAGTCAAGAAAACCATGTATTGCTCTCAAAAATCATCAAAATCCAACATTTACAATGAAACCCTTATGCTCTATTTATCTTAGCAAAGGAGGGTAAAACACTAGATAGGGTTAGAAAATGTCAAAATCACTCATAAATGTCATAAATTCCCAAGAGACCATGCAAGGCCCAAGGCACAAAATATCCCATGAAATAAATTCCAAAATAACTTCTAGCACCTAATTCTAGAGTGATTTTCCTCAAAAAACATAAAAATATCATTTTGCAATAAATTAGTGTGTTTTGTTGACTTTTGGCCAAAAACACAGAGTGTTGTCTATAAGTGCAACGCCATCCTAGGCAGAAAATAGGTCATGTTTCAGCCAACTTTTGGGGACCTTCCCGATGTCAGAATTTTCTATGTGATGGCCCTTTGGAAAGCCTGCTGAGTCTTCTTTCCAGATCTACCTTTAGCTTTCTTATTGAGCACCTATAACCTGTTCAAAAATTCAAATTTCCAAAACTGCTCTGAGCGCAGTGCCAAGCCTAAAAATGAGGTAGAATGGTGAAAAATGAGGTGTTTTTTGACCTTTTGAGGGGTAAAAAATGCTCCAAATGCTCTGAAATTTGGTGAGCATAGTGTACTAGGCATTATAAATCCAAAAATATAAATTTCTCTCTCTGAGCATGCCTGAGGAAAAATCGTAGCAGCGCCAGTGGCGATGCGCTTATAGGCCTCCAAATTCACAAAAAACAAAAACTTGTCGAAATTTCTTCAAAATTGGTGGATGTCTCCCTCATGGGGTTTGAGAGACTTGTAGATAATCTTGTGCCAAAATTCCAAGTCTAGCCTAGCCTTTTTCTTCTTTTAGTGCCTGGATCTTGGTTTAGGCCTTCTTTAGTTTGGCCCTTGCAACTTGGTTTCTCTGAGCATAATGCTTAGTCATCCTTCTTTGGATGTCAATATTCTTGTTAGCCTTCTCCAATTTAGCCTCCAAGTGAATGTTGGCTCTTTCCAACCAAGGCTCCCGATCCTGTGCTATCTCCATGGCCAACAACTCATCTAGGGGGAGCTCTTCTACTAGGGCCGCTTCTTGTTATTTTTTCTTAGCCAATGCCTTCTTCAACCCCATGGTTCTAGGCCTCCTCCTAGATTGACCTTCCTCATCCTCACTCTCTTCATAAGTGGCCATGATCTCTTCCAGTTTCACCTGTGCTCTTTGGGCTTATTTTTGGGCCTTAATGGCTCTAGCCTCATAAATAGCAATTCCTGCTCCTAGCTGCGTATTTTCCAAGTCAAGGGCATCAATCACACTTTTGGCCCTATTAAAATTGGCTTGGAGGCCTTCAATGAGTGCATTTTTGTTTTGGATGAGCAATTTTGAGATCCTTGCCTCCTCCTCCTCATCAATGTCCACCTAAATGATTTCAAACTCCCTTTCGACCTCATGATCTTCTTCTTCTTATTTTACCTTTTGTTTTCCTTTGTCTAGTGGCTGAGTTGAGTGGATGACATGGTCCCTTGCCTTTTGGAGGCAGCAAACACAAGCCTTGACCCTCTCTGGTATGTGAGTGAAAGAGGTGTGATTGTGGTCTTATTGGTGTCTTTATCATGGTTGTGATCCTTGCTTCTGTCATCAACTTCTTCATTTTTATTATTGGTATCATTAGTCATCATATTTTCTGCCTCATCATTGTCTTCTACATCATCACCACTCTCATCCTCTTCATTGTTTTCTGCATTGTCATTTTGTTCTTGATTTGAGCTGCTTGCCTCTTTAATATTTTGATATTCAATTTGATTATTAGCCCCTTCATCCCCTTCATTATTTACATGACAGCCATGACTGTTGTCATGACTTTCATGAATGTTTTCCTCTTTGTTGTCTTGTCCATCACTGAGGCTTTCTTCTTGGGTGTCACTGCTGCCCTTGACCTCTGAATTTTCCTCACTATTTTGATATTTATCTTGTTTTCCCTCTTCATCACTGTTGAATTCATTTTCACTGTCATCTCTTTCATTTTCTTCACGGTGATCCTCTTTCTCTGTTTCCATGTCCTCTGCTTCTTGCTGGCTCAAATCACCATCACTGCTCAAACTGTCTCCTCTGTCCTCATGTTGAATTAACTCAACATCACCATCTATCTCCATGTTTTCATTGTTTTACTCACTTTCATGCTTACTATTTTCATCTTAATCATTTTCATGCTCACTTCCCCTTTCTTCATCATCATTTCCTTCTTCTTCCTCTTCATCAATTTCTGTCTCTGCCTCATCATCATTTTCTTCCTCTTCCTCATCATTTTCCTCTTCTTCATCATCTGCCTCTACCTCACTTTGGATTGAGTTATTTTCACTCTCACCCTCTTCATTTTGATTTGAATCATTATCATTATCTCTCTCATTTTCACTTGATTCATCATTACCACTTCCTTCTTCATTTTATGCATCAAGATAAGGGGAGGAAGGGAGGTTTTCTTGAGGTGAGGACACTTGTGTATACGATGAGGGAAATTTTGGTTGATGAGGAAGATGTGGGCTTGGGAAGACTTCATGGGCTATGAACACATCCCAAGGAATGCCTTTTTTCTTCAGCTGATGTAATACCACCATCTTGATCAAGGAATGGTGGAATAAACTATGCATTTGTTGGGTATAGGTCCTCCTTTGGACAACAAATGACATCTTGTCAATGCTTCTATACAAGTAGTATAGCAAATGAAGCATTTTAACCCTTGTGAAATGCATGAGGAGTCTAACATGGTAGGAATAAAGTCTGGAGTACCTCCCTTCACAGGTAAAATACTTCATGATAACCCTCATCAAGGGTGCAAATCTCTGTTTTATGTGTGAGAAAGGGAAGATAGCCCTGCATCCTACTTTGTACCTAGTTTTGACAAATGGCTTACAATGGCTCATGTCCAACTTTGTCTTCTTGAACCATTTCTCACCAACAGCAGGTATTCCTATAGCATTAGAGATCGCATCTATTAATAGTTCAAAATCCACTCCTACAAGATTCACATGTTTGTTGTGGATTTTGAGGACAAACAACCTTGTAAGTTTTGGGTGGCTTTGCACTTGTTTGACTCTCTCACAAAATTGGAAACACCCTACATTCTGGAAACATGAGAGGATCATGGGAGATGAGGTGATATCCACTATGCTCAGGGGTTCAAATATGTTCACTTTCCCTCCTTTGTGGTTTGGCCTCATAGGCCCTTGGCCTCTTTCACTGTTGCTACTGTCTTCTGCTCCTGACATGGTGATTAGGGTTGTTTGTGGACAAACTTGGGCAAGAGGAGTAAAATTAAAATGATGGTGGGCAGATCTTGCAAATGAGTGATATGGAGGTGAGGTATGACTGTTTTTCCTTGAGCTTGAAAAAGGGTTTGTCTTGAGCCAACTTATGATTACTCTAGTTTCACACCTCTCTGATTCGGTAATGTTTTACTTGGAGGTCAAAACAATAATTTTTCCATGAGGACCTAGGGCTTGCAAACACTAGGGTTTAATCACTTTTAATCACCAAATCATGAAAATTTCTTGGAGAATAAGGAGGAAAGGCCACCTACCAAATTTAGCTTGCTTGCAGGGTTTTGAAAACAATTTGGAGGACCTTCCTTGAACCTTTGGCACATTCCTGCAAGTTGGAGGGTTTTTTGTATGAAAAAAATGCCCTGCCCGCACTATCGGGTCACCCTCTGTGGGCAACGTCAGGTGAGTCGGACCCTATGTGTGCAACATTGAATGTCTCGTGCAAGCCTGTTGGCCTTTAGGCGCACAACCGGGCCTATCAGGTGCTCTGTGCGCATAGCGCTGGGCGAAAAAATGGGTATCGGGTTGGCCTGTGGGTGCAGCGTCGTGCCCCTGGTATCAGTCTGCTTGGGCGCAGTGCAAAAATTCACTGTAGAGAACCCTATTCACGCAGTGCCGGGGTCTGTGAGCGCACCGCCAGGTTCTGTGTGTAGCGCTAGTGAAATTACCCAGAAATCGACCAGAACTCAGAAAAATTCTCCTTTGAAGCTTTTTTGCTCTTTGCAACGGCAAAATGAGATGGGAAAAAAAAACGAAGAAGGCCTTTATACCTTTTTAGACCAATAAATGAAACTAAAAAACCCACTTTGTAATTTTTTTTAAATCTCTTTGTCATTTTACTGCCATTATTTTAACTTTTTCATGTGATTTGAAAACTTTTGAAAGTAGCTCCTCTCCCTTTGGTGATGGCTTGCTGGAGAAATGAACAGGTTCCTTTCAACTTAAGGGTTTTTGCACTGTCACACCTTTTTTTGTTTGCACTGAGAAACTGAAAAGCATGTTTTTTATCCCTTTTTACTGACTTTGACAGTGATATATCCATTTTGACAAAGACTATAAATCATGTATGCTATGCCTCTTTTTGGACCACTCTGATTTGTTTGCAAGTGTCATGATATACTGAATTTTCCCCTTTTTGACAATTTTGGAGTTTGACACTTTCAGTCATATAACTTTAATTTCATGATTAGCTTGACCTCTCATTTTGAAACTCAACCCTAGGCTTTCATTCCTTTGGCCATTTAGAGTTTTATGACTTGAAAATGAAGGCTTGATCTCTATCACACTGATACTCTTTGCATTCTCCTCCCTTTGATGTAGTGAAGGATGGTTACCTTGGCAAACCCTAGAAATTACCCTCAACAGCTTTTGAAAACTTTATGTTGTCATGATGGAGGCTCATAGTCTTCAATTCACTTTCTCTTCCCATCTTTCCAAAATCTTAGGTTTTAGGGCTGTTAGAGAAGAATAATTAGTGTTGTCTTCTAAGTTATCTATAGCCCTTTCAAGTTCATTCATTTTTGTTCAGTTCACCTCACCTTTTTTCCTTCTTCATTTATAAAAAATCTTCAAATTATGCTTGATTGTGTTGATGGGCCTATGTCTTTGTGGTCCTTTGCATTGGCTTCTTACTTGGCAAGTTGTTGGTCTAATCAGTCCTAGAAACCCTGATTTTCTTTAAACATAGGCATGCTTCCTCTTCTTCTTGCTTGATTGTATCTTTCAATGAGGGACATGCCTCTTACCTTACCTATTTTTCTGCTGATAGCCACCTTGACACTACTGCAGAAATGTCAACATGGACAGTTGTCTTTTGCAGAACTTGTGTTTGATCATGAAAGCTTTCCTTGAAGACCTTTGACCTACTTTGGACAATAATATGCTGACCCTCCTTTCCATTTTCTTTCATCTTCTTGACACAAGAAAAATAGTGATTTATAACATCAAAACAATCCTACAACTTATGAAACCCTAGTGACCTAGTGGGAGGCTCTTTAACTGAAAGCATTGGCTGATGGTTTTCAAGTATGAAAAACAGAGTTTTTTACATATTGATGTATTCAGGATCCAAAATGCAATTTACTTGATTTATATAAAGAGCCTACAGAGGTAGCTTTAATACCATCAATGCTTGAGGCATTTGATGAACATGAGAAAAGGTAGGTTGTTTAGCAAACTTAGATGGAAAGTGGAAGGGTTAAGCATAGGCAAAACAGAGTACTAAGGTTGTGGGTGTGAAAATGAGACAAATATGAGTGGCATAAGCCCATGAGGGGTCTTCTAGGAGTGATAGGCTAACCAAGGAATGGCAGAGTAGTAGAATAGTGAAAATTTTATCTTAAGGATAATGAAAGCAGTGATATTTCTAAAACTCACAATATTCATGAATCTTGTTTTTAGAAATCTAGGACAAGTATTTAGTCATCTATAAATAGAAAAAATATTTATGAATAACATAAAATTTCTTCCTAAGAAGGGAGGAATGATCCAGGTGGATATTGGTTGCCACCCGCCTATTCCATTTCGACCCGCACCATTAGTTCTTTCAGTTTTTCAGTTTCAACACAACTTACTATTTTTAGCAGTTTTCGGGTCCTGAAATTCTGGAGCCATTTGGAGGCCCTAATGATCCAGGTGAATATTGGTGGCCACCCACCTATTCCATTTGAACCCCTGCCGTCGTTTCTTTTAGTTTTTAGTTTCTGCACAACCTGCTATTTTTAGCAGTTTTTCGGGTCCTAAACTTCCAGAGCCGTTTTGAGGCCCTAAACGTTTTTTTTTTGGGAAAATCGGGAGAAACATGGGTCCACGGACCGATGTTTCTCACATCAAAAGTTGTATTCCTCGAATATATATTTCTAAAGAGGTATGGTGCACATCAAATGGAGATCGTATGCCAAAGTTACGTCCCTAGGAAGTTGAAACACCAATTTACCCAAACGGGGCCCATAGTTTTGGCGCTTCATCTCCTAGGGTTAGGTTTTTGGATATTTAGGGTTTTCCATTTTTTCTCAATAATAAATAGACCCTCAAGCCTAATTTTAACACAGTTCATAGGCCTATAGCCACCACATCTCTTCTTAGAGATAAGCTACCAGCGCCCTAGCTAGTTTATTTCCATTATGTCTGTAAGAATAATTCTATTATTTGATATTAATGAAACAAAGTAATATTTCCACTGCATCTCTGTGTTTATGTCTATTTCGGCATTTTATTGCATTCTTGCATAAATATGGATCAGTGTTATCAAAGCGGTCTGCTCTTTCTCTTTTTTTCTTTGCATGTCCCCAAGGAGGTCAGGGTATAAGGAGATAGGGCTTGATCTAGTTGAACCCTTTCAAGATCAGCCTCGCAAACCCCGACGACCTCCTATGGAGGAAGAAAAAAAAGACGAGGGAACAGGATATCCTATCAAAATATTACTCGAGGAGCCCCTCAAGAAACAAAGGAACGCGATGATGGATAACCTTACTCAGATCCTTCAACAGTTTCCCACCTATGGCACATTTGCATCCAACAACCACTCTGAAGGCACCACTCCCTTCAAGGTACAGGTAAAATTTGACATTCTTGTATTTCAAGGCCAAATCGATGCAGATGTCGTAAATAGATGGTTGAATTTTATCGAAGGGTATTTCTCGATCCATGATTTCTCTGACCGAGAAAATATTATTTTTTCACTCCTCAAAGCCACCCCCACATGTCAAAGACTGGTGGGAAACCTACTGTGAGAAAAAGGACGAGAGGGGACCCTCTCTGTTCTTGTCCTCACCCACTTGGAATTTGTTTTGAGACAGCATCAAGGAATAATATTACCCCGTTGGGAGCTATGAGGACAAGTACATCCAATGTACCATGTTGCGGCAGAAAAGGGATCAAGATGTGCACAAACTGATGAATTTGTTTCATACCCTGTGCTCAAAGTTGGGTATTAAAGATTCGAAGAGACATTCGGTACTCAAGTACTGCAGTTTTCTACACATACAAATTCAGGAGGAAATGGAGTTCCTCGACATTGCCTCGCTTGGCACGACATATCGCTATGCCACCAAGATCGAGCAAAAATTTAAGCAGAAGAAGCGATACTTTGGATCTGTGAATCCAAAGCCAGGGAAAGGCACCCCTGAACCACATAATAGGGAGCAGATCCAAAGCGGGGCAACTCATAACACCACCACAAATAAAAATAAGGACATGGGGAAGTGGTGTCAATTTCACAACAACCCCACTCACAGCACAAACGAGTGTCAGTCCAAACATTCATTGGTGGCCAAACTCAAGGCACTTGAATCAGATGCATGTTCTGATCCTGAGCCAGAACCAGAAAAGGGAGATGACAAAGGGAAGTAGATCATTAATGCCAACCCCAGTGCCATTTTTTCCATTACCAAGCTTAGATGGAGGATCCTGAGGATTTAGAGGAGGGGGAGCGCTTCTTCCATTCACAGATGTGGGTGAAGGGTTCTCCACTACAATTTCTTGTCAATATCGAAAGCCAAAAGAACCACATTTTAGCAGAGGTTGTGAAGAGGCTCGGCCTACTGACCATAGCACATGTGCATCCATATACCATCGGGTGGCTTCACCTAGGGAGTGATCTCCACATCCGCAAGCAGTTCCACCTTTTGTACAGCATCAAGTCATTCATGGATGAGGTATTATGTGATTTTTCTCCTCTTGATGTAGCTAATGTATTATTGGGCCAACCATACTTGTGGAGGGGACACGTTGTGTATGAGTCTAGGCCTCTTTCTATTGTTATTACTTTGGGAAATCAATTGTACAGGATACCGAAGGTAGTACGACCTCCTTCCATCTCCTTGACTATTGCAAAACAACACAGTAAGATTGTTTCCCAAACCAAGAATTTTATTTTCCTTATAACTCGCTCACAGGGAGAGAATAATATTTTGGCCACAGCCTCAAAACATGGCTCCCTTGCATGGCTGCAGCAGATGGATAAGGTCATGGAGGAATACGAGGACATTTTCTCCTCACCCACATAGGCTCCTCTACACTATCAGGAGAAGCACTCCATCGATCTGACCCTAGGCACACCTACACCTAATATTGTCATACCTCATCCGATTACACAGATAGAATCCACACATGTACTGTCTGAGGAGACAATATTTATTGAACGCATCCAACACGTCCGCCAGCACATCCATGACATCCTGTACAAATCCAATACCAAGTTCAGTAGAATTTTCCTCTCATGGAGGAAATTAATGCAATGGGAACCATTTATTCCTAAGGAGGGAGGAATGATCCAGGTGGATATTGGTGGCCACCCACCTATTCCATTTGGACCCGCACCATCAGTTCTTTCAATTTTTCAGTTTCAGCACAACTTACTATTTTTAGCAAGTTTTCGAGTCCTGAACTTCTGGACTCGTTTGTACACCCTAATGATCTAGGTGTTTATTGGTGGCCACTCACCTATTCCATTTGAATCCCCATCATCATTTTTTTCAGTTTTTCAATTTCAGCACAACTTACTATTTTTAGCAAGTTTTCGGGTCTTGAATTTCCGGAGTCGTTTTGAGGCCCTAAACGACGTTTTTTGTGAAAATTGGGAGCTTTCATCAAAATTTATAGTCATCAAGTAGATATTTCTAATGAGGTATGGTGCGCTTCAAACGAAGACCATATGACAAATTTACGTCCCTGGGAAGGTTAAACACCACTTTACCCAAACGAGGCCCATATCTTTGGCGCTTCATCTCCTAGGTTTAGGTTTTTGGATGTTTATGGTTTTCCATTATTTCTCAATAATAAATAGGTCCTTGAGCCTCATTGTAAAATAGTTCATAGGCATGTATCCACCACATCTCTTCTCAGATATAAGCTACCAATGCCCTAGATATTTTATTTCCATTATGTTTGTAAGCATATTTATGTTATTTGATATTAATGAAATAAAGTATTATTTCCACTGAATCTCTGTATTTATGTCTATTTCTGCATTTTATTGTGTTCTTGCATAAATCTAGATTAATTGTATCAGAGTGGTCTGCTCTTTCTCTATTTTTCTTTGCATGTCCCTAACGATGTCATGGTATAAGAAGTTAGGGCTCGATTTCGTTGAACTCTTGCAATATTAGCCTCACAAACCCCGAAGACCACCCATGGAGGAAGAAAAGAAAGACAAGGGAGCAGGGGACTCTATAAAAATATTGCTCAAGGAGGCCCTCGAGAAACAAAGGAACGCGATGATGGATAAATTTTCTCAGATCCTTCAACGGTTTTCCACATACGGCGCATCTACATCCAACAACCACTCTTGAGGTGCCACTCCATTCAAGGTATAGGTAAACTTTGACATTCATGTATTTGAAGTCCAGATAGATGTAGATGTCGTAGATAGAAGGTTGAATTTTCTAGAAGGGTATTTCTCGGTCCATGATTTCTCCGATCGAGAAAATATTATTTTTGCACTCCTCAAAGCCGCCCCCCCACGTCAAAGACTGGTGGGAAACCTACTGTGAGAAAAAGGATGAGAGGGAAATCTCTCTATTCTCGGTCACACCCACTTGGAATTCATTCTAAGATGGCATCAAGGAACAATATTACCCCATGGGGAGCTATGAGCACAAGTACATCCAATGGACCACAATGCGGCAGCAAATGGATCAAGACGTGCATGAACTAACGAATTTGTTCCATACACTGCGCACAAAGTTTGGTATTAAATATTCGGAGAGAAATTTGGTGCTCAAGTACCACAGTTGTCTACACAGACACATTCATGAGTAAATGGAGTTCCTCAGCATTACCTCACTTGGCACGACATATCGCTATGCCGCCAAGATAGAGCAGAAATTTAAGCAGAAGAAGCAAGACTTTGGATCCGCGAATCCGAAGCAAGGGAAAGGCGCCCCCGAACCATAGAATAGGGGGAAAATCCAAAGTGGGGCATCTCATAACACCACCAAAAATCCAAATAAGGACATGGGGATGTGGTTTGAATTTCATAACAGCCCCACGCACACCACAAACAAGTGTCGGGTCAAACAGTCGTTGGTGGCCGAACTGAAGGCACCCGAATCATATGCATGTTTTCATCCTGAGCCAGAACCAGAAAAGGGAGATGAAAAGGGGAATTAGATCATTGATGCAGACCTTAGTGCCATTTTTTCCACCGCCAAGATCCAAAGTGAGGATCTTGAGGATCCAGAGGAGGGGGGGCACCTCTTCCATTCGTAGATGTGGGTGAAGGGTTCTCCACTGCAATTTCTTGTCGATAGAAGAAGCCAAAAGAACCTCATTTCAGTAGAGGTCATGAAGTGGCTTAGCATACTAACCATAGCACACCCGCAGCCGTATACCATCGGGTAGCTTCACCCAATGAGAGATCTTTGTGTCCACTAACAGCGCCACCTTCCGTACAACATCAAGCCATTCACAGATGAGGCATTGTGTGATGTTGCTCTGCTTGAAGTATCTAATGTATTATTGGGCCAACCATACTTGTGGAGGTGACACGTTGTGTATGAGTCTAGGCCTTGTTCTGTTGTAATTACTTTGGGAAATAAATTGTACAGGAGACCAGAGGTAGTACCGCCTCCTACCTTCTCCTTGACTATTGCAAAACAACGCAGTCAGATTGTTTCTGAAACCAGGAAATTTATTTTCCTTACAACTCACTCACAGGGACAGAAGAAGATTGTGGCCACAACCTCGAAACAGGGCTCCCTTACATGGTTGCAACAAATGGCAAAGTCATGGAGGAATACGAGGACATTTTCTCCTCACCCACAGAGGTTCCTCTACATTGTCAGGACAAGCACTCCATTGATTTGACCCCCGGAGAAACACCACCTAATATTTCCATACTTCATGCGATAACACAGATAAAATCCACACATGTATTTTTTGAGCAAACCGTATTTATTAAACGCATCCAGCACGTCTGCCAGCAGGTCCACAACATCCTGGACAAATCCAATACCAAGTTCAGCAAAATTTGCCTCTCATGGAGGAACTTAACACAAAGGGGACCATTTCTTCATGAGGGAGGAATGATCCAGGTGGATATTGGTGGCCACCCACCTATTCCATTTGGACCCGCATCATCAGTTCTTTCATTTTTTCAGTTTCAGCACAACTCACTATTTTTAGCAGGTTTTTGGGTCTTGGACTTCCGAAGCCTTTTGGAGGCCCTAATGATCCAGGTGGATATTGGTGGCCACCCACCTATTCCATTTGAACGCCCACCATTGGTTCTTTCTATTTTTCAGTTTCGACACAACTTACTATTTTTAGCATTTTTTCGGGTCCTGAACTTCTAGAACCGTTTTGAGGCCCTAAACGACGATTTTTGGGAAAACCAGGAGCACCTTGGGTTGTTGGACCGATGCTACTCACATAAAAAATTTTAGTCCTCAGATAGATCTTACTAACGAGGAATGGTGCACGTCAAACAGAGATCGTATGCCAAAGTTACGTCCCCGGGAAGTTGAAACACCAATTTACCCAAACGGGGCCCATAGTTTTGGCGCTTCATCTCCTACGGTTAGGTTTTTGGATGTTAAGGGTTTTCCATTGTTTCTAAATAATAAATATGCCCTCAAGCCTCATTGTAACACATTTTAGAGGCTTGTAGCCACCATATCTCTTCTCGGAGATAAGCTACCAGCGCCCTAGCTAGTTTATTTCCATTATGTCTCTAAGCATATTTCTGTTATTTGATATTACTGAAATAAAGTATTATTTCGGCTGCATCTCTATTTTTATGTCATTTTCTACATTTTTTGTGTTCTTTCATAAATCTGGATCTGTGGTATCAGAGCAATTTACTCTTTCTCTGTTTTTCTTTGCATGTCCCCAGTGAGGTCACGGTATAAGGAGTTAGGGCTCGATCTGGTTGAACACTTGCAAGATCATCCTCACAAACCCCAATGATCTCCCATGGTGGAAGAAAAGAAATACGAGGGAGAAGGATATCTTATCAAAATATTCCTCGAGGAGGGCCTTGAGAAATAAAGGAACACGGTGATGGATAGCTTTACTCAGATCCTTCAACGGTTTCCCACCTACGGTGCATATGCATCCAGCAACCACTCTGGAGGCACCACTCCCTTTAAGGTATAGGTAAACTTTGACATTCCTATATTTCAAGTCCAGATAGATGCAGATGCCATGGATAGATGGTTGAATTTGTTAGAAGGCTATTTCTTGGTCTATGATTTCTCTGACCGAGAAAATATTATTTTTGCACTCATCAAATCCGCCCCCCATGTCAAAGACTATTGGGAAACCTGTTGTGAGCAAAAGGACGAGAGGGAACCCTCTCTGTTATCAGTCGCACCCACTTGGAATTTGTTCCGAGACGTCATCAAGGAATGATATTACCCTGTGGGGACCTATGAAGACAAGTACATCCAATTGACCACGATGCGGCAACAAAGGGATCAATATGTGCACGAACTGACGAATTTTTCCCATACCTTACGCACAAACTTGGGTATTAAATATCTGGAGATAAATTTGGTGCTCCAGTACCTCAGTTGTCTACAAATATACATTCAAGAGGAAATGGAGTTCCTCGACATTACCTTGCTTGACATGGCAATCGCTATGCCGCCAAGATCGAGAAGAAATTTAAGCAGAAGAAGCGATACTTTGGATCCGCGAATCCGAAGCCAAGGAAAGGCACTCCTGAATCACAAAACAAGGGGCAGAGCCAAAGCAAGGCGACTCATAACACCACAAAAAATCCAAAGAAGGACACGGGGAAGTGGTGTGAATTTCATAACAACCCCACTCACATCACAAACGAGTGTTGGGCCAAACAGTCGCTCGTGTCCGAACTGAAGGCACCCGAATCAAATGCATGTTCTGATCCTGAGCCAGAACCAGAAAAGGAAGATGAAAAAGGGAAGCAGATCATTGATGCAGACCCCAGTGCCATTGTTGCCACCACCAAGCTCCAGAGGAAGGATCCTGAGGACCCAGAGGAGGGGGAGCGCCTCTTCTATTCACAGGTGTGGGTGAAGGGTTCTCCACTGCAATTTCTTGTCGATAACGGAAGCCAAAATAACCTCATTTCATCATAGGTCGTGAAGTGGATCGACCTAGCGACCAGTCGTATACCATATGGTGGCTTCACCGAGGGAGATATCTTCACGTCCACCAGCAGTGCCACCTTCCTTACAACATCAAGCCATTCACGGATGAGGTATTGTGTGATGTTGCTCCTCTTGATGTAGCTGATGAATTTTTTAGCCAACCATACTTGTGGAGGCGACACGCTATGTATGAGTCTAGGCCTAGTTTTGTTGTTATTACTTTGGGAAATAAATTGTACAGTATACCGGAGGTAGTACTGCCTCCTCCTATCTCCTTGACTATTGAAAAACAACGCAATAATATTGTTTCCCAAACCAGGAAATTGGACCCGCACCATCAATTCTTTCAGTTTTTTAGTTTCAGTACAACTTACTATTTTTAGCAATTTTTTGAGTCCTAAAATTTCGGAGTCGTTTGGAGGCCATAATGATCCAGGTGGTTATTTTTTCCCACCCACCTATTCCATTTGAACCCCCACCATCGGTTCTTTCAGTTTTTCAGTTTCGGCACAAGTTACTATTTTTAGCAGTTTTTCAGGTCCTGAACTTCCGGAGCCGCTTTGAGGCCCTAAACGACGTTTTCTGGGAAAACCAGGAGTTCACATAAAAATATGTAGTCATCAGATAGATCTCTCTAACGAGGTATGTTGTGTGTCAAACAAAGATCGTATGCCAAATTTACGTCCCCGTGAAGTTGAAACACCAATTTATTCAAATGGCGCACATGGTTTTGGTGCTTCATCTCCTAGGGTTAGATTTTTGGATGTTTGGGGTTTTCCATTGTTTCTTTGTTTTTCTTTTCCTGTCCACAATGAGGTCATGGTATAAGGAGTTAGGGCTCGATCTGCTTGAACCCTTGCAATATCAGCCTCGCAAACCCTGATGACCTCCCATGGCAAAAGAAAAGAAAGACGAGGGAGCAGGAGATCCTATCAAAATATTTCTCAAGGAGGCCCTCGAGAAAAAAAGGAACATGATGATGGATAATTTTTCTCAGCGACTTCAACAGTTGCGCACCTACGGCACATATGCATCCAACAACCACTCTAAAGGCACCAATCCCTTCAAGGTATAGGTAAACTTCAACATTCCTGTATTTTAAGGCTAGATATATGCAAACATCGTAGATATATGGTTGAATTTTCTAGAAGGGTATTTCTCGGTCCATGATTTCTCGGACCGAGGAAATATTATTTTTTCACTCCTCAAAGCCGCCCCCCATGTAAAAGACTGGTGGCAAGTCTACTGTGAGAAAAAGGACGAGAGCAAACCCTCTCTATTCTCGATCGCACCCACTTGTAATTCATTCTGAGATGGTATCAAGGAACAATATTACCCAATGGGGAGCTATGAGGACAAGTACATCCAGTGGACCACGCTGCGACAGAAAAGGGATCAAGATGTGCATGAACTCGTGAATTTGTTCCATACCTGCTCACAAAGTTAGGTATTATATATTCAAAGAGACATTTGGTGCTCAAGTACCGCATCTATCTACATAGACACATTCAGGAGGAAATGGAGTTCCTCAACATTACCTCGCTTGGTACAGAATATTTCTATGCCACCAATATCGAGTAGAAATTAAAGAAGAAGAAGCGAGACTTTGAATCCGTGAATCTGAAGCCAGGGAAAGGCACCCCTGAACCACAGAACGAGGGGCAGATCCAAATCAGGTGACTCATAACACCACCACATATCTAAATAAGGACACGGCGAAGTGTTTTGAATTTCATAAGAACCCCATTCACGGCACAAACAAGTATCGGGCCAAACAGTTGTTGTTGGCCGAACTAAAGGCACCCGAATCAGATGCATTTTCTAATCCTGAGCTAGAACCAAAAAAGGGAGATGAAAAAGGGAGGCAGATCATTGATGTAGACTCCAGTGCCATTGTTGCCACCACCAAGCTCCAGAGGGAGGATCCCGAGGATCTAGAGGAGGGCGAGCGCCTCTTCCATTCGCAGATTTGGGTGAATGGTACTCCACTGCAATTTCTTGTCGATAGCGGAAGCCAAAAGAAACTCATTTCAGCAGAGGTCGTGAAGCGGCTCATCCTACCTACCATAGCACACCTGTAGTCGTATACCATTGGGTGGCTTCACCCAGGGAGAGATCTCTGTGTCCACCAGCAGTGCCACCTTCCGTGCAGCATCAAGCCATTCATGGATGAGGTATTGTGTGATGTTGCTCCTCTTGATGTAGTTTATGTATTATTGGGCCAACCATACTTGTGGAGGCAACACACTATGTATGAGCCTAGGCCTCGTTATTTTGTTATTACATTGGGAAATAAATTGTACAGGATACTGGAGGTAGTACCGCCTCCTGCCATCTCGTTGACTATTGCAAAAAAATGCAGTAAGATTGTTTCCCAAACCAGGAAAATTATTTTCCTTACAATTCGCTCACAGGGACAAAAGAATATTGTGGCCATAGCCTCGAAACAGGGCTCCCTTGCATGGCTGCAACAGATGGACAAAGTCCTGGAGGAATGAGAGGAAATTTTCTCCTCACCTACAAAAGTTCCTCTACACTATAGGGACAAGCACTCCATCGATTTGACCTCCAGCGCACCGCCATCTGATATTTCCATACCTCATGTGATTACACTAATCCACACATGTATTTTCCGAGGAAACCATATTTATTGAATGCATCCAACACATCTGCCAGCAGGTCCACGACATCCTGGACAAATCCAATACCAAGTTCAACAGAATTTGCTTCTCATAGAGGAACTTAACGCAATGGGGACCATTTCTTCCTAATGAGGGAGGAAATATCTAGGTCGATATTGGTGGACACCCACCTATTCCATTTGGACCCGCACCATCAGTTCTTTTAGTTTTTCAGTTTCAGCTCAACTTACTATTTTTAGCAAGTTTTCGAGTCCTGAACTTCTACAGCCATTTAGAGGCCCTAATGATCCAGGTGGATATTGTTGTCCACCCACCTATTCCATTTGAACCCCCACCATCGGTGCTTTCATTTTTTCAGTTTTGGCACAACCTACTATTTTTAGCAGTTTTTCGAGTCCTGAACTTCTGGAGCCGTTTTGAGGCCCTAAATGACATTTTTTGGGAAAACCGAGAGCAACATGGTTCTATCGACCGATGTTTCTTAAATGAAAATTTGTAGGTCTTAGATAGATATTATTTCTAACTAGGTATGGCGCACGTCAAATGGATATCGTATGCCAAAGTTACGTCCCGAGGAAGTTGAAACACCAATTTACCCAAACGAAGCCCATAGTTTTTGTGCTTCATCTCCTAGGTTTAAGTTTTTGGATGTTTAGGGTTTTCCATTGTTTCTCAATAATAAATAGGCCCTCGAGACTCATTGTAACATAGTTTAAAGGCCTATAGCCACCACATATCTTCTAAGAGATAAGCTACCTGCGCCCTAGCTAGTTTATTTCCATTATGTGTGTAAGCATATTTATGTTATTTGATATTAATGAAATAAAGTATTATTTTTGCTGAATATTTGTCTTTATGTCTATTTCTGAATTTTATTACGTTCTTGCATAAATCTGAATCAATGCTATCAAAGCGATCTTCTCTTTCTCTATTTTTCTTTGCATGTCCCCAACGACGTCAGGGTATAAGGAGTTAGGGATCGATCTGGTTGAAACCTTGCAAGATCAGCCTCACAAACCCCAACGACCTCCCATGGCGGAAGAAAAGAAAGACGAGGGAGTAGGAGATCCTATCAAAATATTGCTCGAGGAAGCCCTCTTGAAACAAAGGAACGCGATGATGGATAACTTTGCTTAGATCCTTCAACGGTTTCCCACGTACGCTGCATCTACATCCAACAACCACTCTGAAGGCGCCACTCCCTTCAAGGTACAGGTAAACTTTGACATTGTGGTATTTGAAGGCCAGATAGATGTAGACGTCATATATAGATGGTTGAATTTTCTAGAATTGTATTTCTCGGTCCATGATTTCTCCAACTGAGAAAATATTATTTTTCCACTCCTCAAAGTCGCCCCCGATGTCAAAGACTAGTGGGAAACCTACTGTGAGAAAATGGACGAGAGGGAACCCTCTCTATCCTCGGCCATACCCACATGGAATTCATTCTGAGAGGGAATCAAGGAACAATATTACCCTATGGGGAGCTATGAGGACAAGTACATCCAATGTACCATGCCACGACAGCAAAGGTATAAAAATGTGCACGAACTAATGAATTTTTTCCATACCCTACGCACAAAGTTGGGTATTAAAGATTCAGAGAGACATTTGGTGCTCAAGTACCATAGTTGTCTGCATAGACACATTCAGGAGGAAATGTAGTTCCTAGACATTACCTCACTTGGCATGGCATATCTCTATGCCGCCAAGATCAAGCAAAAGAAGTGAGACTTTGGATCCGCGAATCTGAAGCCAGGGAAACGCGCCCATGAACCATAGAACACAGGGCAGAGCCAAAGCAGGGTGACTCATAACACCACCACAAATCCAAATAAGGACACAGGGAAGTGGTGTGACTTTCATAATATCTCCATTCACAACACAAACGAGTGTCGGGCTAAACAGTCGTTGGTGGCCGAACTGAAGGCACCCAAATCATATGCATGTTTTGATCCAGAGCCAGAACCAGAAAATGGAGATGACTAAGGGAAGCATATCATTGGTGCGGACCCCAGTGCCATTGTTGCAACCACCAAGCTTCAGATGGAGGATCCAGAGGATCCAGAGGAGGGGGAGCACCTCTTCCATTTGCAGATGTGGGTGAAGGGTTCTCAACTGCAATTTCTTATCGATAGTGGAAGCCAAAAGAACCTCATCTTAGCAGAGGTCGCAAAGCTACTCGAACTACCAACCATAGCACAACCACTGCCATATACCATCGGGTGGCTTCACCCAGAGAGAATCTCCACGTTGTCCAACAGTGCCACCTTATGTACAACATCAAGCCATACACGAATGAGGTATTGTGTGATTTTACTCCTCTTGATGTAGCTAATGTATTATTGGGCCAACCATACTTGTAGAGGTGACACATTGTGTATCAGTCTAGGCCTCATTTTTTTGTTATTACTTTGGGAAATAAATTGTACAGGATATGGGAGATAGTACCACCTCCTGCCATATCCTTGACTATTGCAAAAAAATGCAGTAAGATTGTTTCCCAAACCAGGATATTTGTTATCCTTACAACTCGCTCATAGGGACAAATGAATATTGTGGCCACAACCTTGAATCAGGGCTCCCCTGCACAGCTACAGCAAATGGAAAAATTCATGGAGGAATACAACGACATTTTCTCCTCACCCATAGAGGTTCCTCTACACTATTAGGACAAGAACTCCATCGATATGACCCCCAGCGCACTGCTACCTGATATTTCCATACCTCCTGCGATTACACAGACATAATACACACATGTACTGTCTTAGGAAACCATATTTATTGAACGCATCCATCACATCCGCCAGTAGGACCATGACATCCTGGAAAAATCCAATACCAAGTTCAACAGAATTTGCCTCTCATGGAGGAATTTAACACAATGGGTACCATTGCTTCCTAAGGAGGGAGGAATGACCTAGGTGGATATTGGTGGCCACCTATCTATTCCATTTGGATGCGCACTATCAGTTACTATGTAAGACCAATTTTACCCTAAGTAAAATTGCTTTCACTATGAAAAACAACTTAGTAATCCATAATTTTTTAAGTTGTTTATAGTCTAAATAGGAAACCCCATGAGGAAATATTGAATAAATCCATATTTGTTTGATTTTCTTCAATGAATAATTTGTTAAACAACAGTTTAATTAATATTCCTAGTCATATTTAACCCAAAATAGGAAAATTAATTAGATAAATCACTATTTATCTTATTATTTTCTAGGAATAATTATTTAAACATTATTTAAATAATATTCCTTGTTAAATTTGACTAAATCATTTATCAATAATTGAATAAATCACTATTTATTTAATTATAACTCAACCACACTCTTAAAATAATAAATAAATCATTTATTTATTTATTATTTAGAAATAAAGGGATTTGACCAAATTCAAATTCTTATTCCCTCCAACAAATAAATAAAATATTCCATAAAAGTTGGATCTAGATTTGGTTAATAATATTTTAATTATGCACCAATATCTAGACTAACTCAATATTTTTTTATAAATAGAAGAGTTTTTCCATCCATTCACTACCTTTTGTTGCCTAAATATCACTCTGGATCTATACTTTTGGTCTCACTTTGATCCTCCATCATTGTCATATTTTTCTACCATTTTGCTTGTGAGCTCCCTTTGAGTTCCATTTTTGTCTGGGTTTTCTACACCCTCAAGTGAGAGAGATCTTCGATCTGAAGCACTAAGGATATACAAGAACCCATCCCATTAAGGGGGACTGGTAACATCTTTCTATGTTCCCTTCACAGGTTACTTCTGTGTGTTTCCGGGCCTATTGCGCAGGTGACAGGTATCAGCTGCAGTTGCGAGGACACTTTTTTCTAAAACCTGCTCCCGAGAGTGCCGGAAGTGCAGGTCACACTTTTTGGGCCAAAACTTGTGACCTAAACCTTTAAGATGCATAAAACAGCCTCAAACCTGCAACCTTTGCAGAAATCAGGTCAAAAACTGCGACCTATACTTTTCGTGGAATTTTTCTGTGATTTTTTGGGTTTGTCTGGGCTATTGTTCAGGATTTTCTGACCTTTTTCTTTGCCCATTTTGGACATGTACTTGCTTTGTTTTACTCGTCGAAGTAGGAACCTAGCCCCCTAGGGCTTCAGTACACTTCCACCTTTCTAGGAGGAGTTTAGCTGAAGCAGTTCATTTGAGATTTCAGTGTGTTTATCCATTTTTCAGATATGATCCTATACCTTCAGATCCATTTCAGATTGGTTATTCATCCATCCAAAACACCTCTTTTCAATTTTTTTTGGTCCTCCTCTAGGGTTCCCTCTATTTTCCTTCAGGTTGTAGCCTTTCGCCACCTCATTTGCAGCACTTTTCCCTATTTTTTTTGTTGTTTTCTACACCTATTTCCAACATATCTAACTTTAGATCCATTGGCTATTTTGTGTGTTTTGACTAGATTTTTTCCCACCCATAGACTAGTTGTTGGGAAGCCCACCTCCTTGGGTTTAGATTGATGCATCTTTAGCTGTTTATTTTTTGTTAAATTCAGTTTACTGTACTGTTATTTGTAGATTTATTTATAGTTATACAACACACTTTTTATTTTTTTCTCTACAAATGTTTGGGCTTAAAAATTAATATTAACACACTTAACGCACACACCCTAAGTGAAGAGTGCCTGGTTTACACCGCCAGGCGAAGAATATAACATTGTAATCATTTGATCACGCACCTATCTACCCTTGTTTCGACATTGTAATCATTTGATCCTGCACCTCCTTGCCCTTTTTGGTCTCTCTTCCTTTTGTGATCCGTGTTTGTTCTTCCATCATTGCACCCCCAAGGCATTTATCTCGGAGACTTCTTGGCATTCATCCTCAGTTTCCGTTAGGAAGACTTACTCCTTTGCGTAGGATTCGAGTTATTCCTCCACTGAGACCCCATTTTGACTCCGCTTCTGGTTCATTGGGTTCCCCTCCTAGTTCTATCCCCGGTTCTCCCCCTGTCACCTTCACCATGTCTAGTTCAGGACCTAACGTTGGTGGTAGCCTCGACCCTAATGCTAGGAATACTACTAGTAGGACCGCAACAGGAACTATCACGGCTGCTCCCTTGCTCCCTTATATGGTAGGTCTGAGTCTTCCCAATTTTAAACAGTTGATCAATGACCCCATACACCATGATCCTGGTTGGCTTGCTATGCCAACCAAGCTCCCTTTCGACATCCCCAAGTTTGAAGGTCTTGCTGGAAAATATCCTACAAACCATGTTCGATATTTCCACATGTGTTTGTCTAATTCCATCACCGATGACTCTGTCCATCTTCGGTTGTTCTATTGTACGCTTACTAGAGAAGTTTCTAAGTGTTATGTTGACTAGGAATCCTCCTCTCATACTACTTTTGTGACTCTTTACATGGCTTTTATATCTTACTTCCATCTTCCCCTTCATTATGACACTGGTACCAAACTTTTGACCTCTATCTATCAATCGTCTATGACCCGCCTATTTGATCATGTCTAGGAATGGCGAAGAAGAAAGAGCCTATATCGAGCCCCTACCTTCGAAGACTGTTTCTACATGGACTGGTTTCTCAAATCCCTTTTGCCTACTATCGGCAAAGATGTCACATCTCATTTCCCTCAGACTGAAGAATCTTCTCTCCAGATTGCATTGAAATATGACCTGATCTACGCACAGTCTGGCTATTTTTATACCGTCTTACCTGATTTCCTAGACCCGGTGGTGCCAATTGACCGGGGGCATCCCATGCCGTTGACGGTATCATTGGAGCCCTTTCTCATCCATACACTCATCCTCCCATGGGTTATGGCTTCCCTCAGGGATGGGCCAGCTCCTCCAGCACTTTTCCCCCTACCAGTAGCATGTATCTAAGATACGGCATGCCTCCTCCCTTTTCCCAACCTGTTTACCACAATTTTTCCCAACCTCCATATTATCCGTATCTGCAGCCTGGTGCTCTAGCTCCTCTAGCATTAGCACCCCTGCCTCCCTTGCCTTCTCAACCCCCGCAACAGTAGCCACCACCCCCCAAGGGTAGTTTTATGCACAGCAGGGTGCAACTAATCCTCCTACTTCCAAAAAGAAGAGGAAAGGCACCCAAAATCAATCTACCCCAGGTAATCCAGGACCTAATCCCCAATGGAATACACCTAACACTGCTAACCAGCAACATGGCACTCAGCCCAAGCAGGACAGGCATGTTCGCATGAATAAGACTTGTTCTTGTTGCGATTTCTATGGTCACTACACCGATGATTGTCCTCTTTTACCTTAGATGCATCAGATGTGGGAGACTCAAGTAGCCACTACGAGGACAGCAAGCTTCCCCTTCGATTCCTCCCAATGTTTCACCTATCCAGCTGACTGTGTTTACCAATCCTTTCCCCCATCAAGGATTCGTGGCTACCCAACCCCGTGAAGGTCAAGCAGCCACTTAACCTTTTCCATCTGGTACCTATAATTACCACATTCTCATGTTGAACTCTGACCAACCCATTACCATTGACCTCAACCTTAAGACTCGGTCCTGTCAGTACAACAAGCCTCCCACTATGTCTGCCCCTGAGCCCCCTTCTTCAGGTTCCACATAGCCTCTCTCAACAACCAATGGTCCTTTATGGATCCCTCAGCCTAAGGCAAAGGTTCATCCCAAGATTCCCAAGGGACCATTACGTCGAAACGTTGCTTCTGGAAAAGTTGCCCATTCGTATAGTATAGTAGATGATTTGGCGTAATCCCCTGCTGCCATCTCAACGCTGGAACTCCTCTAGTCATGCCCTACACAATTAAAATCTCTACTAACTTCCATGGGTGTTGTGGATCCTTCAGATGATTGTTTGATCATCTTCTATGTTGACCGGTTAGAACATCCTCCTCTTCATGCTTCAGTCACCTTCCAATTCCCCGTCAAGATCCGGAACGCCAACGTCTCCCGTTGTATCATTGATGAGGGGGTATCCACCTGTGTGATGTCCACTTCAGTTTGGAAGCAACTTGGATCTCCTGAGTTTTCCCCTTCCATTATCACCCTCCGAGCGTGGGATGGCCTTGGAAGACTGTTTGTGCTGACATAGAATTCATTGATGCCCCCTTAGATTACAACATTCTATTAGGTCGTAGCTACACTTATGTGATGTCTCCTGTCCCATCTGCGGTTCACTGTAAGATGTGCTTTCCTCATAATGGAAAGACAGTCACCATAAACCAGTTGAAATATTATGAAACGAAGTCTCAGACCTCCCCTGAGTCCATCATCTCTTCGGTGGCCAATAAAAAAATAGTCGAACCTTTGCCCAGTGTCTCACCCAGTGTCTACAAATACTCCTCTTTTCTTGGTTATTTCCCTGGTCTTTCTCATCTTGTCTCTGATCTCATCTCATGAACTTTTTCAGGATGCAATCGTCCCGATCTGACCTCAAGTGGCCCGCTTTGACTAGTCAGCAGCCCCACCCTCTGCAACCTACTCCTAGCACCTCGACTCAACCTTCAGGATCCCCTCCTCAAGGCCCCTCATCTACAGCCGATATCCATGAGCCTCTATACCCTCTCAGCACGGTTCCTCCTAGCCTTAATCATCTTGGAGCTGTCTCTCCTGGCCATTACCCCTCCGGTCTGATACCGTTCCTAGCACCCCCCTCCTGGAGTATTTTCGGTACCTGTTGTGGCTACCTTATCCCTTCCTATCCTGACCCTGGGGATCCCAGTCTGGTACACTGATCCCCCAGCTATTATCCCACCTGTTCAACCCAAACCTTACCTTGCTTTGACCCTAGTTCAACCGGTCCCCTTGACTCCTCCCCTTACTTATGTGCCTCAGCCACCTCAATAGGAACCCACTCCTGTTGTGACAGCTTCGGGAGAGAGGGGAAAAGCTCACAAGAAGGCACCTAAAGACAAGGCCACCCCAAAAAACCCCGCTCCTCCTCAGCCTCCAAAGAGTACCCCCCCTGTGTGCTTTGAGTGATTTTTTCAGTCATGCCACCCATCATCATCCTGAATTTCCTCGTATAAAGCCGATGGTCAATGTCACGTTCCCTGAGTCTACGGTCTTGGAAACCTCAATTCCTTCCTCAACTACAACCAAGAACCCCAAGACTATCCACACTAACCAGACCTATGCTTTGTGTGATCTCCATGGACATTATACCCACCGTTGTCCCCGCCTAACACATTACCATGCCTCTTTGGAGGTAGTTCAGGAGTACGAGACTGAACAGAACTAGTCTGCCTCTCCCGTCCTCACACAGTATGCTTCGAGCCAACCTGAGGATACCTATGCTCCCATTGACATTCCCCATCCCGATATAAAGATGAAGGATTCTTCAGCCACCATCCTCTACCTATGATCATTCATAAGATCCACGGTGGAAGCTCCCTCTGAGACTTCCCCTTCTGTTTTGCTTGACATCCCTTCAGTGATCACCCTAGGCTTAACATCAGTGGATCCCTTATCTGCTTGTTTTTCCGTCACCCCTTGTGACGATGCGCATGTGAACCTTTATTCTCATGACAATGATTCAGGTAGCTTTTTCGCATCATGTGGTTCCCCTTCCACCAGTCACCCCATCTTTTATTATGATGACGACATCATGGAAGCCTTTTCCACCCCTGACTTCATCTTTCCCACCCATAAGAGGAATGGAACCATCCGTGCCTATGGTGACTTTCACAACCTGAACACAAGCTGCCCCCAAGGCAGCTCCCACACACCACCTACCCGTCGGTGTGCGGGTGGTAGACATCCTACCCAAAGCACTCCCTCTAGCAGTGTTTGTTTGATTTATACCTTGCATTCAGGTTGCTAGCATTGTTTATCATCCTCTCATTTTTTTTCTTGTGGCACCTTTCATATGGACCCCCCGTCCACACCTTATATTGTTTATGTTGATGGTGCAATTCACTACTCCTGGAATCTAGCCTCGGCAGGTTGGGCCATTTTTACCTCCTTAGATTCACTTGTTCTCTCGAACGGCGTATGCATTGGTACTGCCACCAATAACCAAGCTGAATATGATGTAGTGTGAGGTTTATTATCCAATTCCCTTTCTCATCACATCATTCACCTTCATGTTCGTTTAGATTCCCTGCTTCTTGTCATGCAATTGAATGGTGTCTATCGTGTGCATAATCCTATCCTTTTTAGAAGATATTTACGAGTGAAGCTTTTGATGCGTGAATTTGAAATTTTTACATTCGTTCATATACCTAGAGAAAAAAATCACTATGTAGATAGCATTGTAGACAATATTCTAGATTGGAACTTATCACACGCATTTAACACAAGACAATAAAAAAAACCATAAAGACGATGCATATCCATTATATGTGTCATTCAAAATGTTTTAGATTCCATCAAATCTGATATATTTGACATGCCCATAGAATGTTACAAAAACTCAAAGCTGGGGGCACCACATGCCCCTACACCTAATCACTATCTGGAGGATCTTGAGCCAACTGCTCTTCTCCTGTAGCTCATAGATCGTGCACCCCCTGTCTGGCCATCGCCATGACCCGCATGACCCCTTGCCACTCTGAGGGTAGACCAATACATGGCTCTATGTACTGGTCATCCAGGTCTTGCCAGTCGTGCTCTAAAACATTGGTCAAAATCCTCTTACCTCTATGATGGATTTCATCCAAGAGGGCCACTGCATCCTCATTCTATGGTGCCCTCGTCCCACTAGGTCCTATAGCTCCTGCTACTGCGGGTCGTCCCATGTACCTAACTGGTTTCACTGGTGTTGTATCTGCATACCAAAAGTGAATGAATCAGTACCACATACAATCTTCTAAAACTTTAAAATTCACATAAAATATTAGCAACTTTTCACTTACCATCGGGCCCCCATACTCGACCAAGCGATAATGGCAAGTCTGGGTCCCCATGATAACTCATCCCATTATAGGGATAGTCGTCTATGTACAGTGGCATCTGATCCCAATGAGTGAAAAACTCGGGTCGGAACACAATTCGACTACCCCACCTCCCGCTCTGCATAGTAGCCACCCCCAACGGCACATCTAGGGCTCTCTCGAGCCCCCATCCTGGATCTGTATGCGAGGTCAGAGTGTCAGGATCTTCTCAAAAAAGAGAGAGCACAACACTGTGCCATATGCAGAGTCATGGTTCACTTGCCGCTTGCATAGAGACAATTGTTGTTTCAATGACGACAACATCATTTGGGCCCACCCATAGTAGGTCCCACTCAACACACTTTCAACAAGCATCATCTGACCCCCAATGATGTGGTGGAGTTCCTGGTTGCCTAGGATCCGCAGCACCGTTGTGGCCACAACACGAGTCTCTAGCCTCTCTAGATCTCTGATCGATATATGTGTCCCCTTCACATGGAGACTTGGTTGGCAATGTCACTCTACAAACTCCATGATGTTCTGCCCTTGCGGTAACATTGTTTGTGTATTCCCCACCATCCCAAGTGGTGGGAGACCAGTCAGGAAATATATATCCTAGACAGTCAACTCAATCTGGTGCCCCTGCACTATAAATATCTCATGATCTGGATCCCAATAGCTGAAAATCTGGGCCAACAAGGGCTTCCCAGCTCTCATCAAAGGTTTCTCCACAAACTTCAAGACCCCAAACCTAGCCAATGCACTGCAGATACCATGATCCTCTCGGATCTTCGACCATAAAGTGTCCGGGTCTCTCTCTCTCTAGTTGATCCGTAATTCTTCCATATCTGCACAAAACCATCATATTTGTCAGTGTACAGAAAGGAAATACTACATTCAACCATAAAAACCCGGCTCTTAGCTAAGAAACAATATCAAAATCCCCCTCTCTAACAGGTCACACTTTTCAGGAAAAATCTTGGGATAGGTCGCAATTTTTTGCCCAAATACCTGCTACCTAGGTCACAGATATTTCCCCAAAAAGTGTGACCCGACCGTGACGAAAAGTAGGGGTCTATTCCTAAGCTTTGGGTGCCTAAACTGAACTTTTAATACACTAAAATGGAAGAGTAGGGTTATGCCTCTTACCTGCAACTGACGGATCTCGATTCCAACTATCGGTTTTTTCTCTACGATCACGGCAATATTTAGGGCCTTTTCTCCTCTCTACATTCACAACAGCTACACTTGCAAATGAATTAAATTGGAGGGAAAATTCCTTATTAAAAGAGAAACCACAAATTTTTCTTTCGCCAGTTGCAACCAAACCATAGCTCAATTTGACAAACCATCAACACCAATGGCAATCTCTCACCGAGCTCTCAAATGGGTATCCTTTGGTTTTTTGTGATTTGATACTTCACTCGGACACATTTTTTCCAAGAAGGGTCACTTCACCACTCCTCAAAATCGAATTTATTCACTTGCAACACTTGTACTTGGGGAACCACTTTGCCTCCATATTTTTCCATGCTCATGTCAATTTTCGTCGTGAGTAACCATCTTGTACTCATTTTTTTATGGTCCCCACCAGACCTTTTCTATGTGGAAGCATAATCGAGTCACCCTTGTTTAGAGCATCCGATTTGAGTCATCACTACATCCATGGAGTCTATCCCGAGTCCCTTTGTATCCCACTATAGTCTTCCATCCTCCATTGTTTGGTTCCTCTCTCGTCTCACACATTGTGGCCTCTAGTCATGTTGTCCCCTATCCCCTTTGATATTGTGTCAGTTGTTGCCATGTCATCCAAGCCCTTCATGCTCTAACAAGGGAATTCGTCAACCCGCTACTCATTACCCCCATTCCATCATCATCCCTGGTGCCAATTTGTCTGTCTCTCTACTATTGTATCTCATGCCTTAGTTTAGGATCCCTTATTGCCTCACCTATGGCAGACCTCCTTCTGTCAACATTAGCTCATTCATTCTAGAAGATAGGTCTAGAGGGTGGTGTACCTTGGTTCCAGTTTCCACTCTTATTCGGTGCTTCGGATCAGGAAAAGGGACTCCTTATTTCCCTTTGACTTGATTGTTTCTCAGCTCCAACTCCTTACAGCATGATCGAGATTCGTATACTTGATGGTTTAGTGATGCAGCAGATTGTACCAGTGATTCCCAAGTGTGTGTGAGATGTTTCAGAACTCATGAGGGGGTGGCCCTTCAGGTAGCCCTCCACATGCCTGGATGGCCTCTTCATTACAGCCTTTGATGCAGCTCCATATATTTTATGGTTTCAGCCTCAACCGCTTGCAGTGCCTTTTAGTTTGCATGTATCATTCAGATTTTCAGAGCCTTCTCCAGTTTACAGGGACCCTTTGGTTGTACTTATATCTCATGTACTGAGATATTATTGTATAAGTCATGGTTTTTATCCCAGGCTTAGTATACATGTGGGATCCATTATCATTCTTTTATCTGGCCCATGTTTAAGATAGCATGTACTATATATTTCATTCCCTTGTTTACTGGACGCATTATTCTTTGTACTTTGTTATCTCAGCGGGCATAGGTATGTCTCCCCCGCCTCTTGTAGAACAGGTACTCAATCATAAAAGAGACTTGTCACACCTGTAAGTCTCACCTCATCAGGGTCTTGTCCTCTAGCGCTTTAGTCTACCTTATATTTCTCTCTCTCTGACTTCCCCTTTGGTGTTTGGTGATTGAGTTCTTACAACGTACTTCGGTCATACGATTAGCTCCTAACGCTCGCACACTGGGGGGAAATATGTTACACCATTTTTTGGTCATCTAACCTATTACTATTAGATGGACCAAAGTACACCATGTAAGACCAATTTTACCCTAAGTAAAATTGCTTTCACTATAAAAAATAGCTTAGTAATCCATAATTTATTAAGTTGTTTATAGTCTAAATAGGAAACCCCATGAGGAAATATTGAATAAATCCATATTTGTTTGATTTTCCTCAAGGAATAATTAGTTAAACAACATTTTAATTAATATTCTTGGTCATATTTAACCCGAAACAGGAAAATTAATTAGATAAATCACTATTTATCTTATTATTTTCTAGGAATAATTATTTAAACATTATTTAAATAATATTCCTTGTTAAATTTGACTAAATCATTTATCAATAATTGAATAAATCACTATTTATTTAATTATTACTCAACCACACTCTTAAAATAATAAATAAATCATTTATTTCTTTATTATTTACAAATAAAGGGATTTGACCAAATTCAAATTATTTTTCCCTCCAACAAATATAATAAAATATTCCATAAAAGTTAGATCTAGATTTGGTTAATAATATTTTAATTATGCACCAATATCTAGACTAACTCAATATTTTGTTATAAATAGAAGGGCTTTTCCATCCATTTACTACATTTTGTTGCCTAAATATCACTCTAGATCTATACTTTTGGTCTGACTTTGATCCTTCATCATTGTCATATTTTTCTACCATTTTGCTTGTGAGCTCTCTTTGAGTTCCATTTTTTTCTAGGTTTTCTACACCATCAAGAGGGAGAGATATTAGATCTAAAGCACTGAGGACATACAAGAACCCATCCCATTGAGGGGGACTGGTAACATCTTTCTAAGTTCCCTTCCCAAGTCTCATAAATACAAAATTATTTAAAAATATTCTTGTCTTGTCTATTAGATGCATGGAGCAATTCCTGCTTTTATTTACTACTTAATGTCTTTAACTGCATAGATCTAGATTTTGTAGCATTTTTTTTGGTTAACTAACTACAAATCTAAAGAAATTGGTAGCCTTCTTTGATGATAGGTATGTTTTTTATGCACAGCTAAAGTGGGCTTTTTTCATACGCTTGTGATTAGAATTCACACTAACATGGGGCCCATAGTCTTGGCGCTTCATCTCCTAGGGTTAGATTTTTGGATGTTTAGGGTTTTCCATTGTTTCTAAATAATAAATAGGCCCTCGAGCTTCATTGTAACATGGTTCAAAGGCCTGTAGCCGCCACATCTCTTCTCAGAGATAAGCTACCAGCTCCCTAGCTATTTTTTTTCCATTATGTCTGTAAGCATATTTCTGTTATTTGATGTTCATGAATAAAGTATTATTTCCATTGCATCTCTATGTTTTTTTCTATTTATGAATTTTATTGTGTTCTTGCATAAATATGGATCAATGTTATCAGAGTGGTCTACTCTTTCTTTCTTTTTTCTTTGCATGTCCCCAACGAGGTCATGGTATAAGGAGTTAGGGCTCGATCTAGTTAAACCCTTGCAAGATCAACCTCGCAAACCCTGATGACCTCCCATGGCGGAAGAAAAGAAAGACAAGGGAGCAGGAGATCCTATAAAAATATTGCTTGAGCAGGCCCTCGAGAAACAAAGGAATGCGATGATGGATAACTTTGCTCACATCCTTCAACGGTTGCCCACCTATGGTGCATTTTCATCCAACAACCACTCTGGAGGCGCCACTCCCTTCGAGGTATAGGTAAACTTTGACATTCCTGTATTTCAATGCCAGATAGATGCAGACGTCATAGATAGATGGTTTAATTTGCTAGAAGAGTATTTATCATTCCATGATTTCTCCGACCGAGAAAATATTATTTTTGCACTCCTCAAAGTCGCCCCCCATGTTGAAGACTGGTGGGAAACATACTATGAGCAAAAGGATGAGAGGGAACCCTCTTTGTTCTTGGCCGCACCCACTTGGATTTCATTTTGAGATAGAATCAAGGAACAATATTTCCCCGTGGGGAGTTATGAGGACAAGTACATCCAATAGACCACGCTGCGGCAACAAAGAGATCAATATGTGCACAAACTGACGAATTTGTTCCATAACGTGTGCACAAAGTTGGCTATTAAAGATTCGGAGAGAGATTTGTTGCTGAAGTACCACAGTTGTCTGCAAAAACACATTCAGGAGGAAATGGACTTCCTTGACATTACTTCTCTTGGCATGGTATATAGTTATGCCGCCAAGATCGAGCATAAATTAAGCAGAAGAAGTGATACTTTGGATCCACGAATCTAAAACCAGGGAAAGTCATCCCTGAACCACGGAACAGGGTGCAGAGCCAAAGCAGGTTGACTCATAACACCACCACATATCCAAAGAAGGACACATGGAAGTGGTGTGAATTTCATAACAGCCCCACTCATAGCACAAACGAGTGTCAAGCCAAATAGTCGTTGGTGGTCGAACTTAAGCCACTCGAATCAAATGCATGTTCTAATTCTAAGCCAGAACCAGAAAAGGGAGATGAAAAGGGGAAGCAGATCATTGATGCAGACCCCAGTGCCATTTTTTCCACCACCAAGCTGCAGAGGGAGGATCCCGAGGATCCAGAGGAGGGGGAGAACCTCTTCCATTCGCAGATGTGGGTGAAGGGTTCTCCATTGCAATTTCTTATCGATAGCGAAAGCCAAAAGAACCTCATTTCAGCAGAGGTTGTGAAGCGGTTCGGCCTACTGACCATAGCACACATGTAGTCGTATACCATTGGATGGCTTCACCCGGGGAGAGATCTGTGCGTCTGCCAGCAGTGCCACCTTCCATACAGTATCAAGCCATTCATGGATGAGGTATTGTGTGATGTTTCTCCTCTTGATGTAGTCGATGTATTATTGGGCCAACCATAATTTTGGATGCAACACATTGTGAATGAGTTAAGGCCTCATTCTGTTGTTATTACTTTGGGAAATAAATTGTACAGGATATCGGTGGTAGTACCGCCTCCTGCCATCTCCTTTACTATTTCAAAACAACGCAGTAAGATAGTTTCATAAACCAGGAAATTTATTTTCCTTACAACTCACTCACAAGATAGAAGAATATTTTGGCCACAACCCTAAAACAGGGCTCCCTTACACAGCTGTAGTAGATGGACAAAGTCGTGGAGGAATACGATGAAATTTTCTCCTCACCCATAAAGGTTCCTCTACATTGTCAAGACAAGCACTCCATCGATCTGACCCTTGGCACACTGCCGCTTGATATTTCCATACCTCATGTGATTACACAGAAAAAATCCACACATGTATTTTCTAAGGAAACCATATTTATTGAACGCATCCAGCACGTCCGCCAACGAGTCCACGACATCCTAAACAAATCCAATACCAAGTTCAACATATTTGCCTCTCATGGAAGAACTTAACGCAATGGGGACCATTTCTTCTTAATGAGGGAGGAATGATCCAGGTGGATATCGGTGGCCACCCACCTATTCCATTTGGACCCACACCATCAATTCTTTTTGTTTTTCAGTTTTAGCACAACTTACTATTTTTAGAAAGTTTTCGGGTCTTTAACTTCTGAAGTAGTTTGGAGGCCCTAATGATCCATGTGGATATTTGTGGCCACCCACCTATTCCATTTGAACCCCCACCATCAATTCTTTCAATTTTTCAGTTTCCTCACAACTTACTATTTTTAGCAGTTTTTCGGGTCCTCAAAATTCGGAGTAGTTTTGAGGCCCTAAACGACGTTTTTTGGGAAAAATGGGAGCAACATCGGTCCATGGACCGATATTTATCAAATAAAAAGTTGTATTACTTGGATATATCTTTCTAATGAGGTATGGTGTGCGTCAAACAGAGATTGTATGCCAAAGTTACGTCCCCAAGAAGTTGAAACACCAATTTACCCAAACGGGGCCCATAGTTTTGGTGCTTCATCCCCTAGGGTTAGGTTTTTGGATGTTTAGGGATTTCCATTGTTCCTAAATCGTAAATAGGCCCTCGAGCTTCATTTTAACATAGTTTAGAGGCCTCTAGCCGCCACATCTCTTCTCAGATTTAAGCTACAAGTGCCTTAGCTAGTTTATTTCCATTACGTCTATAAGCATATTTTTGTTATTTGATATTAATGAGATAAATTATTACTTCCACTACATCTCTGTTTTTATGTCTATTTCTTCATTTTATTGCATTATTTCATAAATCTGGATCAGTGGTATCAAAGCGATCTTTTCTTTCTCTGTTTTTCTTTTCATGTCCCCAATGAGGTCAAGGTATAAGGAGTTAGGTCTCAATCTGGTTGAACCCTTGCAAGATCAGCCTCGCAAACCCTGGTGAACTCCCATGGTGTAAGAAAATAAATATGAGGGAGAAGGATATCCTATCAAAATATTTCTTGAGGATTTCCTCTAAAAACAAAGGAACGCAATTCCACTCCCTCAAGGACCATGGCAAACAGGGTATGTTGCTTCAACTAGACATGTCAAAATCATTTGATAAGATTAGTTGGAACTACATTAGACACATGTTGGTTGCCTTTAGCTTCAGTTCAACTTGCATTAAATGGATCATGTCTTTGGTCACAGGGGCTTTCTTCTCTATTCTTCTCAATGGCTCCCCCTCCTCCATCATCAACCCTTCACGAGGCATAAGACATGGAGACCCTCTTTCCCCATTCCTCTTCGTCATTATGGCTGAAGGCCTAGGAAGGATTATTTCTGCTGCCTCTTCCAACAATCTTATCTATGGCCTCAATCTCTCTCCCCCTCACCCTCCCATCTCCCACCAAAATTTTGTGGATGATACGCTCCTCATGGGCATCCCCACAACTAAAGAATTTCTTGATGATTTTGCTTTGGCATCGAGTTCCTCTGTCAACGAATCCAAGTCAAAAATATTCTTTCTCAACACTCCCACTGCCATTCAAAGTCATATCACCAGAATCTTGGGATTCCAAAAAAGTAGCTTCCCCTCAAGATACTTGGGCGTTCCCCTCACAGACAAACCCTTAGCCTACTCAAACTGGGAACCCCTTATCTCCAAGATCAAAAAAAAAATATCCAATTGGACCTTCCGCTTCCTCAATTTCGCTGGCAGACTGGTCCTTGTCCGCTCTGTTCTTCAAGCCATGCCCCTGTTCCAGATCTCTTCCATTGCGACTCCTTACTCCATTTTGAATCAGATCAAAGCCATCCAAAAATATTTCCTCTGGAAAGGCAAAGCTAGCAACGGTAAATGGGCCCTGGTGGCCTCGGAAAAAGTCTGCTCAGCCAAAAAATCGGGCAGTCTTGGTCTTAGAGACCCGGATCTCTTAGGCAAAGTCATGGGAGCCAAGACATGGTGGCGTTGGATCTCTAATCCTACCACCCCTTGGACCATGCTCTAGAAGGCCAAATATGCCCCTTGCAACCCTGGGATTCTCTAATCAGACTCTCCGAAAATATTAGAGGCTCTCCAATTTGGAATCAGGCGTGGGACAATAAATCACTTATTCAAAATCACAGCTTTTGGGAGATATGCAATGGTGAGAATTCCCTTTTCTGGGAGGATGCTTGGGAGAAATGTCCTAAACTTGACTTGAAGATATATTTTCCATTCAGAAGGCAGATGGAAATTCACAACAAACACAACGTTAGAGACTACTGGAAAATCTCGCAAAATTCCGAGTGGAGGGAGTGGGTGGAAATCAAAGAAATGGCCCCAACTCCTTTCCACCAATCGATGAACATTCTAGAAGAGGAGCTTACCAAAATACAAATCCAAAGAGATGATGGACCAGAAATTCTAAGGTGGGGAACCAATGTGGCACGGAGATTCAACATCAAGGAGGCCTACAACATCCTGCTTAGTCATGCCCTCGCATAACTCGACAGCAAGTGGCAGAGACTTTGGAGCAGGAACCATTGGCCGAAAATTACTCTCTTTCTATGGTTAGTCATGCACAAGAAAATTCTCACTTGGGAAAATCTGCAGAAGAAGGGCTTTACAGGACCCTTCAAGTCCATGTTGTGTCATTCCAACTCAGAATTAGCCAACCATATCCTCAACACCTGTCTTTATGCCTCTAATATTTGGTCCTGGCTCCACTTTGTTTTCAAAGCCTTTGATTGCACTCCTGATTCAATTCTCTCCTCTCTGGAGAAATGGTGCTCGGCCTTCTCTAACCAACCCCTCATCAACCTGGCTTGGAACCTTCTCCCTTGAATTATTTTCTGGGGCCTTCGGAAGGAAAGAAACTCTTGAATTTTCAAAAATAAGGCCTCAAAGTAAGAACAGATTCTCCACAGGATCAAATGTACTCTCCATGAGTCTGCCTCCATTTCCAAACTCCCGGACCCCGCACACCCCCCCTTTGCTGAAGATTGCAAGATCCTGTCCCTCCTCAACCTCCCCTCCCCTACTCTCACCCCTTCCCCTATTGCCCTTACCCCTTCCCTCCCTCTGTCTATTTGGCACACTCCGGATCACAATTTCACCAAGCTCAACTATGATGGAGTGTCCAAGAATAACCCTTGTATAGCAGGATTCGGAGGGGTCTTTCTCAACTCTCAGGGCTATATCTCTTGGGTTTACTATGGAAATATTTTTCATACCGCTAAAAATGTTGCGGAGCTCCAAGCGTTATCTCATGGCCTGGAAATTTCCAACCACAACAACTATTGGCCCCTTCTGGTAGAGGGTGACTCCAATGTTGCTACCCAAGATTGTAAGAAACTCCAGAAAGGGCACAGTGTCAGACAGATCTCCGACTGCTGGCACATGAACCAAATCCTTCACAAAATCAAAGACAACATTGTGGAAGACAGAGGGGTTTCCTTTACGGCGGTTAGGAGAGAAGCCAACAAGCTGGCATATTTCCTTGCCAAGCAAGGACTCAAAACCTCGGAAAGACTCATCTCTCAAGCTTGGGACTCTCTCGGGATTCGAACGGTTAAAACCACTTGTACCAGCATTAACAACCAGGATCTTCAGAAGGCATCGGCCTCGTCTTCACCTCCCACAACCACTCATCATGATCAGGTACACCACATCCTTTCTCATGATTGAACAATTTGGTGTCTCTCCCTTGGTTTGCTCACCTCGGTACATCTCCACCCAGAGAAATTACTCCCGGTCGGCTCCTCTCAACTCCACCCGCATGCGTTCCAGTTGTTCCCTCGCTATGCTGTCTCTCCAACCAGCCTCCTTATATCCCCTTCACTCATCCTTCACTCCCCAGTGCTCTCCTTTGTTTGGCATTACCAACTCCAAGCACAGTAGCATCACATTTCGACTTCCGGCCCTCCCTTCCACCCCAATTCGCAGGCTGCCTCCCATGGCTTCCCGTCGATGTAACCCTCCCCCCCAGCCTCGTTGTGGTCACCATTCCTATTGGGCGAACCCCTCTCTGTTGAGGCGATAAATCCCCTCTGCAGATAGAGGCGATCCCACTAGCCCTAGAGTGGGTCTAGCAACAATCAAATCACGCAATGACGTTGCTGCCTAGTTACAAGAAAGACAAAGATCGTGATAAGTAACCTACCTCAAATCCCACATTGTTGTTGTCGAGGAAGAAGTGATTCTCTTCGTCTCTAGCCTGACAGATCACAGTCCTTTCGTTTGCTCCGTCTGGACACATGTACAGATGCAGAGAAATGACAACATACAACGTAATACTTAAATCATGTAACTATATATCAGTCAGAGAGGGTATAATTCATTGCATTTCATAAAAGAGTAAACACAACAATGGAAGCAAAATCAGAGTCACTTATATTAAAGATGACAAAAAGGGAGATTACAACCAAATTCTCTGACGCTATGATATTCCTTCGGCAGGGCTTGCAGCAAAGTGCATCTTAACAAAGCCTGTTGGGAATTTGGACAAAGCTCTCTCTTACGGGGTTCTTCTCGGCTCTGTTTTCAATAGTTTCCCAGCTATAGTTTTCCTCCTACAAGTTCAGCTAGCTTGCTAATGGAGAGGGCAAGCTTTTATAGATGGAGAAATGGAAGTTGGGATCCCTATAATCATGGGATAGGTCCTATCTCTTAGGAAGGTTCCATGAGAGGTGGAAAACCACTTCCTATACATGGAGATCTGGAGCCAAACCACTCAACTTCTTTTGATGATTCGTTTTGGAGTTTTTTAGAATCAAACTTCCGCAATTTATTTTTTAAAAACATTCCTTAATGAGCTTGGTGCGAGTGAAACACAGGGACAGAGCGCAAACTGGCGTGCCCTCTAGTGTGGATTTCCCCCATTGGCACGAGGGATGAACTGACTAGTCGCGCCAAGGCTAAAACATCTATTTTTAGGGTTTTCCAAAGGAAATGTTCTTCAGGAGAATGTTTATCCTTAGGTAGGAGGATGTTATGAAGGTGTTTTCAGAACATTTTACTGCTCACAGGTCACGGGAATAGTCCTCCATTGTGCAGGATGAGGGATTGTAGGGACAGTGACAAAATACTGTGTAACAAATGCCCCCTAAAGCATGAGGTCTGAGAGAGAGGGAGGCCCGGTGAAATGCTTTATGAGAACGCGCCCAATCGAAAACACTGCCATCGGAAAACCTACGAAGACAAATACAACTGATATCTCATATACATGATATGTGGTATGGGCACAGCCATCCATAATAGAGTGTACAAAACTGAGATCTAAGGTATGGATGCATCCATCCAGTAAATAAGGATCAACAAGTAGACTCAGGTATGGTCACAGCCATCCAATCGAATGAGTCATGTAATAAATGATAATAATCCACAAATAATCCACAACCTGGATATTTATCAAACAAAATCCAGGGTCTTGCGCTCCATCTCGACCCAAACAGAGTACAAGCTCAAGCATGTGAATATGTGAGCTAAAGTCGAACATGCAAGAACATCGTCTGATTACCAGCCAATAATGAAATTCGTTAACAGACGCGAGAGAAACCACCAATAATGATGATGGCCCTCAAGGTACATGAGGTACAATCCATGGAATGTGAACAGTGAGCTGGCATCAAACACCCATAGAATCATCCGATCAAAGGTCAATAATGAAAACCTTGCGACGAATGCGAAGAACCTGCCATTGAGGCATGCAGGCTCCAAGGTACCTGAAGGGAGTATCTAGATCAACTTCCTGGATAATGAGTTGAAGTCGAAAGGAAGTGACCTTGATCGAAGTTGGGCCATAGTGTTTCCCACATCATCGACACGAGATAGAGGAACATGATGTTTATGAATCAAGATCAATAGAGAATCAGAGGGAGGTTGAAAACTGCAGAGGCCAACTTCTCTTGAACATATTGGCAGCATGACATTGGATTCGGCAGTATTTGACATCAAAGGATCTGAGGTCATGGTAACGTGGCAAAGAGCATATGAGTGGTCAAAAAATATTACCCAAACCCATGGAGGCAAGTAGATAACGAGATGAGATGTCCCCAACCTGACACGAATGCGGACAAGTGCCATGTTCAAGAGCGACATACTGCCGACATGACTATAATACTGGTTCCATTTTCCCCCACCATTTCTGGTGAGTACCCCAATTATTTTTTAAAACAATCTTGAAGGGGATAGCATGTGCTTGCGATATAAGTTTGTCCTTCGGAAAAATCCATCCTAGTACATTTAATGAGCCCTAGGAAGGAGGAACTTGAGTAACATCATTACGATAGAGTCCGATGTCATTAGTTTTTAACGAGTCTGACAAAGGAAGAACTCGGGATCTTTTCATGTTTAGAGATTTTGAAAAGACAACGGAAAATAAAACTCCAGCAATCCCTTTTCGTAGATAGTCCCACAGATCAAAAAAGGTATAAAACTATGTCTCAGAGAACCTCCTAGTCGCGATAGGCTAGGGTATTCCTTTTTCGTAAATAATCTATCCCAGCCCGAAAAAGAGGTAAACGTATACTAGGTAGATGTTGTTTCGCAACCAATTTTAACAAGCTCAAAACGACAAGTGACTCGGCGGTCTTTTAAATTTTAGAGAGTCAGAAAAGATCTGAAAGGTGACTCCAGTAGTGACTTTTTCATGTTTTTACCGAGTCTGAAAAAGTATAAAATACAACTCGTGTCATCGCCCTAATCGCGTGAAAACCTGTCGCTGCACAAAACATCGTGAAAATATTGGAAAAACAAGTCTCAAAACCTAAATTTTATTTCGAAAAAGTTATAAATATGACCAATAGTAAAAAAATATTTACTTTTACCTTTTTACCTCTTTGCAGAGTGATAGTGAACCATTTCCTTTGCGATCTTGTGGTGACAATTGTGGACAATCCAGTGCACAATTCCGGATCTCGTCTTTTCCAGGTAAGAGCCGCTTCCATTAGCCATTTTTTAAGCCATATTTAATAGCTTTTCATTGTGATTTGGCATCCCTGAGGGGAGGATTTGCAAAACTATGGCTTCCGCGGTTGGCGCGGGTATGAAGCACAGACCCGTGCCAATCGACCTCTTTTTGTAAAGGGGCCGCGCCAGGTGGTGCGACTGTCATCAAAACAGCCGTGCCAACCGCGCAACCCAATATTTTGTTTGAATTTGACAAAATAAAACCAATAAATTGTTGGTTTAAGTTCCCAAGAGATCTTATAATGTGCTTATGACCAATTTGATGCAGGTATAAAGCAAAAATGGTGATTGAATGGAAAGAAAGGGAGCACAGTGAAGAAGACAAAATGGCAATGGAGAATGAGCAATGCATGAATGCTCTCTATAATTGAAGTTTAAATAAATTCTTCTTAACACCATGTCTCAGGGCTCAGCCTAAATTATTACAATATTTGATAAGTATTTGGGATGAGGATGAAGAGAAGTTTAAGCTTTGAGATCAAGTACTTGAACTCAAAGTGTCCGATGTCTACTTCATCATTGGACTGTCATGCAGAGGTCCAATTCCAATTATGATAGGTACCAAGCCTTTTGGCGAAAAAATGTCGATGTTCACGGAGAGGGTGTGCCTGGGGGCACAAACGGGATCAGGTAGTGGCAAAGTCAACATTCATACTATTCCCGATCTAGCACTCAGAGTGGTGCTACATACCATTACGCGAGCTGCGAGGTCACAGGCACCGCATGAGGCTACCAAAACACAGCTCCTCCTAACGTCAAAATACATGAACCCAACGGTATTTGATTGGGCCACAGCCGTAACTATGAATATCAAACAAAAATTGACTGAATGCAAAAAGGCCAAACTGAAGTAGTTTGGGTATGGTTCAATCTTGGTATCGTTCTTCCTAGAACGACTGCCAATCTTCTAGGGCCAGGGGGTGATAGTCCCAGATCCACCATTGAGAGAGCCACGGATGACTCGATGGGCAGCATTGATGCCTATGGCAGGGGGTGGCCAGTAGATTTCATGGCGGCCTGAGTTATTTGGATGGCTCTGACGACAACTGATCGTTGTAGAGGACTGGCCCTATGCGGGTACTGATTTCACAGGAGACCCAGACCTTCCGCTCCCAGAAGGAGAGGACTGGGATGAGGAGCTAGGTAAGACTCTTTTTTATCTTTATGAATTTTATGATTTTTTGGTATACATGCATGTTCTAACAGTTGATCCTATATGTATGCATATGTCGGCCCAGAGAGGCTTGTCGGAATGTCACCGATAGGGAGGAGGACTCCGCTCACTTATGACCCTCAAGGTGAGGGGGGCGAGGGAGACGCACTGGTACAGAACCTTGAGGGGATTTTTCGTGGGGTTCCGGACTATGCTCGCCTAGCTTATGACCCTATGGCTTACCATAGGCACACCGTAGGGGTGCCGAGTCGCCTCCATTGCTTACTGAGGTGGCTGGTGCAGGCGGTAATGTGCTACCATGAGCACCATGTCGATTA
Source organism: Pinus albicaulis (assembly GCA_034641835.2). NCBI lineage: Eukaryota > Viridiplantae > Streptophyta > Pinopsida > Pinales > Pinaceae > Pinus > Pinus albicaulis. Next base: position 906,207,046 of record CM076579.1, on the reverse strand, counting down.
GTCGCCTAGGCTTTATTTGCATATTTTTGAGAGACATGTCGTCTCCGGATGTAATTAAAACAAACATGTATATTTTGGATTTTATATGATGCACATGCTGCAAATATTCGGCATATATATATATATATATATATTTCTACATGGATCTTTCTTACATATGATGATGTTTTTACAAATTGCGTAAATGTCTATCTACTACCATGTTAGCTACTGCATCTATTAATGTATTCATTTTCCTTGGTATATGCTGATATTTAATGTAATCAAAATTTATCTCAAGTAAATGAATACACAGATACAGTCTTAAAATGCATGGGTTTCTAACTGAATAATGACCATTGAGCTGTAAAACCACAAGTTGTGAATCCAGATGTACTAGTAACATGCGAATACTGAGGTTAACAGCCTCGTTTAATAATTCCAAAACAGCATTATACTCCGCAACATTATTCATAGCAGGCCCTAGACAAACACCTTGTAAATTAACCAACTCACCAATAGGATTGTAAATTACCCAAGCTGCCGAAGACAGGTTCCTGGTACTGCGGGAGGCACCATCCGCGAAACCGACATAAAGAGTAATAGACATCTACACAATCAGGAAGACCCAATCAGCAGAAAAACGCTTACAAAGCACACCACACCACACATGCACAAAAATGAAGAAATCACCTATGTACATATACTACGCAAGAATGATTCAAGCATAATACTTCTTCAGGTACAACCCATTTCTGGGTTGCGCCAAAGGAAAACCTTCATAATCGATCAGCTCATAAGCCCCATTTTTCAATACATGTTTAACGATATAGGGCCCATGCCACATAGGTTGGAATTTGCCTGCCCCAAGCTTATCATGGGCTTGATCATACAAGAGGATGAGGTCCCCTTCGATAAAAGAGCATGGGGGAAACCGTTTGATCGAAATGAGCTTTAACCTGCTTTTTCTACGCCTCGATAACCAAAGCAGCCAAGCGGTGGGTTTCGTCCAATCTTTCAAGATACAGGAGATGTTCTTCCTCTGCGGAAGTGTCGCGCAGTAATTCCACAGCCAACTTCAGTGAAGGGATCTCACATTCAACTAGAAGAGTAGCTTCCAGGCCATACACCAACTGAAATGGTGTGAACACAGTTGCACTCTTTACTGACATTAGGTAGGCCCAAAGAGCTGAGAACAATTGGAGGTGCCAATTCAATTTGTGAATACCAATTGTTCGTTGAAGCATTTTGACAAGCACCTTGTTCACGGCTTCAACTTGGACATTTTCCTGAGGGTAGTATGGCGTCGAGCTGTCGTGACGCAAGCCAAACTTTGATGTCAGCTCTGCCATCATGTAGTCCCGAAAATGAGAGCCATGATCAGTGATGATGGCTTGAGGAACACTGAAACGTGTGATCACATGGTTGAAAATGAATTGAGCAATTGTCTTACCATCTGTAGCCAATGTAGGCATCGCTTCGGCCCACTTGGTGAAGTAATCTACGACAACGATGATATAAGCATGCCCCCTGACCGAGTGAGGGTTACATGTCATAAAATCAATGCTCCATTTGGAAAAAGGGCCTACGGTATTGACAGGATGTAATGGGAGGGGTGGCGCACACATCTTGCGTTGGAAGATCTGGCAAGCATGACACTTTCGTACTGCAACAATACAGTGTTTAAATATAGACAGCCAGAAATAGCCTGCACGCAGAATCTTTTGGGCGGTAGCATAACTGGACATGTGACTGCCATAGGCACCACTGTGACATTCATTCAGAACTTTCTTAGCTTCCTCTAAGGTCAAACACCGGTGAAGTACAGAATCAACTCCGACACGATATAAGGTATCGCCGACAATGTGATATGGTTGCGATTGATGTCGAACACGACGTCGAGCATCCTTCTTCAACTCGGACCGGAAGGTAGATGTATGAAGGTACATGATGATATCACCATACCATGGATCAAGAGTTTTGATTAAGAAGAGAGTTTCGTCCGGGATGTGATCCTCTGATTGGGACGAAACAGAGTCGGTAGGGAGAGAGCAAATGAGATCAGCAAAAACCAGTGACTTCTTTGATTTGGCAGTAGTGAACTCCAAATCGAACTCTTGAAGGATCAGAATCCATTTCGATTACTTTCCCCCCCGCAATTGTAAAGAAAAAATGTAATTCATGGGTTGCAGTTAGAAACCACGGTTACCGTGTGCAACAGGATGTAATGGCGAAACCGCTAAATAGCCTGGACTACGGTAAGCGCCAACTTCTCGACGTGGGCATAACGCGTTTCAGTGTCGAGGAGATTCTAAGATAGATAATAAACCACATGTTCGTTACCGGCATCATCATCCTATACCAGAACCACGGCAATTGTGCTAAAAGAGGCAGCCAAATAGAGGGTAAGTTGCGATGATAGTTGGGAGGACGTATTAATGGAGCATTGACAAACAATGTCTTAAGATTGTCGAAATATTGCTGAGCAATCTCATCCCAATGGAAGGGAATGTCCTATTTTAGAAGTCGCGTAAACCCTTTGGCTACCTCTGCATAGTTTGGGATAAAGTGGCGTAAGAAATTCGCTTTCCCCTGAAGACTTTGAAGTTGATGCAATGAGGATGGGGAGGGGAGATTAACAATAGCCTTGACCTTGAGAGGGTCAAGGTGAATTTCGTCCTTCGAGACAATGAATCCTAAAATCCGACCAGAATCAACGCAGAAGACGCACTTGTAAGGATTAAGCCTAATGTTGTAACGTCTGTAGCGGAGGAAAATCTGGTGTAGATGTTCTGGATGGTCTTCGCGTAGAGCTGAATGAGCGGGAAGGTCATCCAGATACGGCTAAAAAACATTACGTATGTCATGAAAGGCGTAGGACATGGCACGCTGGAAGGTAGCCCTAGCATTTTTCAAGCCGAAAGGGAGCTTCTTATAAGCGAATGTCAACATGGACAGATGAAAGCGGTCTTATGTTGATCGGATGGAAGGATATTAATTTTATTATAACCCGAAAAGCCGTCCATAACGGAAAAGATCTCACTCCCCGCATAATTGTTGATGATCTGATCTATAAAGGGGGTGGGATAGTTATCCTTAGGGCAAGCCCGATTGATATGTTGATAATCAACACAGACTCGAATTGTGCCTTGTTTCTTATCCACGAGGACAATATTGGAAACCCACTCTATCAGAGGGATCGGATATATGAAGCCCGCTTTAAGAATTTTTTCAACTTCAGCTTTGATAGCAGTGGCTTTCCGAGGATGCACTGGATGCAAATGCTGGTGCACAGGCTTCGCACCAGGATAGGTGGGAATTTTGTGCACACTGATACTTGGATTGATTCCAGGCATCTCTTCATAAGACCACGCGAAACATCACGAAATTCGTGGAAAAGGCTAGTGTACACTTGAATCTCATCGGGAGAACAAGTGACTCCCACATGGATGTTCTCGACGACCCATGGTTTAACAGAGATATCGATAAGCATCGTTTGGGTAATATTACTCAGATTTCCTTCCGAAAATACTTCATGAGTCGATATTTGCGTTTGGAGAGGCGAAGAGGGAACCTGAGATGCAAAACGCTCGAGACAATTAGACATTGCCCCCAAGCCAGGCATGAATGAGGAACGATGATGTCCATCGCTCCACGGCAGATCTTCGAGAGACATCGTCTCCATGATAGCTTCGTTAGATAGAAAAAATTCTCTCAAATGATCGGTCGAATCTGCATCGTCGAGCCAAGCGGATTGGGAATAAACACCAAGAGCCATGCTCAAAGGAGCATTGCCAACAGGAGGAGGATCTGATGCGGCAACGATCTCGCAATAATTGATTTCAACTGGGGTCAGAGGCATCGATTCTCCAAAAGAGGCAACCTGTTCAGGAGAAGGGATGATCCATGGGTCATCCAACCTAGAGACCATATTGACTTGAACGATGTTCGGTGGTGGAATGGGAAAAATACCCACGAGAACGGGGTCCTTGAAAAGGCCAGGTCCTATACTGTCAGGGGGATCAGGGATTTGATCCATGTACGGTATGTTGTTCCTCAGAGGATGAGGTGAAAAAATACAACTGATCGATAGTAATAATATTTTCCTCATGTGGAAACTTCAAAATCCGAAAGAGGGTGGATGGAATGCACAACATGGCGTGGGTCCAGCTGCGACCGAGTAGAAGATTTTAGTTGAGTTTGGCATCAACAACTTCCACTTCAACGTTGACTATCTTACCTTGCAATGTAATCGGTAGACTCGCGAGAACACCCAAGGGTTTTGATTCCCTTCCATCGAATGCCTCAAGGGCATTGGGAGATGAAGTGAGGGCTGGAGAGCCAATGGCCTTCCAGCAAGTGGATGACATAACGCAGGTAGAGGCACCTTCTTCCACAACAACTCTGTGAATTTTGAGGCTGTTGATACCGACTTGTATAACAAGTGTGATCTGATGCGGAAGTCAGGGGACAAAATTCTCTAGATCGAAGGTGAGAAGGCTAAAATCGGTAGGATCAATTCCATCGATTGCAGATAACAAAGCTTTTCGTTGAGACGGACAACTCTGAAGAACTTCCGACGCGGAAATTACGGAAGGCGCCTGTGCCAAATCCTCAACAATGCTGTAATGTTGAGCAGCACGAGTGTTCGGATTATAAGAATATTTTCGGAGAACACCTTCAGAAGGTGGTCGTAAAACTGGTTTAGCGCTGGGCCTTTCAATCTCAAGAGGACCAGAGGCAGGTGGGGGAGGAGGGCCATCAACGACTTCCTTCCCAGTTGCCTGGCATGATCCAGCATAATCCTTCGATCCTTTTGAAATGATGTTCTGCATATAATTGTATAAAATCCATATAATTGTTGAAACAGGTTTGAGTTTAAGGGTTTATTTATATACCCTTGAGAATATTGGATGAATTCACATTTTGTTGGATTATGTCATTGATCACTGAAAGGATCGATGGCATAAATTTAAAATTGAGTTTCAATTCAGAGTTCTGCATTTGAACATATCAGATTTTACGAAGGACATCCGATCGAATATTGAACTTCGGATCAGAAGTTTGAAGTTGGAATTATATATTCCAAATGTATGCATTGATTAAGATTTAGATCTACAAGGAAGCAGTAACAAATCTGATAGAGTTGAGAAAGGAGGGTTCTCAGAATATATTGGGTTTTGCTACAGTTTCAACAGTGAAATAGAGTCTATGTGGAGTTTTGAGTCGAAGAGATGGAAAATCATGTGATGTGGCATGCATCGAAGGATATTTTGATTGTAGAGATGGCGTAATGAAAATTAAAGTTGCAGGTTGAACATTTGATAAAACCTGGACTGTTCGAACAGCAGGTGAATTGAATTGAAGGCGCAGGTGTAGAACTGGAAGTATGAGTCAAGGAGCAGTGGAACTGTGCATAAATGGAACCATGAGTCAATGGTAAGGGAAGGTGAAACTGTTTTTAAATCAAACCAGTGGTATCACGTGACAAATAAATGGTAAGTAGTTTTGCCTTTTTGAACGCGATACAGTTCAATAGTTGACACGTGACTTGGACGGTATTTCAAAACCGTTTTTATCGCGTAAGTTTTAACCAAATGAGAGTGTGCAAGTTTTCTATGCGATAGTCGTTGATTTATTGTGTTAGAATGCGATGATGCGTCCATCGTTGGATGGAAAGGTATGTTAATGAAACGCTGGCCCATATGCATTATTAATTTGATGCGATGGTTTGTATTTGTGTGGGGCCAAATCTATAGTGAGTTACGTTTGCTATGGTCGAATATTGTTATGTTAATAATTGGGGTTTTAAACCAAGGTTGGAATGTTAACATGATAAATATATGTTAATGGATGGTGGCCAAAATTGTAATGTGTCGCAACATTCAGAATGGTCGACACATTTGATAAATGAAGGAAAGGTAAGTCGAGGTCATAAAGGTTTATACTATGGATTTTATGCCTATATAAATATCCATTTCATATAGTGGGCCATTATAAAATGGTTTTAATTATAAAGTTCGAATATTGATTTGAAACCCATGAGGTGAGGGTCGAAGTTTAAATTTGGGTTCAAATTTTGATTAAGACCAAGTATGGTATTAAAAAGAAAAACCTTGGATATGAGATTTGGTTGGGTTTTAATAGAAGAGCATATTATATGCATTATGGGTTTTATAACTTTGATTGTAAGAAGCTTCCGCATGAATTATTGAGTTTGCCAAGTTTTGAAATTTATTGGGGCAATAATTTTGGTTTAAAAAAAAATGAGACATTTTTATATGTACTCATAAGTGGAGAATGTGGGTTTAGCAGGGTACCCAGCTATCAAGTGGTATCAGAGCTGGAAATAGCTCTTTTTGAAGTTCAAGTTTTTTCTAATTGAATGCATGTGTGATGGAGAAATTAAAAAGATTAGATTTTGAAACTGATAAATTGAAGCATAGAGATGCAGTGCAGTTGAGAGGTAAAACAAGATCAACAAAGATCTTGAAGGTGACTTGAAAAATTTTATTTTAACTCTGGTTTGAAGAATCTTTTTGCAAAATTAAGGGTGCAGGCAATTGAAGAAAATCTCAGCAGAAGAAAATCACAGCTTTGAGAACAGTGATGAAGGAATCCAGCAGAGGATTCTAAGTGGAAGAAGAATGAGGCAGAACCTTGAGGAAATTCAACAAAGGATGGATGAATAGGAAAATTGTGTTCTAGAAGTTGCAGATGAATTGAAGCCTATAAGGAGTATAGAGGAATGCTCAAAAGGTTCTAGCAGATAGAGAGCCCGTGCTTTCCAAAAGACCAAAATTCAGAAATGGATTTGGTGAGGTAAGTGGCAGCAGGAGAGCTTGATGTTACAGAGGCTTAAGTGCAACTCGTGGTGAGTGAGGAACTCATGGAGAAGAAGATGACTACTGATAGTCATAGAAAAGATAGCAGAGGTTCAGAGAGAGACCACAACAGAAAGAAGGAGAAAGAAAATGCCAAGGCAAATGGCATAGGACATCAGTTAGCTGATGCAGAATTTGAGAGAGAGTTAGCTGAGATTAAAGAAAAATTTTATAAATTGAAATTGATGGTAGAAGAAAGCTAGAGATTTGGTTGGCTCATGAAGAAGAGAGTAAAGTGGCAGAGGCTACAATAGAAGAGAGAACAACAAATGAACATGCAGTTTGCAGAAGAGCTGAGAAATCTTGAACAAAGGATGAATGTACAGTTGGGATGTGCAGAACTCAGAGTAGCTGAGTTGAAAATGGAAGTTTCCATTTGTGAAGTAGAAGAGGAAATTATTTATGATTTCCTGAACTATTGGACAAGTCCAAATCAGCTGGATGATGTAAAACCTTGTATTTTTGAATCTAATGATTTTGATGTGATTACAGGTTTTGCAGAAGAGGATGAGCAATATTTTAAAGATGTCAAAAGTATGAAAGAGTATCTTTCAAAAGATAAATACTCTGAAGTAGAAATCAATGATAAATAATGTCTCTTGAATGAAGGAAGCAGTGATGCATTTGAAGCTGATACAGCACAGGAATAAATTCTTGTGGATGCAGAAGAAGAGATTCAGTCTGAAGAGCTGATATGTGAAGCAACAGTTGAGACTGTTGAACTTTGTAATTTTCAAACTGAAAATTTGTGTATAAATGCAGGAATTGTAAATGATGATGAAATACTTTAGAATTTCCAAAAGGAAATTGCATTGCTGGAATATTTTTTAGAAAAATCAGAGTATTATAGGGAGATTTCAGAAGGCAGAGTTCACTACAGTGAACAGGAAAACATCATGGAAGCAGAGATGTGAAAGAAAGACTTGTTGACAGTCTTGAGAATTCTTCAGAGATTTCTTTGGGAAGTTTAAATCAGCATACTGATGTGCTGAAAGAAGAAGAGATTTCAGGGCAGCATACTGAAATGCTGGTAGGAGAAAGAAAGGAACTGAGGCCTTATGATTTTTTTTTTAATAAGTGTTTAATGAATGCAGGTTTTTTTGCAGGTGCTGGAGAAAATTTGACACAATTGAGCAGTCAAATACAGGAAGAGGAAGAAAATTCTGTAGAATTATTTAATCCATGGAATAAAGAGGTTGAGTTGCTGGAAATTATGTTGAATAATTAGAATTCAGTGCAGGAAGAGAAATCTCAATTTCAAAATTGGGAATTGCAGATGCAAGGAAATGAAGATAGCAGAAGAGAGTACACTATGTACCAGTCCGGTAAATTGCTGAAGGAAGAAGGAAAAGAAATTGTCTTAAGTGACAATTTGCAGAAATTTTTCAGTTGCAGAGAATAAGAGGGTAAGGATGATAGGGTGGTAGTAAGAGCTTAGCAAGAAAAATTTTAGCAAGCAATAAATCAGCAATCAGAAGATTTATTGGACAGAGAAATTGTAATATCCCTTTTCAAGGATATCTCTAAAACACAAGCAAACTCCAACCAGAGATGGACTGGGAGGGAATTTACTAGATATTTCACCTCTGAAAAGAGGATGAGATCTGGAGGCTATCTGGCCCTTTCCAGACTCTGTCTAAGAGTGTGGGTAAAACACGACAAGTGGTACAGAAATTGGAATGCTAGAGGGGAGAAATAACAGTAATGAAAACATACAATAGCATATGTATAAGCATGCAACAGAGACTCAAGAAATGCCAAGAGAAAATTGAGCTATTTTATTATACTGATAAATATAGGGGAGTACAATAAGTGATCAAAGCGATGGCACCTAAACTTGCACGAGGCAAGTTAAGAAATATTCTCAAAATGCTACATGGAATTGTTGTGTTTCTGATCTTCTTTCTAGTTGTTGAAAACGGTTGTGTAGCTGTCCAGAAATACCTCCCTTACGAATCTGAGCGATCCTCCCAATGGTCACACTGAAACTATCTGGGATCCTCAATAATATAACCACCCACTCAACTAGAAGTCCCCAATAGACGCGGGCTATTCCTGCGCTCAACCTCCCGACCAACAGTAATGCACTACACTCAATCTACCAACCGGATCTTCCCCAATACGGACTGCGTCCTCCTTCTCAGGACTACGCAGTCAATAGACGTTTTGCCCCTCCACAAAGGTAGTAAATCAATCCTTCTTCAAAAACACTGATGGGACTACCTCGCCCGAGTAGGCACTCGAAGTCCCCCGGGGCTGAGGGTGAGATCTCCGAACGAAGACACTCAATGCGCTAAATAGCGCTGTAGACAGGCTAAACAGCCAGTGTGCTTAAAGTCGCAATTACCAGCTTCAAATGCATAAACTCCAATGATTCCAAAATTATGAGGCTATCATCTTTATATAGTGTTGGCCACTCTCAAACACTAAGGCCACCTCCACCAACGTCGCCTCCCTTTGCTGCGTGCTCAATTTGGCCCCCTTGATTACAACGTGCATCTACTGGGAATTCCCCCTTATTTTAGAGTGAGTTGTGTTCCCTTTACTCACTTTTATTCATAATCTAACTACATGAGGAAAAATTGACCAAAATCGAATATTCCAATTAACCATTGCTAATTGGGAATATTACAGTCTCCCCCGGCAAAATGTTGCTTGTCCCCAAGCAACTGTAGTGATGGATGCTGCAATATTTTCTTATTCTCCCAAGTAGCATCCTCATCCGGAAAATTCTTCCAACTCACCAAGAACTCCCAGATAGTCCTGTTCTGCAACTTCCTTTCCCTAGTAACAATAATGGCCTCGGACTTAATACCAAATGCCCTTCATCATCTGTAGGCGACAGCTCCTCTGTCACCGTCACCTGTTGTCCCAAGGCCTTTTTCAGGCATGATACATGGAAAATGTTATGAATCTTGCTGCCTTGGGGAAGCTCCAACTCATAGGCAACTTGTCCAACCCTGTGTATCACCCTGTATGGTCCATAAAAGTGGGGCTTGAGCTTCTTAGCCCCCTTCTACTTCAAAGTCGACTGTCGGTAAGGCTGTAAGCATAGGTATACCAAGTCCCCTACCTTGAACTGTCTCTCCACCTGACCCTTGTCGGCATACAGCTTTTTCTGATTTTTTTCAGTAGCCATGTTATCCTTGAGAGCTCGAAGGATGTCCTGACTCTCTTGGATCCAATCCTTGGCTCTCGGAGCCTGTAATGTCCCTTTTTGGGGATTCTCAAGATTCTATGTCAGAGATGGACTACAGAGGAATTTACTGGTTATGTCACCTCTAAAAAGAGGGTGAGAACCAGAGGCTACCTGGCCAACTGTAGACTCTGCCTATAGAACTTGGAATAATCCCAATTCAGGAAACTCAACAAGACCTTCAATGAAAACACTGTATAAGAAAATATGAGCAAAGAAAACACAGATCAGGGTTGGGATCCCCTCACTAAAAATATATGTGACATATATATGCAATTTTAGTAGAAACAAATAAGTTTAAGCACACTAAACAGATCTCCTGGAAACAAGGCTAGCTAGAAATCAACCAAAGAGAGAAGCTACTGCAAAATGAAAACCCCAGCTACTAAAATTGCGCAGATTTGATTGAAACTCAGAGCAGGTAAGAAAAATATCTGATACTTCAGTAATATAACAGTGACTCAGATTTACATATGATCTTATTTCCTTTACAATTGATTACAAGAATAACTAGGGAAAGATCCCTTCAGAAATTAGAGCTGCAACTAGTAATAAACTGCAGAAATACATAGACAGCGTTATTTTCCAAATGGTTCAGCTTATGTACATTACATTTCAGATCTATGATAGATCTATGGATGAAACATCAGATCTAATATAGATATAGAACCTACAAGACTTTAAGAACAAGAGCCAATTGGAATTACATCAAAATATTGCATATTAAGCTGTAGATCTGAATTACAATATATTGTGCTGCAGAAAACCCAAAAATTTCTGAAGATAAATTTTATTGCTGAAATAGATCAGATCTATAAAGACATGGATCAGCAACCCAATCCATGGATCACCAAGGGAAGGCAAGCCTAACACCAAGAGATCTCCTCCAAACTAATAGCAAACTGAAATAACAAAGCCCTCTTAAAAAATAACGCAGTATAGAGCAGAAACTGCACAGAGGGTGAAGGAGACTGAGTACATGGAATGAAAATCACAGATCTGATATAAAATATAGATCATATAAGTCCTTGGAGGCTGAAGAACACTCTCCAATAGAGAAAGCCTCTCAAAAACAACTAGATCTAAGCAGATCTACAATGCCACTTACTACAAAAGATAGCAGCTGCAAAACCCTTAATGGGCCAGCGCTACTCATGAAAGATAGAGCTTGGTCTCAAACCAGATAGTCGCCAACTTCAGCAAAGAACTCCTCCAATGATCCTCAAGGGAAGATATGAAATCCCTAAACAGGAATTCCAATCACAATCCTCCACTAAACAGCAGAGAATGGTATTTGTCTAAGCAGACAAATACTTCAGAAATATAATTCATTAACAACCTCTTCATGTTGCTCTCCTCCTTCTTTTATAACATGAGAAAGCCTTTGCAAACCCTAAACCACTTTGATGATTCACCCCTCTTCACATTATAGGATCCCTTCTAGAACTGCGCAGTCCCTCTTGGTGATGCAGTGAACCTAGATAGCGCAGTTGATTTGGTCAAGGTGGACCCAATCTTTGGATCAATCCTCTTTCACACCTTATATAGCCCAAATTTGTCTTTTTTCACATGGGAACTGATTTATTAGTAGTTTTACATGTCCTCCTTTATTCATTTATTCATAGAGAATAAAATAAATCAAAATTTAATGTCTCCTCTTAGCTAACGCTAAGTAGGGACATTACAGTCCTCCCCCTCAAAATGTTGCTTGTCCTCAAGCAACTGGTAGGGTAAGAGTTGTGTCTCTTCTCCTTCTCCATTGATGACACCATCAAGAATAAATCTCTCATCATGAAGAAAGTTTTCACCAAGGCAATACATCAAAAATTGCTCCTTCAATGCTAGCATGATAGGTTCATAGTCTGCCCCTTCAGGAGTGAAAAACTCAACAGAGATATACATGGGTGAACGAATGTCACATCTGAAACATGTATCATGAAGTACTGGATATAGTTCCATCCCATGTGGTACATGTACACTACTAACTCTTTTCCCATACATACCCATAAAAAAAACCAATATGTCATCTATGTATGGTAGCAAAATCACATAAAGGCAAACTGAAATTTGCACATGAGGAGGTGGGTCACAATCCCACATAAGGTACCAGCACAGTACACTCCTTGTTCTGAGTAGATCTAAATGTGATAGGTGGTACTCCCACCACATATTTTCTGCATAGGCCACTTTTACATGGCTGAAAGTGAAACTCTCATTAGGTGCCTTTGGAAAGCACCCATCATGAAAAACAATCTCCCTTTGCACCTCAAGGGAGTGGCCAGCTTTGGAGTTTTCATTGGACCCATATTTTCCATGAGATCTACATGTAATATTGCTCCTTGTAGGAGCCATGTCCTGCATACATATGGCAAGAGAGTGTGCCAAATCATAAAAATAAACTTTCTCTACAAGATCATATTTCTTACCATATAAACCTCCCATACTCATAGAGTTAGGCATGGGTTTTTCCCCTCTTTTGAGAGAAGAAAAAGATGGCTGAAATATATCTTGCATAGGATCCTTTGGCTGCCCCATCTCCACATAACTATTGCACTCTTGTAAGTGATGATTTAGTTCCTCCCAATCATAATGTTGATGTAGCTCTTCCTCCATACCCTCCCAATCAAAACTCTTCAAGATTAGGGAGTAGATTTTTGTTGATTGCATGTAGCTGGAAAGGAACTCCTCGTGTGCCCTTTGTAGTATTTCTTGCTTAAGCTTTGAGGCTTGAGACAATAATACTTTTCCAAGATGATATATGACCCCTTCATGGACCATGTAGCCTCCTCCTTGCTTTATGCCATCTAAGATCATCCCAGTGTGCAGATCTTTGGAGTACTCTACAAGGAGTTGAGACTTCCAATATAGATCTACACTTCTCAACAAGGACAGAATTTTAGATGTATATATGGTGGTGCTTTCCTTATTGTTTCTTATTCCTTTGGAATCATGCATGCCAAAATTTTGTGTGGGAAGGCTGATCCTCCCCTTTTCTTCCTCCCACAGCGTAGTGACTCTTCCTTCCATTGTTTCAGCACTTGGTGAGGCTTTCTCCACAGAATCTAATGACATCCCAAGAGGTTTTCCATGATGTAGGAATGTCCCTTGCAGCAATCTCATGAACATGAGAGAAGGAACCATGAGATCCTTTCCCTCACTGCACAAATCCATCTTTGTTGTGTGGGTAGAGACATCAAGTGAAGGGTAGGTGTTCATGCCTTCAATGACTTGTTCTTTCCCACTCTTCAAATCCACCCATTCCATCTGCAAGGCCTTCCAATCAGTGGTGACTTTTCCCAAAGTAATCAACCACTAGACACCCAAGATAATGTTGGTTTCTGGTATGTCTACTACAAAGAAGTGATCCTCCAAAGTGTAGGTCCCCATAGTCACATATTGTGATGGAACATACTGCATGCACTGCATAGTTATATATCCCGGAACCAAAATAGACAACCCATCAAAAGCATCAATATGGATCCCCTTCCTTTGCACAAAGTGAGCATCAATAAATTTGTTGGTTTCCCCACTGTCAATAAGAATAGATACCCTTTGGTTCGTAACTGAACCCTGCACTCTAAGAGTCAAATATTTGGCCACTCCCCTCAAAGAATCAAGAGTCCTAGTGGTTGGAGAAAATGCTCCTTCTTCTTCTCTGGATGATGATGCATCCTCCTCCTCAACATCACCAGCACTGTGACCTCTCCTAGGTCCATAATTGGCTTCCTCCTCCTCACAATCGGAGAAGACTTCCATATAATGTGCCCTTCCAGCAGCACATCTATTTCCCGGCACCCATGATTCTTGAAAAGTGAAACATAATTTCTTCTTTCTCAACTCCCTCCGGAGATCATTGTCAAGAAGCTTTTTCTGTGAGCTCTCCTTGGGTGGAGCAGCTTTCCCTTCCTTCCCTTTAGAAGAGTGAGTGGCTTTGCTGGGAAGGGTTGCCTTTGCTCTTGGCAAGGCATCTTGTAGATCTCTTTTTCTTTCAATGGAATCATGTAGTGTGGTGGGTTTGGTAGACTTGACCAACCCATGCAAAGGTTCCTCCAAGCCATCTATGAACATATAGACTCTCCTTGCAACTGAAAGATCAGGAACCATAATAGACAGCCTCAAAAATTTAGATATATAGGCTTCAGCATCTCCTGTCTGCTTAAGCTTTGCCAAGCTTATAAAAGGGGCCTCCGGATCCTTCCAATCAAATATTTCCACTAGTCTCCTAGTGAAATCAGCATAAGTGGACACATTGTTGTGCCCCAATGTAGAAATTCCATGAAACCACCAGTTGTGGGCTTCTCCATCAAAATGCATCACAGCAATATTAATGGCTTCTGCTTCAGGCACTTTATTCAGCTGGAATTAGATGTCCCTTTCCACCCATGCTTTAGCTGAACAAGAGGGTGATCCATCAAACCTAGGCAAGAAGAACCTACCCATGGTGTGGTGCCTCCCATGAAGGAAACCTCCATCTCTAAACTGCTACAATGGCCTTCTCCAGTCCTTCAAATGGAATAAATCTTGAAAGCTCAAGTTATCCTTGAACCTTTGACTTTGTGCATCATATTCTACAAAGTATCCCTCTAAAGAGGTTGACTCTTGAAGCCCTTAATTCTCTACAGCCAAGAAGGTAGGCATTGTAGAGTGTTGTGAGATCTGTGGAGATTGTGACAAGCTCACAGGTGGACCATTCCCAAACTGAGACATTTCTGAACTGTCTCCTTGATGGAGTCTTCCAAGGGACTCCCTCATTCAATCTATCCTCATCTCCTTTATTTCCTTAGATAAATCTTGCATAGCTTCCAAGAGAGTTTTTGCAAACTCTTTTGCCTCCTTATCTTTGTCATTCAATTCAGGGGATTTCCCCTTGTCTTGACTCTAGTCAAGGTCAACATTAGTATATTCATAATTTCTATGACTTCTACTCTGGTATCTCCTCTCCCTCTCAGAAAGAGGATCTTCATCTTGGGAATGCAGCATGACTAAGGCTTCAAAGCTAGCACAGGTTGTGCCAAGAGTGGAGCTCTGATACCACTGTAATGTCCCTTTTGGGGATTCTCAAGATTCTATGTCAGAGATGGACTACAGAGTAATTTACTGGTTATGTCACCTCTGAAAAAAGGGTGAGAACCAGAGGCTACTTGGACAACTGTAGACTTTTCCTATAGAACTTGGAATAATCTCAATTTAGGAAACTCAACAAGGCCTTCTATGAAAACGTTGTATAAGAAAATCTGAGCAAAGAAAATGTAGATCAGGGTTGGGATCCTCTCATTAAAACTGTATGTGACATATATATGCAATTTCAGCAGAAACAAAAAATTTTAAGCACATTAAACAAATCTCCCAGAAACAAGGCTAGCTAGAAATCAGCCAAAGAGAGAAGCCACTGCAAAATGAAAACCCTAGCTACTAGAATTACGCAGATTTGACTGAAACTCAGAGGAGGTCAGCCAAATATATGATACTTCAGTAATATAACAATAAATCATATTTACATATGATCTTATTTCCTTTACAACTGATTACAAGAATAACTAGGGCAAGATCCCTTCAGAAATTAGAGTTGCAACTAGTAATAAACTGCAGAAATACATAGACAGCGTTATTTTCCAAATGGTTCAGCTATTATACATTACATTTCAGATATAGGACAGATATATGGATGAAACATCAGATCTAATACATATATGTAACCTACAAGACTTTAATAACAAGATCCAATTGGGATTACATCAAAATATTGCATATTAAGTTGTAGATTTGAATTACAATATACTGTGCTGCAGAAAACCTAGAAATTTCTGAAGATAACTTTTATTGATGAAATATATCAGATCTAAGAGACATGGATCAGCAACCCAATCCACGGATCACCAAGGGAAGGCAAGCCTAACACCAAGAGATCTCCTCCAAACTGATAGCAAACTGAAATAACAAAGCCCTCTTACAAAATAACGCAGTATAGAGTAGAAATTGCGCAGAGGGTGAAGGAGACGGAGTAAATGGAATGAAAAGCACATATCTGATATAAAATATAGATCAGCTAACTCCTTGGAGGCTGAATAACACTCTCCAATAGAGAAATCCTCTCAAAAATGACTAGATCTAAGCAGATCTACAATGCCACTTGCTACAAAAGATAGCAGCTGCAAAACCCTCAATGGGCCAGCGCTACTCATGAAAGATAGAGCTTGGTCTCCAACCATATAGTGGCCAACTTCAGCAAAGAAATCCTCCAATGATCCTCAAGGGAAGAGATGAAATCCCTAAACAGGAATTCCAATCACAATCCTCCACTAAACAGCAGAGAATGGTATTTGTCTAAGCAGACAAATACTTCAGAAATATAATTCATCAACAACCTCTTCATGTTGCTCTCCTCCTTCTTTTATAACATGAGAAATCCTTTGAAAACCCTAAACCACTTTGATGAGTCACCCCTCTTCACATTAGAGGCTCCCTTCTAGAATTGTTCAGTCCCTCTTGGTGATGCATTGAACCTAGACAGCGCAGTTGATTTGGTCAAGGTGGACCCAATCTTTGGCTCAATCCTCTTTCACACCTACAAGTGATTATTTACATAGCCCAGATTTTTCTTTGTTCACATGGGCATTGATTTATTAGGATTTTTACATGTCCTCCTTTATTCATTTATTCATAGAGCATAAAATAAATCAAAATTTAATCTCTCCTCTTAGCTAAGGCTAAGTAGGGACATTACAGTCCTCCCCCTCAAAATGTTGCTTGTCCTCAAGCAACTGGTAGGGTAAGAGTTGTGTCTCTTCTCCTTCTCCATTGATGACACCATCAAGAATAAAGCTCTCATCATGAAGCAAGTTTTCACCAGGGAAATACATCATAAACTGCTCCTCCAATGCTAGCATGATAGGTTCATAGTCTGCCCCTTCAGGAGTGCAAAACTCAACGGAGATATACATGGGTGAACCAATGTCACATCTGAAACATGTATCATGAAGTACTGGATATAGTTCCATCCCATGTGGTACATGTACACTACTGACTCTTTGCCCATACATACCCATAAACAAAACCAATATGTCATCTATGTATGGTAGCAAAATCACATAAAGGCAAACTGAAATTTGCACATGAGGAGGTGGGTCAAAATCCCACATAAGGTACCAGCGCAGTACACTCCTTGTTCTGAGTAGATCTGAATGTGATAAGTGGTAATCCCACCACATATTTTCTGCATAGGCCACTTTGACATGGTTGAAATTGAAACTCTCATTAGGTGCCTTTGGAAAGCACCCATCATGAAAAACAATCTCCCTTTGCACCTCAAGGGAGTGGCCAGCTTTGAAGTTTTCATTGGACCCATCTTTGCCATGAGATATGCATGTAATATTGCTCCTTGTAAGAGCCATGTCCTGCATACATATGGTAATAGAGTGTGCCAAATCAGAAAAATAAACTTGCTCTACAAGATCAGATTTCTTACCATACAAACCTCCCATACTCATAGAGTTAGGCATGGGTTTTTCCCCTCTTTTGAGAGAAGAAAGAGATGGCTGAAATATATATTGCATATGATCCTTTGGCTGACCCATCTCCACATAGCTACTAAACTCTTGTAAGTGTTTATTTAGTTCCTCCCAATCATAATGCTAATGTAGCTCTTCCTCCATACCCTCCCAATCAAAACTTTTCAAGATTAGGGAGTAGATTTTTGTTGATTGCATGTAGCTGGAAAGGAACTCCTTGTGTGACCTTTGTAGTATTTCTTACTTAAGCTTTGAGGCTTAAGACAATAATACTTTTCCAAGATGATAGATGACCCCTTCATGGACCATATAGCCTCCTCCTTGCTTTATGCCATCTAAGATCATCCCGGTGTGCAGAGCTTTGGAGTACTCTACAAGGAGTTAAGACTTCCAATATAGATCTACACTTCTCAACAAGGACAGCGTTGTAGATGTATCTATGGTGATTCTTGCCTTGTTGCTGCTTATTCCTTTAGCATCATGCATGCCAAAATTTTGTGTGGGAAGGCTGATCCTCCCCTTTTCTTGCTCCCACAGCGCAGTGACTCTTCCTTCCATTGTTTCAGCACTTGGTGAGGCTTTCTCCATAGAATCTAATGGCATCCCAAGAGGTTTGCCATGATGTAGGAATGTCCCTTGCAGCAATCTCATGAACATGAGAGAAGGAACCATGAGATCCTTTCCCTCACTGCGCAAATCCATCTTTTTTGTGTGGGTAGAGACATCAAGTGAAGGGTAGGTGTTCATTTCTTGAATGACTTGTTCTTTCCCACTCTTCAAATCCACCCATTCCATCTGCAAGGCCTTCCAATCAGTGGTGACTTTTCCCAAATTAATCAACCACTAGACACCCAAGATAATTTTCGTGTCTGGTATGTCTACTACAAAGAAGTGATCCTCCAAAGTGTAGGTCCCCATAGTCACAGAAAGTGATGGAACATACTGCATGCACTACATAGTTCTATCTCCCGTAACCAAAACAGACAACCCATCAAAAGCATCAATAGGGATCCCCTTCCTTTGCACAAAGTGAGCATCAATAAAATTGTGTGTTGCCCCACTGTCAATAAGAATAGATACCCTTTGGTTCGTAACTGAACCCTGCACTCTAAGAGTCAAATATTTTGGCACTCCCCTCAAAGAAGCAAGAGTCCCACTGGTTGAAGCAAATGCTCCTTCTTCTTCTCTAGATGATGATGGATTCTCCTCCTCACCATCACCAGCACTGTGACCTCTCCTAGGTCCATCATTATTTTCCTCCTCCTCACAATCGGAGAAGACTTCAATATAATGTGCCCTTCCAATAGCACATCTATTTATCGGCACCCATGATTCTTGACAAGCGAAACATAATTTCTTCTTTCTCAACTCCCTCCGGAGATCATTGTCAAGAAAAATTTTCTATGAGCTCTCCTTGGGTGGAGCAGCTTTCCCTTCCTTCCCTTTAGAAGAGTGAGTGGCTTTGCTGGGAAGGGTTGCGTTTGCTCTTGGCAAGGCATCTTGGAGATCTCTTGTTCTTTCAATGGCATCATGCAGTGTGGTGGGTTTGGTAGACTTGACCAACCCATGCAAAGGTTCCTCCAAGCCATCTATGAACATATAGACTCTCCTTGCAACTAAAATATCAGGAACCATAATAGACAGCCTCAAAAATTCAGAGATATAGGCTTCAGCATCTCCTGTCTACCTAAGCTTTTCCAAGCTTATGAAAGTGGCCTCCAGATCCTTCCGATCAAATATTTCCACTAGTCTCCTAGTGAAGTCAGCATAAGTGGACACATTTTTGTGCCCCAATGTAGAAAGTCCATTAAACCACCAGTTGTGGGCTTCTCCATCAAAATGCATCACAGCAATCTTAATGGCTTCTGCTTCAGGCACTTTATTTAGCTGGAAGTAGATGTCCAACTTTTCCACCCATGCTTTAGCTAAACAAGAGGGTGATCCATCAAACTTAGGCAAGAAGAACCTGCCCATGGTGTGGTACCTCCCATGAAGTAAACCTCCATCTCTAAACTGCTACAATGGCCTTCTTCGGTCCTTCAAATGGCAGAAATCTTGAAAGCTCAAGTTATCCTTGAACCTTTGACTTTGTGCATCATATTCTGCAAAGTAGCCCTCCAAACAGGTTGACTCTTGAAGCCCTTCATTCTCTACAGCCAAGAAGGTAGGCATTGTAGGGCGTTGTGAGATCTGTGGAGCTTGTAGCAAGCTCACCGGTGGACCAGTCCCAAACTGAGACATTTCTGAACGCTTTCCTTGATGGATTCTTCCAAGGGACTCCCTCATTTGATTTGTCCTCATCTCCTTTATTTCCTTGGACAGATCTTGCATAGCTTCCAAGAGATTTTTTTCAAACTCTTTTGCCTCCTTATATTTGTCATTCAATTCAGGGGCTTTCCCCTTGTCTTGACCCTTGTCAAGGTCAACAGTAGTATAGTCATACTTTCTATGACTTCTATTATGGTATCTCCTCTCCCTCTTATAAAGAGGATCCTCATCTTCGGAATGCAGCATGACTAATGCTCCAAAGCTAGCAAAGGTTGTGCCAAGAGTGGAGCTTCGATACCACTGTAATGTCCCTTTTGGGGATTCTCAAGATTCTATGTCAGAGATGGACTACAGAGGAATTTACTGGTTATGTCACCTCTAAAAAAGGGTGAGAACCAGAGGCTACCTGGCCAACTGTAGACTTTGCCTATAGAACTTGGAATAATCCCAATTCAGGAAACTCAACAAGGCCTTCTATGAAAACGTTGTATAAACAAATCTGAGCAAAGAAAATGAAGATCAGGGCTGGGATCCCCTCATTAAAACTGAAATTTCAAACTATATGTGACATATATATGAAATTTCAGTAGAAAAAAATAAGTTTAAGCACATTAAACAGATCTCCCAGAAACAAGGCTAGCTAGAAATCAGCCAAAGAGAGAAGCTGCTGCAAAATGAAAACCCCAGCTACTAGAATTGCACAGATTTGAATGAAAATTAGAGGAGGCCAACCAAAGATCTGATACTTCAGTAATATAACAGTAAATCAGATTTACATATGATCTTATTTCCTTTACAACTGATTACAAGAAGAACTAGGGCAAGATCCCTTAAGAAATTAGAGCTGCAACTAGTAATAAACTGCAGAAATACATAGACAGTGTTATTTTCCAAATGGTTCAGCTGTTGTACATTAAATTTCAGATCTAGGAAAGATCTATGGATGAAACATCATATCTAATACAGATCTGGAAGCTACAAACTTTAAGAACAAGATCCAATTGGAATTACATCGAAATATTGCATATTAAGTTGTAGATCTGAATTACAATATATTGTGCTGTAGAAAACCCAAAAATTTCTGAAGATAAATTTTATTGCTGAAATAGATCAGATCTATAGAGACATGGATAAGCAACCCAATCCATGGATCACCAAGGGAAGGCAAGCCTAACACCAAGAGATCTCCTCCAAACTGATAGCAAACTGAAATAACAAAGCCCTCTTACAAAATAACGCAGTATAGAGTAGAAACTGCGCAGAGGGTGAAGGAGACTGAGTACATGGAATGAAAAGCATAGATCTGATATAAAATATAGATCATCTAACTCCTTGGAGGCTGAAGAACACTCTCCAATAGAGAAAGCCTCTAAAAAACAACTAGATCTAAGCAGATCTACAATGCCACTTGCTACAAAAGATAGCAGTTGCAAAACCTTCAATGGGCCAGTGCTGCTCATGAAAGATAGAGCTTGGTCTCAAACCAGATAGTGGGAAACTTCAGCAAATAACTCCTCCAATGATCCTCAAGGGAAGAGATGAAATCCATAAACAATAATTCCAATCACAATCCTCCACTAAACAGCAGAGAATGGTATTTGTCTAAGCAGACAAATACTTCAGAAATATAATTCATCAACAACCTCTTCATGTTGCTCTCCTCCTTCTTTTATAACATGATAAATCCTTTGCAAACCCTAAAAAACTTTGATGAGTCACCCCTCTTCACATTAGAGGCTCCCTTCTAGAACTGCACAGTCCCTCTTGGTGATGCATTGAACCTAGACAGCGCAGTTGATTTGGTCAAGGTGGACCCAATCTTTGGCTCAATCCTCTTTCACACCTGCAAGTGATTATTTACATAGCCCATATTTGTCTTTGTTCACATGGGCATTGATTTAATAGGAGTTTTACATGTCCTCCTTTATTCATTTATTCATAGAGCATAAAATAAATCAAAATTTAATGTCTCCTCTTAGCTAAGGCTAAGTAGGGACATTACAGAGCCTTGCTGGCACCAAAAATCACGTCAATGAAAGATAAAGCATGATAACCATACAGTGCATAAAATGGAGACATACCGATGGACATGTGATGTGTGGTGTTGTAGAAATACTCTCCTAGGTGCAGCCACTTCAGCCACGCTCTCTGCTGCCCACTGACATAGTTACACAAGTAGCCCTCCAGCCACTTGTTAACAATCTTCGTCTGTCCATCTGTCTGTGGGTGGTAGCTAGTACTTGGTGTCAACTCTGTCCCCACCAACCGAAAAATATCCTGCCAAAATCCACCCATGAAGCGGTTGTCCCTGTCACTAACAATGGTCTTGGGAAGACCATGTAACCTAATGATGTCCCGGAATAACAGCTCTACCACTTGTGTTGTTGTATAGTGTGTGGATATGGTGAAAAAATGTGCATATTTTTTCAGTCAATCAACAACGACAAATATACCATCCTTGCCTTGCACCATGGGCAACCCTGTGATGAAATCTATCGAAATACTCTCCCATTTCCCCTCTGGAATGGGAAGAGGCTACAAAAACCTTGTTGGATGGTTCATCTCTCCCTTGTTGATCTAGCAAACTTCGCACTCCCTGACATGTTGGAGTACGTCCTCCTTGAGGCCCTTCCATGAGAACCTCTCTCTGATGGCCCTGTAGGTTTTGGTAAACCCCTGGTGACCAGACAATGGTGAATCATGAGATGTTTGAAGTATCTTCTTCTTGAGTTGGGAACCCTCGGTCAAGAAGATCCTATCTCTGTAATAGATGATCTCATCTATCACCCTGTATCTATCGTCCACCACCTGACCATCTAGAACCTCACAAGCAAACCTATCCTTGGAGTAATCCACCAAAAGTCGAGGCCTCCAATCTACATCCAAACTCATCAGAGACAATGTGGCTGGTCTATGTGAAAGTGCATCGGCTACCACGTTGTTCTTCCCCTTGACATACTCGATGTAAAAATCATAAGCCTGGATCTTTCTTATCCACTTCTGCTACCTCTAGTGTAGCTGTTTCTGCTCCAAAAAGAACCTAAGGTTGTTGTGATCAGTCCTCACCCTGAACCTGTTACCCACTAAGTAATGCCAGAATTTGGCCAATGCATGCATAATGGCCAGCATCTCCTTGTCGTATATAGGATACAACTGCTCATGAGGAAGGAGCTTCCAGCTCTCATAGGCTATAGGGTGGCCCCCCTGTATCAAAACTGCGTCGATCCCTTCTCCTGACGCATCACACTCCAAAACAAAAAGCTGCGTGAAATTCGGCAACACAAGCACTGGGCAGCTACTCATAACCTCCTTGAGTCGGTCGAAGGCCCAGTGCGCTGTATCTGAACAACTGCACTGTATCTGAACAAATAAATGCCCAATTTTTCATCAAATCTATAAGGGGTGCAGAAAGATGAGAGAAAATCTTGATGAACTTCCTATAATAGGTGTAGATGCCAACAAATCCTCGAATTTCCGTCACGTTTCTCGGCTCTGGCCAATCTCTGATGGCCTTGATCTTCTCCTCATGGACCCTCACTCCTTCCACTCTGATGATGTGTCCCAAATACAACATCTTTGTCAATCCAAACTCACACTTGGAGAGCTTAGCATAAAACTATTGCTCCTCCAAGATATGCAGCACTGCCTCGATGTGATGGAGATGCTCCTCCCAAGTCCTACTATATATCAGTATATCATCGAAAAATACCAACACAAACTTCCTCAGATGACTGCGGAAGATATGGTTCATGCAAGACTCAAAAGTACCTAGGGCGTTGGTTAGCCCAAAAGGCATAACCAAGAATTCAAAGTGGCCTCAATGGCACCTGAAAGCGGTCTTTGGAATGTCCTGTTCCCTCATGCGAATCTAGTGGTACCTGAATCTCAAATCGATCTTTGATAAGAACTATGCTCCTCTCAACTCATCCATCATCTCATCAATCTGTGGTATGGGGTATCTGTTCTTCATGGTCTTCTTATTCAGGGCCCTGTAATCAATGCACATTCTCAATGTGTCATCCTTCTTCTTCACCAACACCACCGAAGAAGCAAAAGGACTGGTGCTAGGTCGAATATGTCCAAGAGCCAGAAGCTCCTGGATGGCCCGCTCAATCTCATCTCGATAGGCTTTGGGGTGCATGATAACTTCCTAGATGCCCTACTCTAGCTCAATAGTGTGCTCAAACCCCCGATCTGGTGGTTGTCTCGACGGTATCTCCCCAAACACCGTATCATATCTGTCAAGGATGGTTTGTATATCCGGATGAACTGTCTGCCCAGAAGTCCCTGCCTTTGATACCCACAACTCAAATTCCCACTCTATGTCTCCCTTCTGGAAGTATGCCTCCATCCAGTGAGCTGAAACAGTCTGAGGTGGGTAAGTGTGCATCCCACGTATCTTCTCATGCTTCCCGGTCTTCTTGTCATCTCACTCCAACTCCAAGGCCTCCCAGTCCGTGGTGACTTTCCCCAAAGTAATCAGCCACTGCACACCCAATATCACATTGGTATCTGGTATGTTGACCATGAAAAAGTGGTCAGTCACTGTGTAGGTACCCATCGTCACAGCCAGCTCTGGAACATACTTGGCACACTGCATCGTTTGATCACCTGGGACCAACACTAAAAATCCATCAAAGCTCTCTGTCGGTATGCCCCTCCGCTCAACCATCTGGGCATCGATGAAGTTGTGGGTTTCCCCACTATCTACCAGAACTGAAACTCGTTGCCCCTTCACTGTCCCACAGACACGTAGTGTCAAATACTTGGGAACTCCTCGTAATGCTGCAAGGGTCCCCCCTGTAGGTGCAAAAGCTGCACCTCCTGCTCCTAGAGGTGGATATGGCAAATGGTCCTGCGCTGTCTCACTGTCTTCTTCCTCCCCATCCTCATACTCATCCTATTCCTCGTTGCTCTCGGAGAAGACCTCGATTAAATGTGCTTTACCAACAGCACATCTGTGTCTTGGTGCCCATGGCTCCTGACAGGTAAAGCACAACCTCTTCTTCAACTCCCTCCGAGCATCATCATCTAGCTGTACCCTACCCTGATTCCCCTTCGAAGGTGGAATCCTCACCTCCTTCCCCTTTGGCTGGAAATCCTGTCTCTGGGGGTAGGGTTTCCTGGTCCTAGGTAAGGCATCCTGCAAATCCCGAGTCCTGCCAATGGCATCCTGGAGTGTGGCCAGTCTAGTAGACCTGACTAGACCCCGAAGTGGCTCTGCTAACCCCTCAACAAACATATATATCATCCGTGTTGCGGATAGATCTGGCACCATCACTGAAATTTTCAAGAATTCTGCAATATACGTCTCAGGACTCCCGGTCTGTTTGAGCCTCGTTAGCTCAACAAAGTGTTCCTCCAGATCCCTCCGGTCAAACCTCTCTATCATTCTTCGAGTGAACTCGACATAGGTAGTTATGGTGGAATGCCCAAGTGTCACCCTTCCATGGAACCACCAATCCTGAGCCTCACCCTCCAAATGCAGCGTGGCCACCTTGATGGCCTCCGTCTCTGCCATCTGGTTGAGCTAGAAATATATATCCAGCTTCTCCACCCAAGACTTTGCCGAACTGTTTGATGAACCATCAAATGTAGGCAAATGGAATCGGCTCGCTGAACGTTGGGTGTCTCCATCATGATAATTTCAGTGCCCTCTATGATGGTCATGGGGTCTAGTGTTCCGCTTGAGCTGAACAAAGTCTCTAAATAAAACGGCATCCCTAAACTCCTGCCCAGCTGCCTGGTACTCAGCAAAATAATCACCTATCCAATCAGGCTCTAGTTCCTCCTGTGCTCCTGCCCCAGTATCTGCACTCAGAAAAGTTGGCATAGTGGCACGAGTGGGGGCATGTGATGCCTGGTGCGGAGTGGCAACCTGCTCCTGCAAATGGTGGGATGTGCCTGACTCCTCACCAACCTGGAAACCCCTTGGGGTTTCACGCTGTCTAGCCTCCACAGCCGTGAATCTCTGACCCATCACCTCTATCTGCCTCGCCAAATCCTACACTGATCTGAGGAGTGCTTCCCCAAACTATTTTGCATTGCTATCCTCCACCATCGTCTCTCCCTACTCTACTTCTACCGCAGGCTCCTCCTGTTCTGCGTCCACCACTCAAACGCAGTCTCCCTCTCCGTAGGTGTTCTCCAACCTACACTCAATATCTCTGTACTTCCTACCTCTATGGAAGATGTAGGGTTTTTCTTCCGATGACATAGAAAACTAGCTCCACAGGCTGAGCCAAATCTATGCTCTGATACCACTGTAATATCCCTTTTCAGGGATATCTCTAAAACATAAGCAAACTCCAACTAGAGATGGACTGGGAGGACATTTACTAGACATTTCACCTCTGAAAAGAGGATGAGATCTGGAGGCTATCTGGCCCTTTCCATACTATTTCTAAGAGTGTGGGGAAAACACAACAAGTGGTACAGAAATTGGAATGCTAGAGGGGAGAAATAACAGTAATGCAAACATACAATAGCGTGTGTATAAGCATGCAACAGATACTCAAGAAATTCCAAGAGAAAGCTGAGCCATTTTATTATACTGATAAATATAGGGGAGTACAATAGGTGATCAGAGCGATGGAACCTAAACTTGCACGAGGCAAGTTAAGAAATATTCTTAAAACGCTGCATGGAATGGCTTGTTTCTGATCTGCTTTCCAGCTGCTGAAAACGGCTGTGTAGTTGTCCCGAAATACCTCCCTTGCAGATCTGAGCGATCCTCCCAATAGTCACGCCACAACTATCTAGGATCCTCAATAATATAACCATCCGCTCAACCAGAAGTCCCCAATAGACGCGGGCTATTCCTGATCTCAACCTCTCGACCAACAGTAATGCACTGCGCTCAATCTACCAACCGAAGCTTCCCCAATACGGACTGCGTCCTCCTTCTCAGGACTGCGCAGTCAATAGATGTGTTTCCCTCCACAAAGGCCACAAATCGATCCTTCTTCAAAAACACTGATGGGACTACCTCACCCAAGCAGGCACTCGAAGTCCCCCGGGGCTGAGGGTGAGATCTTTGAACGGAGACACTCAATGCGCTAAATAGCGCTGCAAACAGGCTAAACAGCCAGCGTGCTCAAAGTCACAATGACCAGCTTCAAATGCATAAACTCCAATGATGCCAAAATGAGGAGGCTATCATCTTTATATAGCGTTGGCCGCTCTCAAACCCTAAGGCTGCCTCCACCAACGTCACCTCCCTTTGCTGTGTGCTCAATTTTCCCCCCTTGATTACAACGTGTGTCTACTAGGAAGTCCCCCTTATTTTAGAGTGATTTGTGTTCCCTTTACTCACTTTTATTCATAATCTAACTACATGAGGCAAAATTGACCAAAATCAAATATTCCAATTAGCCATTGCTAATTGGGAATATTATAGAAATTAAACTGATCAGAAGGATAATGGTGAAAGTGTCTCAGAAGAAGACAGCAGCAGGAAAGAAAAGAAGCAGCAGTAGCAAAAGGAAGGCAATGATATATTGTGAAAGTGCAGCCAGTGGAGCAAGGCAGCATAAAATATGGAGACCTGCAGAAAAACAGAAAACAAGAGAAAATGTAGATGATCAATTACAGAACAAAGTGTGGGATCCAAGAAGACAAGGACTAAAATCACATGATCAGGAGATCATGATTTATTTTTACCTTGGGAGTCTGATGCAAGGGCATTAGGTGCTGAAAATAGTTTATATTTTAATAAACACAGGGGTCTTGTGTTTTTAAGAGATATTTGATTTTTATGTAATTATTAATGGGCTTTGATAGATTTTAATTATTGTGAGGATTTTTTAAATGTTCCTGAATGATTGGAGAACATGAGGGAGATAGGATAGTTGAGATTCATAAGGATTTGAGAGATTTAGGATTTCATTGTAAATCTTAATTTAAAAGTAGTTCCATGATTTTATGAGAATTTTTAGGGATAAAAGCTAAATATTAGGACCTGAGGATTTACAGGATTTTGTTGAGAGATTGAAGGATCTGAACCTAAATTGGTTCATCATAATTTGTATAAAAATAATAAGCCTGAAAAGCAAGAGAGAGACAGGATAGAAGTAGAGTTTTGGGACAAACAAAGTTTTTTTTGAAAGCCTACGGGCAATTATAGAAAGGGCCATCGATTGAAGATCAGGCCGGAGACAGAGGTTTCTGTAATTTGATTATATTTTTATATATGAAGAATTGATTCTAAATTATGTGTATATGGATTTTTGAGTTATGTGTGAGGAATTCTTAGAGTTTCAATAAGCAACTGTGTGATAAAACTCTGTAATTGGGTTTTGAAATGATGTTCTGCATATAATTGTAGAAAATCCATATAATTGTTGAAACAGGTTTGAGTTGAAGAGTTTATTTATATACCCTTGAGAAGATTGGATGAATTCACGTTTTGTTATATTATGTCATCGTTCACTGAAAGGATCGATGGAATAAAGTTAAAATTGAGTTTCAATTCAGAGTTCTACATTTGAACATATCAGATTTTACGAAGGACATCCGATCAAATATTGAACTTCGGATCAGAAGTTTGAAGTTGGAATTATATATTCCAGATGTATGCATTGATTAATATTTAGATCTACAAGGAAGCAGTAACAAATCTGATAGAGTCGAGAAAGGAGGGTTCTCAGAATATATTGGGTTTTGCTACAGTTGCAACATTGAAGTCGATTCTCACTGAAATAGAGTCGATGTGGAGTTTTGAGTAGAAAAGATGGCAAATCATGCGATGTGGAATGAATCGAAGGATAGTTTGATTGCAGAGATACCGTAATGAAAAGTAAAGTTGCGGGTTGAACATTTGATAGAACCTGGATTGTTCCAACAGCAGGTGAATTGAATTGAAGGCACAGGTGTAGAACTGGAATTATGAGTCAAGGAGCAGTGGAACTATGTGTAAATGGAACCATGAGTCAACGGTAAGGGAAGGTGAAACTGTTTTAAAATCAAACTGGTGGTATCGCGTGACAAATGAATGGTTAGTTTTTCCTTTTTGAACGCGATACAGTTCAATAGTTGACACGTAACTTGGACGATATTTCAAAATCGTTTTTATCACGTAAATTTTAACCAAATGAGAGTGTGCAAGTTTTCTATGCGATAGCCATTGATTTATTGTGTTAGAATGCGATCATGAGTCCATCGTTGGATGGAAAGGTATGTTAATGAAACGCTGGGCCTAGATGCATTATTGATTTGATGCGATGGTTTGTATTTGTGTGGGGCCAAATCTATAGTGAGTGACGTTTTCTGTGGTCGAATATTTTTATGTTAATAATTGGGGTTTTAAACCAAGGTTAGAATGTTAACATGATAAATATATGTTAATGGATGGTGGCCAAAATTGTAATGTGTCGCAACATTCAGAATGGTCGACACATTTTATAAATGAAGGAAAGGTAAGTCGAGGTCATAAAGGTTTATACTATGGATTTTATGCCTATATAAATCTCCATTTCATATAATGGGCCATTATAAAATGGTTTTAATTATGAAGTTTGAATATTGATTCGAAACCCATGAGGTGAGGGTCGAAGTTTAAATTTGGGTTCAAAATTTGATTAAGACCGAGTATGGTATTAAAAAGAAAAACCTTGGATATGAGATTTGGTTGGGTTTTAATAGAAGAGCATATTATATGCATTATGGGTTTTATAACTTTGATTGTAAGAAGCTTCCACATGAATTATCGAGTTTGCCAAGTTTTGAAATTTATTGGGGCAATAATTTTGGTTTTAAAAAAATGAGGCATTTTTATATGTACTCATAAGTGGAGAATGTGGGTTTAGCAGGGTAGCCTGCTATCACACCATAAGTGGTATGTCATGACATGTGCTTGGGGGTCTTCACCATATTTACCCTCAAACTTAGGACAGTCACCAGGCACCTTTGTCGGAATCGGAGGCCAATAAGGATTGTGAAGAATCGGATCATTGGTCAATTTGGATACATCTGGTAACTCCAACGTGGTGAGGAAAGGTAATTGAGGGTTAAAAGGCATGCCAGGTCCCTGATAAGGACCTGTACCTGTACTCCATCCTAGTTGAGCATAATTCTTCCCCCATTGGTTCTGTCCTGGAGGATTCTGACCATAGTGGGTATAAGCCGGATAATGAGGTTGATATGGCGGCTGATAACCAGGATATGGGGGTTGATAACCAAGGTACTGACTCTGATTATATGTGTGCCCCATTTGATCAGTATATGGATTCTACTATGAAATATATGTATAGCCCAGCTGTTGAGAGTAATAACCAAAACCTTGAGGTGGGTTTTAGACCGGTCGAGATTGACCTTGAAGGTAATAGCCACCTTGAGGTCGAACGGCTTGTTGGTAAGTGGGACCCTGCTGAGTCTGATAAGTCGGGCGCATAGGTGGATTCAGCTGTGGCATAGAATAGATCGATTGTTGAGCAGGGTTAACAGGTTGTGCAGGTTGTCCTGGTTGAACAGGTTGACCTGGCTGTGCATGTTTCCCTGGTTGAATAGGGTGACCTGGCTGAACAGGTTGTCCTGGTTGAACAAGTTGACCCGGTTGATGAAGGACATTAGGTTGCCCTGGCTGAGCAGGCTGGATTGATGGCTGGAGAGGGCCAGGTTGTGCCTGATAACCAGGTTGACCTGTGACAGGACCATAAGATGGCCCTGGCTGTGCAACATTTTGACCAATCGGAAAATGAGATTGTTGAGGTTGCACCAAAGGTTGAGAAGGATGGGTTTTCCCCCTAGGACCGTATGGTGGTCTGGGTTGATACCCCGGTTGCCTTGTCGGTCCTTCAGGTTTCCCTGGTTGGACCAGAGGGTGAGGCTGCAAAGGTTGACCTTGAGGGTTGTAAGACCACCCTTGCGAGCCGTAAAATAGCCCGTGCTGGCCCGAAGGTTGCCCCTGTAAGGGTTGTCCTTGCAGGTCATATAGATAACCTAGCTGGGCTGAAGGTTGTCCCTGGAAGGGTTGTCCTTGTGGGCTAGAAGCGTATCCTTACTGAAACAAAGGTTTTCCCTGTAAGGGTTTCCCTTGTTGATTAGAAGGTTTCCCAGCCTGGGTAGATAGAAAACTGTTAACATACTAATAAGCCTCATGAGCAGGAAAATGAAGGCAGCTGCCCTACTCGTCATATTGATATGGAAATACGTAAATCGGGGCACCATCCTCTCCATAATGGGAAAAGTAAGTATGATTAAGGTCTTGAGAGGACGGACCAACCTCGGATTTCGACGGCTGTAAAGACAACCGATACTCCTCGGGAGAAATATTCTCGAGAATGGAAGAAGCTATGTAAATGTCTTTAGGAACTGATGAGGTCCTAGTTAACCGAGTAGTGACAACAGGTGTAGACGCAGCCACGCAAACAATAGGTCTAACAAGTGCTGATGTGACGAAAGGAGATGTCATGAGAGGTGTTGATAGCAACATCCCTAACGAGGGAATAGTCAGATTCGTGGATGGAGTCGATATTCCCATAGAGGCAATAGCGGCCATGACCTAACTTAAAGACCTATATCTAGCTGGGAGCGTTGGACTAGGTGAAGACATAATAGAAGGTTCAGGGATGTCTTTGTGAAAAAGTTGGTAATATTCACCAGAAATAGGAATTTCCTCACTAGGAGAAGGACTGGATGAGTCCATATCTAACCTTGCCGTGAGATCTTCTAAAAGACGACGGGGACTAGGAGGTATAACAGCAGCCAAAAAGGGTGATCCCAATGTAAGAGGATGGAAGTGTTCCCCTACTCCAAATCCAAACCAAGCATTAGACAAGGGCCAATTGAAGTCAACTGGTCCTCTAAAGGGAATTTCAGATATAACCGGTCCCCCATCGATAAACTCAGATACAACGGGTTGTTGATACTCAGCAGAGGACTGGGAGACCTCTGATGAATCGTCTGTGTAAGGACTACAAGTAGAAAAAACTGATGGTTCTGCCACTGTGACTATAGTGAAAAAGAGGAAAAGATCTCAAAACAAAGACGCACGGGCAAAAACAAAGGCAAACAAAAACAGGCCAAAAAATCAATCTCTAAATGGGTGTGTGATCATAGGTGATTAATTTTACCACATTGAAACTAGAAATTTTACCGTTTCGTATTTTAAGAGTCTAGAAACGAGTAAAAGATGACTCTATCACTTTCAGTTTGGAAACAAGCGTGAAAGGACAATCACTTGAAGATATTTTCAAATTTAAGGAGTCAGTAAGATCAAAATGACTGCTCTGGTAATATAGGTAAATGGGTGTACCGGATATCCGTGAACTACCATATACACCTTGCTAAAAAATGAGAGAGAAATCAACCAAGGACTTGACGTACATGCAGGTAATCTCCCCGAATGTTGTGTCCAGTGTATCACGTGTAAAAGGCGGCAGACTCATCTTCCTACAAATAAATGATTGCAACCTAATGGGGTCTCCCTTTATATACATGATGGTACGGGGAGCACAAGTCCATACTAGCACTGTCTGTA
Source organism: Pinus albicaulis (assembly GCA_034641835.2). Lineage (NCBI taxonomy): Eukaryota > Viridiplantae > Streptophyta > Pinopsida > Pinales > Pinaceae > Pinus > Pinus albicaulis. The sequence goes on along the minus strand of CM076579.1, from coordinate 906,174,733 downwards.
GCCAGATGGCGAGCGACAGCTGCTAGGCTTAAAGACGCCAGAACACGTCTCTACCTTAGACTACTAGATATTTCGTTAATGTTTCAATGTTGCCTTAGGTTAATTCAGTAAATTTTAAATTTGATCCTCAATTTACTTTTCAATTTCAGGCCCTATCGAATGTTGGATCTCATCAAACGTCTAAATGCAAACTACATGCCACAAACTATCACTTTGTTCAATGAAGAGCTATCTATGGGAGGGTTGAGAGCTTTTCAAATGACAACAAAATGAGCACAAAAACATCCACTAATGTTTCTAATGAAAGCTAATGAAACTAGAAAACTTCTCTCTAGAGTTATATAACACTAATAATGCGAAAGAGCTTTCAATTTTCACTACGCCAAACCAAATGCAAAAGATCTTATTTTTGTATTTTCCAACATATAAGAGCAAATGCACTAAATGAATGAAAAAACTAATGAAAACATCAATTCGAGAAATGAAAAAGAGAGAGATAAAACAAACAAATTTACTCAATCCAAATTCACACAATCAAGACTCAAACTGATGACGAAATCCCTCAAAGCGAAGAAGAATCTCGAAAGAGACTCAAACAAACCGTGTAATCTAGGCTTGGAGTAACACAAAGCAAAACCGAATGAAAGAGAGAAAAATCACTCAACTAACGCAATGATATAATGGAATCTAGAAAAATGAATGCAAAGAAGTGAAAACGAAGTTGGCCGGGAAAGCAAGGACCCAAAACTCCCACGGGAGGGTCAGCACACTGAAGCACCTAGAAGCCCTAGGGATAGAATGCAAAATTGATAGTAAAGGGAAAAAAATGGAGGACAAGGGCAAAACACAGTCAACAATGACTTCAAGGCACTCAATCAATCAGAAAAATGACACCAGGACTAGAATTCAAGCTCAGAGAGCCCAAAAGTAAGCAAACCCTAACACCAATCAGATTTGGCGCGTCTGTTTGGTTGTAATCTACACCAAAAGGGCATTGGCGTGGGGGCCTAACTAGCAACAAGTGCCATTTGGCGCGACTGTCAGGGGAAAAACCGTGCCAATCGAGTTTACTATAGAAAAAATATGAAAAAGGACAAATAGAGACTGGATTTGGTCTTTTGGGGGTTGAACAGGGGTTTAACACCAAGGAAGGTTAACCAGAAGAGTAAATAAATCAATCAAAAGCCAAAAAACAACCCAAACGGAAGAAGGACTAACTCCCACTGATCCCCAGCAGAGTCACCAAATTGTTGAGGCGGTAAATCCCCTCTGCGGACAGAGGCAATCCCACTAGCCCTAGAGTGGGTCCAGCAACAATCCAATCACGCAATGACGTTGGTTCCTAGTTACAAAAAAGACAAAGATCGCGATAAGTAACCTACCTCAAATCCCATGCTGTTGTTGTCAAGGAAGAAGTGATGCTCTTCGTATCTAGCCTGACAGATCACAGTCCTTCTGTTTTCTCCATCCAGACACCTGTACACATGCAGAGAAACGACGACATACAACATAATACTTAAAGCATGTAACTATATATCAGTCAGAGAGGATATAATTCATTACATTTCATAAAAGAGTAAACACAAGAATGGAACCAAAATCAGAGTCACTTATATTAAAGATGAAAAAAAGGGAGATTACAGCCAAATGCTCTGACGCTATGATCTTCCTTCGGTGGGGCTTGCAGCAGATCATGTCTCAACGAATCCTGTCGAGAATTTGGACAAAGCTCTCTCTTACGGGGTTCTTCTCTGCTCTGCTTTCAATAGTTGCTCAGCTATATTTTTCCTCCTACAAGTTTAGCTAGCTTGCTAATGGAGAGGGAAAGCTTTTATAGATGGAGAAAGGGAAGTTGGGATCCCTATAATCATGGGATAGGTCTTATCTCTTATGAAGATTCCATGAGAGGTGGAAAACCACATCCTATACATGGAGATCCGGAGCTAGACCACTCAACTTCTTTTGATGATTCGTTCTGGAGTTTGTTAGAATCAAACTTCTGCCATTTATTATTTAAAAAAATTCCTTAATGGGCTTGGCGCGAGTGAAACACAGGGACAGAGTGCCAACTAGCGTGCCCTCTAGTGTGGATTCCCCCATTGGTGCGAGGGATGAACTGACTATTCGCGCCAAGGATAAAACATCTATTTTTAGGGTTTTCCAGAGGAAATGTTCTTCAGGAGAATGTTTATCCTTAGACAGGAGGATGTTATGAAGGTGTTTTTAGGACATTTTACTGCTCACAGGTCATGAGAATAGTCCTCTAATGTGCGGGATGAGGGATTGTAGGGACGGTGAAAAAATACTGTGTAACACTCTCGCCAGCCGGTCACAAGGGTTGAGACTTCTGCTAGACTTGCAGCCCGAATCTTCACAGAGAGCACTCCGGTGCCTGTGCAGGAGCACATGTCTAGGCTGGAAGCGAAGGCTCTCTCCCATCGCAGAACTATTCCTTCGAAAACAGTGGACAACACCTTCCGCTAGATTCCTGACCCCGCCCTCACGCGAAGCCATGAGAATCTATACAGCCATGCAATAGACCTGCACTGGCACACTAAAACCATGCTGGCCATAGCGATTCAAGAACAGAGCAGTGTCAGCAAGAAGTTGGAGAAGAAAATCGATGCGCTGTCTAAAAAATTCGTGGCCTATGTGAAGATGGTTCACCACCTCCGCTTTGTCGATAGCTCCTCCCCTCATTATGATTTTTTGAAGCGCAGCTCGGCTACGCATCACAAGCAAGGGCCCAGGATCAAGGAAGAAGCTCAGGCTAAATATCAAGCTCAGGATGTCGTAACGTCACACCGCCACTTCCTCAACCTGGAGGAAGGAACCCCGGACTGCTCAATTAGCATGGATGATTACCTCAATGATGATGAGGAGGTGCAGCTCCCCTCGGGCCCTTGATCTCTCAACTCCTCCTCGTTTGGACTGTTTTCTTTTTGGATGCATCTCACTTGTTTCTCGAGACCTAAAGGTCTTTTTTCTAGCACCCTTGGTGATTTGGTTTATTGTAGTCATCTCAAAGCTTTTGGCCCTCCCACTTAGAATCTCTCCCTTGTAATCCCTTCCCTGAGTGCGAGCATGTTATAGCAGTCTTGTTTGGCTCTAACCACCAACCTGTTGAGGTAGTTTTGTATATTATTTTTTTATACTTAATGTGAATAGATCTTCCCAATTTACAAAAAAAAAAAAACAACAACGCGATGATGAATAGCTTTGCTCAGATCCTTCAACAGTTGCCCACCTACGGCGCATCTACATCCAACAACCACTCTGGAAGTGCCACTCCCTTCAAGGTACAGGAAAAATTTCACATTCCTATATTTCAAGGCCAGATAGATACAGACATTCTAGATAGATGGTTGAATTTTCTAGAAGGGTATTTCTTGGTCCATGATTTCTTCAACTAAGAAAATATTATTTTTTCACTCCTCAAAGTCGCCCCCCATGTTAAAGACTAGTGGGAAACCTACTGTGAGCAAAAGGACGAGAGAGAACCCTCTCTGTTCTCAGCCGTACCCACTTCGAATTCAATCCGAGATGGAATCAAGGAACAATATTACCCTGTGGGGAGCTATGAGGACAAGTACATCCAATGGACCATGTTGCGGCAACAAATGGATCAATATGTGCACGAATTTATGAATTTGTTCCATACCCTGCGCACAAAGTTGGGTATTAAAGATTCAGAGAGACATTTGGTGCTCAAGTACGATAGCTATCTACGTAGACACATTCAGGAGGAAATGGAGTTCCTTGACATTACCCCTCTTGGCACGTCATATCGCTATGTCGCCAAGATCGAGCAGAAATTTAAGTAGAAGAAGTGAGACTTTGGATCCATGAATCTAAATCCAAGGAAAGGCACCCCCGAACCACAGAACAGGGGGAAAATCCAAAGCGGGGTGACTTATGACACCACCAAAAATACAAAGAAGGACACGGGGAAGTGGTGTGAATTTCATAATAGCCCCACTCACAGCACAAATGAGTGTCGGGCCAAACTGTCGCTGGTGGCTGAACTGAAGGCACCCGAATCAGATGCATGTTCTGATCCTAATCCAGAACCAAAAAAGGGATATGAAAAATGGAAGCATATCATTGATGCAGACCCCAATGCCATTATTTCCACCACCAAGCTCCAGAGGGACGATCTGGAGGATCCAGAGGATGGAAAGCGCCTCTTCCATTCGTAGATGTGGGTGAAGGGTTCTCCACTGCAATTTCTTATCAATAGAAAAAGCCAAAAGAACCTCATTTCAGTAGAGATTATGCAGCGGCTCAGCCTACCGACCATAGCACACCAGCAGCCGTATACCATCGGGTGGTTTCATCTAGGGAGAGATCTCCGCGTCCGCCAGGAGTGCCACCTTCCATAAAGCATCAAGCCATTCACGGATGAGGTATTGTGTGATGTTGCTCCTCTTGATGTAGCCGATGTATTATTGGGCTAACCATACTTGTGGAGGTGACACGTTGTGTATGAGTCTAGGCCTGATTCTGATGTTATTACTTTTGGAAATAAATTGTCCAGGATACCAGAGGTAGTACCGCCTCCTGCCATCTCCTTGACTATTGCAAAAAAACGTAGTAAGATTGTTTCCCAAACCAGGAAATTTATTTTCCTTACAACTCGCGTGACAGGGAAAAAAGAATATTTTGGCTGCAGCCTCGAAACAGGGCTCCCTTGCATGGCTACAACAGATGGATAAAGTCATGGAGGAATACGAGGACATTTTCTCCTCACCCACAAAGGTTCCTCTACACTTTTAGGACAAGCACTCCATTGATCTGACCCCTGGCACACTGTCGCCTGATATTTCCATACCTCATTTGATTACATAGACATAATCCACACATGTACTATTTGAGGAAACCATATTTATCGAATGCATCCAGCACGTCCGCTAGCAGGTCCACAACATCCTTGACCAATCCAATACCAAGTTCAACAAAATTTGCCTCTAATGGAGGAAGTTAACACAATGGGGACCATTGCTTCCTAAGGAGGGAGAAATGATCCAGTTGGATATTGGTGGCCACCCACCTATTCAATTTAGACCCACACCATCAGTTCTTTCAGTTTTTCAGTTTCAGAACAACTTACTATTTTTAGCAGGTTTTTGGGTCCTGAACTTCCGGAGCCATTTGGAGGCCCTAATGATCCAGGTGGATATTGGTGGCCACCCACCTATTCCATTTGAACCCCCACCATCAGTTCTTTCATTTTTTCAGTTTCGACTCCTAAACTTCTGAAGTCGTTTTCAGGCCATAAACGACGTTTTTTGGGAAAATCGATAGAACCAAGAGCCATTGGACGAATTTTTCTCAAATAAAAAGTTTTATTCCTCTGATAGATATTTCTAACAAGGTATGGTGCACGTCAAATGGAGATCGTATTCAAAATTTATGTTCTTGGGAAGTTCAAACACCAATTTACCCAAACAGGGCCCATAGTTTTGGCACTTCATCTCCTAGGGTTAGGCTTTTGGATGTTTAGTATTTTCCATTGTTTCTCAATAATAAATAGGCCTTCAAGCCTCATTGTAACATAGTTTAGAGGCCTGTAGTCGCCACATCTCTTCTCAGAGATAAGCTACCAGTGCCCTAACTAGTTTATTTCCATTATGTCTGTAAGCATATTTCTATTATTTGATATTAATGAAATAAAGTATTATTTCCGTTGCATCTCTGTGTTTATGTCTATTTTTCATTTTATTGCGTTATTGCATAGATCTGGATTAGTGGTATCAGATCGGTCTGCTCTTTCTCTGTTTTTCTTTGCATGTCCCCAACAAGGTCACGGTATAAGGAGTTAGGGCTCAATCTGGTCGAACCCTTGCAAGATCAGCCTCGCAAACCACGATGACCTCCCATGTGGAAGAAAATAAAGATGAGGTGGCAGGAGATCCTATAAAAATATTGCTCGAGGAGGCCCTCCAGAAACAAAGGAACGTGATCATGGATAAGTTTGCTCAGATCCTTCAACAGTTTCCCACCTATGACGCATTTGCATCCAAAAACCATTCTGGAGGTGCCACTCCCTTCAAGGTACAGGTAAACTTTTACATTCTTTTATTTGAAGGCTAGACAGATGCAGGCGTCGTAGATATATGGTTGAATTTGCTAGAAGGGTATTTCTCAGTCCATGATTTCTCTGACTGAGAAAATATTATTTTTCCACTCCTCAAAATTTCCCCCCATGTCAAATACTAGTGGTAAATATACTGTGAGCAAAAGGAAGAGAGGTAACCCTCTTTTCTCTTGGTCACACCCACTTGGAATTCGTTCCGAGATGTAATATTCCTTGTCGGGGATTCTCAAGATTCTATTTCAGAGATGGATTACAGAGGCATTTACTGGTTATGTATCCTTCCAAATAATTGAAGAAACTAGAGGCTACCTGGCCAACTATAGACTCTGCCTATAGAACTTGGAATAATCCTTTTTGAGGAATATCAACAAGGTCTTCAATGAAAACAATGTATAAGAAAATATGAGCAAGAATAACTTAGATCAGGGCTGGGATCCCCTCATTTATGTTGTATGTGACTTAAATATGAAATTTCATCAGAAAAAAATAAGCTTAGGCGCATTAAACATATCTCCCAAAATCAAGACTAGCTATAAATCAGCCAAAGAGAGAGGTTGTTGCAACATGAAACCCCAGCTACTGGAATTGCGCAGTTTTGACTGAAACTCGGAGGAGGAAAGCCAAAGATCTGATACTTCAGAGATATAACATTAAATCATATTTATACATGAGTTTATTTCCTTTACAACTGATTACAAAGAGAACTAGGGCAAAATCCCTTCAGAAATTAGAGCTGCAACTAGAAATAAACTGCAAAAATACATAGACAGCGTTTTTTTTCAGATGGTTCAGATGTTGTACATTAAATTTTAGATCTCTGACATATTTATGGATGAAACATCAGATATAATACAGATCTAGAAACTACAAGACTTTAATAACAAGATCCAATTGGAATTACATCAAAATATTGCATATTAAGTTGTAGATCTGAATTACAATTTACAGTGCTACAGAAAACCCAGAAATTTCTGAAGATAACTTTTATTGCTGAAATATATCAGATCTATAGAGACATGGATCAGCAACCCAATCCACAGATCACCAAGGGAAGGCAAGCCTAACACCAAGATATCTTCCTCCAAATTGATAGCAAACTGAAACAAGAAAGCCCTCTCTTAAAATAACGCAGTATTGAGCAGAGACTGCGCAGAGGGTGAAGGAGACTGAATAACTGAGATGAAATTACAGATCTGATACAAAATATGGATCTGCTAGCTCTTTGGAGGCTGAAGAACACACTCCAATAGAGAAAGCCTCTCAAAAAAAGCTAGATCTAAGCAGATCTAGAATGTCACTTGCTACAAAAGATAGCAGTTGCAAAACCCTCAATGGGCCACAACTGCTCATGAAAGATAGAGCTTGGTCTCAAACCAGATAGTGGCTCATTTCAGCAAAGAACTCCTCCAATGATCCTCAAGGGAAGAGATGAAACCCCTAAACAGGAATTCCAATCACAATCCTCCACTAAACAGCAGAGAATGGTATTTGTCTAAGCAGACAAATACTTCAGAAATATAATTCATCAACAACCTCTTCATGTGCTTTCGCCTCCTTTTTATAACATGAGATAGCTCTTGCAAACCCTAAACCACTTGGATGAGTTGGTCCTTTTCACATTGGAGGATCCCTTCTAGAACTGTGCAGTCCCTTTTGGAGATACAATGAAACTAGACAGCGCAGTTGACTTGGTCAAGGTGGACCCAATCTTGGCTCAAAACCTCTTTCACACCTGCAAGTGATTATGTACATAGCCCTAATTTGTCTTGGTTCACATGGAAATTGGTTTATTTAGACTTCTTATGAGTTTTACATGTCCTCCTTTATTCATCTATTCATAAAACATAAATTAAATCAAAATTGAATGTCTCCTCTTAGCTAAGGCTAAGTAGGAACATTACAGTCCTCCCCCTCAAAATGTTGCTTGTCCTCAAGCAAATGGTAGGGTAAGAGTTGTATTTCTTATACTTCTCCATTGATGGCACCATCAAGAATCAAGTTTTCATCTTGGAGTAAATGCTCACCAAGGCAATACATCATAAACTTCTCCTCCAATGTTAATAAGATAGGTGCATAGTCTTCCCCTTTAGGAGTGTAGAACTCAACAAAAATAAACATGGGTGAACCAATGTCACATATGAAACATGTATCATGAAGTACTGGATAAAGTTCCATCCCATGTGGTACATGTACACTACTTACTTTTTTCCCATACATACCCATAAACAATATCAATATGTCAGCTATATATGGAAGCAAAATCACATATAGGCAAACTGAAAATTGCACTTGAGGAGGTGGGTCACAATCCCACATGAGGTACCAGCGCAGTGCACTCCTTATTTTGAGTAGATCTAAATGTAATAGGTGGTACTCCCACCACATCTTTGCTGCATAGGCCACTTTGACATGGCTGAAAGTGAAACCCTCATTACGTGCCTTTGGGAAGCACCCATCATGATAAGTAATCTCCCTTTGCACCTCAAGGGAGTGACCAGATTTGGAATTTTTCTTGGCCTCATCATTTCCATGAGATCTGCATGTAATATTACTCCTTGTAGGAGCCATGTCCTGCATACATATGGTAAGATAATGTGCCAATTTAGAAAAATAAACTTGCTCCATAAGATCAGATTTCTTACCATACAAACTTCCCACACACATAGAGTTAGGCATGGGCTTTTCCTCTCTTTTGAGAGAAGAAAGAGATGGCTGAAATGTCTCCTGCATAGGATCCCTTGGCTGCCCCATATCCACATAGCTATTTCACTCTTGTAAGTGCTGATTTAGTTCCTACCAATCATAGTGCTGATGTAGTTCTTCCTCCATACCCTCCCAATCAAAACTCTTCAAGATTAGGGAGTAGATTTTTGTTGACTGCATGTAGCTGGAAAGGAACTCCTTGTGTGCCCTTTGTAGTATTTCTTACTTAAGCTTGGAGGCTTGAGACAAGAATACTTTAGCTAGATGATAGATGACCCCTTCATGGACCAAATAGCCTCCTCCTTGCTTTATGCCATCTAAAATCATCCCAGTGTGCATATCTTTGGAGTACTCCACAAGGAGTTGAGACCTCTAATATGGATCTACACTTCTCAGCAAACACAGCGCTGTTGATGTATCTAAGGTGGTGCTTGCCTTGTTTATGCTTGTTTCTTTGGCACTATGCATGCCAAAATTGTTTGTGGTAAGGCTGATCCTCCCCCTTGCTTCCTCCCACAGCGTTGTGACTCTTTCTTCCATTGTTTCAGCACTTGGTGAAGCTTTCCCCATAGAATCTAATGGCACCCCAAGTGGCTTTCCATGATGTAGGAATGTCCCTTGCAGCATCCTCATAAAAATGAGAGAAGGAACTGTAGGGTCCTTTCCCCCACTGTGCAATTCCATCTTTTTTGTGTGGGTAGAGACATCAAGTTAAGGGTAGGTGAGCATGCCTTGAATAACTTGTTATTTCCCACTCTTCAAATCCACCCATTCCATCTGCAAGTCCTTCCAATCAGTGGTGAATTTTTCCAAAGTAATCAACCATTGGACACCCAATATGAGGTTGGTGTTTGGTATGTCCACTACAAAGAAGTGTTCCTTCAAAGTGTAGGTCCCCATAGTCATAGAAAGTGATGGAACATACCGCATGCACTGCATAGTTCTATCTCCCGAAACCAAAACCGAGAACCCATCAAAAGAATCAGTAGGGATCCCTATCCTCTGCACAAAGTGAGCATAAATAAAGTTGTGGGTTTCCCCACTGTCAATTAGAATAGATACTCTTTGGTCCAACACTGAACCTTGCACTCTAAGAGTCAAATACTTGGGCACTCCCCTCAAAGAAGCAAGAGTCCCACTGGTTGGATAAAATTCTCCTTCTTCTTCTCTAGATGATGATGGATCCTCATCATCATCATCACCAGCGTTGTGACCTCTCCTAGGTCCATAATTTCCATCTTCCTCCTCACAATTAGAGAAGACTTCAATATAGTGTGCTCTTCCAGCAACACACCTATGTCTCGGCACCCATGGCTCTTGACAAGTGAAACATAATTTCTTTTTCCTCAACTCCCTCCAGAGATCATTGTCAAGAAGCTTCTTCAGTGAGCTCTCCTTAGGTGGAGTATATTTCCCCTCCTTACCCTTGGAAGAGTGAGTGGCTTTGCTTGGGAGGGTTGTCTTTGCCCTTGGCAAGGCATCTTGGAGATCTCTAGTTCTTTCAATGGCATCATGCAGAGTGATGGGCTTGGTAGACTTAACCAACCCATGAAAAGGTTATTCCAGGCCATCAATGAACATATAGACTCTCCTTGCTACTGAAATATCAGGAACCATTACAAACAACCTCAGGAATTCAAATATCTAGGCTTCAGCATCTCCTGTCTATTTAAGCTTTTCCAAGATTATGAAAGGGGCCTCCGGATCCTTCCGATCAATTCTCTCCACTAGTCTCCTAGTGAACTCAACATAAGTTGACATATTTTTGTGCCCCAATGTAGAAATTCCATGAAACCACCAGTTGTGGGCTTCTCCCTCAAAATGCAGCGCAGCAATCTTAATGTCTTCTGCTTCGGGCACTTTTTTCAGCTGGAAATAGATGTCCAGCTTCCCCACCCATGCTTTAGTAGAACAAGAGGGTGATCCATCGAATTTAGGCAAGAAAAACCTGCCCATAGTGTGGTTCCTCCCATGAAGGAACCCTCCATCTCTATACTGTTGCAATGGCCTCCTCCAGTCCTTCAAATGGCAGAAGTCTTGAAAGCTCAAGTTATACTTGAACCTTTGACTTTGTGAATCATATTTTGCAAAGTATCCTTCCAAAGAGGTTGGCTCTTGAAGCCCTTCATTCTCTACAGCCAAGAAGGTAGGAATTGTAGAGTGTAGTGAGATCTGTGGGACTTGTGGAAAGCTCACAGGTTGACCAGTCCCAAACTGAGACATTTCAGAACTTTCTCCTTGATGGAGTCTTCCAAGGGACTCCCTCATTCTATCTATCCTCATCTCCTTTATCCCCTTAGACAGATATTTCATGGTTTCCAATAGATTTTTTCCAAACTCTTCTGCATCCTTATCTTTATCATTCAATTCAGGGGCTTTCCCCTTGTCTTGACCCTTGTTAAGGTCAACAGTAGTATAGTCATACTTTTTATGACTTCTATTCTGTTATCTCCTCTGCCTCTAAGAAAGAGGATCTTCATATTCGGAATGCAGCATGACTATGGCTCCAATGCTAGCACAGGTTGTGCCAAGAGTGGAGCTCCAATACCACGGTAATATTCCTTTTCGGGGATTCTCAAGATTCTATTTCAGAGATGGACTACAGATTCATTTATTGTTTATTTCTCCTTCCAAATAATGGATAGAAACAAAGGCTACCTGGCCAACTGTATACTCTACCTATAGAACTTGGAATAATCCCTTTTGAGGAATCTCAACAAGGTCTTCAATGAAAACGTTGTATAAGAAAATTTGAGCAAGAATAACGCAGATCAGGGCTGGGATCCCCTCATTTATGTTGTATGTGACTTACATATGAAATTTCATCATAAAAAAATAATCTTAGGCACATTAAACAGATCTCCCAAAATCAAGACTAGCTAGAAATCAACCAAAGAGAGAGGTTGCTGCAACATGAAACCCTAGCTACTAGAATTGCGCAGTTTTGACTGAAACTCAGAGGAGGAAAACCAAAGATATGATACTTTAGAGATATAACAGTAAATCAGATTTATACTTGAGCTCATTTCCTTTACAACTGATTACAAAGAGGACTAGGGAAAAATCCCTTCAGAAATTAGAGCTGCAACTAGAAATAAACTGCATAAATACATAGACAGCATTATTTTTCAGATGGTTCAGCTACTATAAATTAAATTTCAGATCTCTGAAATATGTATGGATGAAACATCAGATCTAATACAGATCTGGAAACTACAATACTTTAAGAACAAGATCCAATTGGAATTACATCAAAATATTGCATATTAAGCTATAGATCTGAATTACAATTTACAGTGCTGCAGAAAACCCAGAAATTTCTGAAGATAAATTTTATTGTTGAAATAGATCAGATCTATATAGACATGGATCAGCAACCCAATCCACAGATCACCAAGGGAAGGCAAGCCTAACACCAAGAGATCTTCCTCCAAACTGATAGCAAACTGAAACAAGAAATCCCTCTCTCAAAATAACGCAGTATTGAGCAGAGACTGTGCAGAGGGTGAAGGAGACTGATAACTGAGATGAAATTATAGATCTGATACAAAATATGGATCAGCTAGCTCTTTGGAGGCAGAAGAACACACTCCAATAGAGAAAGCCCCTCAAAACAAGCTAGATCTAAGTAGATCTATAATTCCACTTGCTACAAAAGATAGCAGCTGCAAAACCCTCAATGGGCCAGCGTTGCTCATGAAATAGAGAGCTTGGTCTCAAACCAGATAGTGGCTCACTTCAACAAAGAAATCCTCCAATGATCCTCAAGGGAAGAGATGAAACCCCTAAACAGGAATTCCAATCACAATCCTCCACTAAACAGCAGAGAATGGTATTTGTCTAAGCAGACAAATACTTCAGAAATATAATTCATCAACAACCTCTTCATGTGCCTTCTCCTCCTTTTTATAACATGAGATAGCTCTTGCAAACCCTAAACCACTTGGATGAGTTGGTCCTTTTCACATTGGAGGCTCCCTTCTAGAACCGCGCAATCCCTTTTGGAGATACAATGAACCTAGACAGCACAGTTGACCTTGTCAAGGTGGACCCAATCTTGGCTCAAAACCTCTTTCACACCTGAAACTGATTATGTACATAGCCCTGATTTGTCCTTGTTCACATGGGCATTTATTTATTTATACTTCTTAGGAGTTTTACATGTCCTCCTTTATTCATCTATTCATAAAACACAAATTAAATCAAAATTGAATGTCTCCTCTTAGCTAAGGCTAAGTAGGAACATTACACGAGATGGCATCAAGGAACAATATTACCCTGTGAGGAGTTATGAGGACAAGTACATCCAATGGACCATGGTGTGGTAGCAAAGGGATCAAGATGTGCACGAACTCATGAATTTTTTCCATACCCTACGCACAAAGTTGGGTATTAAATATTTGGAGAGACATTTCGTGCTCAAGTACCGCAGTTGTCTGCACAGACACATTCAGGAGGAAATGTAGTTCCTCGACATTATCTCGCAGGGCACAGAATATCGCTATGACGCCAGGATATATTTAAGCAAAATAAGCGATACTTTGGATCTGCAAATCCGAAGCCTGGGAAAGGTGCCCCTGAATCACAGAACAGTGAGCAGGGCCAAAGCAGGGTGACTCATAACACCACCACAAATCTGACGAAGGACACGAGGAAGTTGTGTGAATTTCATAACGGCCCCACTCATAGAACAAATGAGTGTTGGGCCAAACAGTCGCTGGTGGCCGAACTGAAGGCACCTGAATCAGATGCATGTTCTGATCCTGAGCCAGAACCAAAAAAGGTAGATGACAAAGGGAAGCAGATCATTAATGTAGACCCCAGTGCCATTATTTCCACCACCAATATCCATAGGGAGGATCTCGAGGATCCAGAGGAGGGGGAGCACCTCTTCCATTCGCAGATGTAGGTGAAGGGTTCTCCAGAGGGAGGACCCCGAGGATCCAGAGGAGGGGGAGTGCCTCTTCCTTGAGCCTCCTATTAGGTCGGCTTGGCATGTCCTTAGTTCGACTTGTTGCTTCATTAGTCCAACTTGATGCTTGCATGTTTGACTTGGTCTTAGAGGGTATTTTGACTCTAATTTGACTTAAATAATTTTCTTACAATATGTAACATGCTAAATAAGGGTTATTCATACATGAAAATGACTCTTTTGACTTTATAGACTTAATGAAAAGTCCTAGAAGCTCACGATGGGAGCTTGACCAAAAATAAATTTTCCTTGAGCATGAAACCCATGCCTCAAGTACAATAATAATAAATTTATTTATCTTTACATTGAATACATAAAATCAAGATTACATATGTTATTAGGAAGACCGAACCTAGTTACATATTTCAACACTCCGTCTTAACTAGGTAGGTATTCATAATCCATACAAGGTACTTGGACAGTCTCAATCTGAAGAATTCTCATAAGCAGAGTCAGATTGGTAACCCATATGTATAGCATCATATCACCCAAAATTGTGCCACATAGCAAGACCTTGAATAACGACTATAAATCTCCACAATATTAGAGCACAATGCACCAAGGATTTATATACACCCTCATCATTGTCTCTCTCAGAACATACCCCACTCGAGTTCTCTTAGAGTATGTTCCGCCAAGACTATTCTTATCTTGGATTCCAAATCCTAAAATAATATTGGTCCTCTACTACTACTCTTATATTTTATGCCCTTCACATCCTTAAATAGTATCATATACCATATTCTTACCTAATCCTCCATTTTATCTTTCCAAGTGAGGACAAGAATATTATGTCAATCTCTTCATATTAACTAGGGAGGACATACCCATTCCAATGAAGGAATGCACCCATTCCTATAAAAGGAATGTACCTAAGCTCCATCTTAATCAGGGACTTGACCAAGCTTCCTCTTGACCAGGGACTTACTTCCAATAGCACTTTAGGTGGAGATCATGGGACAAAAAACTGTTTGTATGACTCCTCCTTTGATGTCATGAGTTTTATTCTTTTATATTGAGCCTACATTTTTTTGGTACTTCTTGTAGGGCACGGACCATCCATAAAATTCATTCATTATTCATGTCATACTTCATTTCATCGGAAAGTGATCCATTAGTCCATATTTGACCTTCCTTCATACATTGCTACCTTATTTGCATCATGTTTCCTTAAGGATTTTTCAACCTACCACATGAGTATCAATTTTAGATGGCATATACAGCTCTTCCCTTGGTAGCCCTGCATTATCCCATCCAAATATTTTTCAAAAATATAAAATCATAATTAAATAAAAATTACCCTTGTGATGGTATTTCATCATGACATCTCTTTTCTTTATGAACATCCTGCATGTATATTGACACATCTCCATAAATATATACAACATCAAGGGTCTCTTTTTTTCAGAATTTATTAGGATATTCCTATCTTTCCCATGGAGATATCATTGTCAAATCTTCTAGTCCTTGTATGTTTATTGCTTTCTCCATAGTTTCATTTATGTTGTTCTCTTCCTTCCTTTATTCACACATTTGCTCTCAGGAACTTCCAATCATATTTCCTTCAAATTTTTCAACCACCTCATGTTTCATATGAGGACATATTATGTTGATTTAATCTAGTCAATGTGTGAACCATTCCTTCATGCATCCTTTCAAATGAGGAGATCCTTTCTTTTGATCATGCTCTTGAGGTAGGGCACTCATTCATGATATCTGCAACCATATGACATGACTCTAGTTTATCAAGTACAAGCATAAATACCTCATCTCTAGGATTTTGGTCATATAATCTTCATTTTGAAGCTTCCTTTATTGAAAAAATTCAATCCTTTGACCTGCTTCACTTCTTTTGTCATCATACCATCATACCATGAATCCCACACAAGTTAGAATTCTCGGCAAGACACTTATTTTTTCCGATAGGCGAACTTTCCAATGAAGATTCCATCGGAGAATGTTGATCATCCTCATTCTTCAAATGCTCCCTTTGAATGATGTATGATGAGCTCTATGCTAGATGAATTTATTTTTCCCATAAGTACTCCTTATTTTTCTAATGAGGTTACCAAGAGCTACATCCTTCTATAGGTGACATCCACATACTTCTTTTTCAGTTATCTTTCATGCTTCTTTATGATGATATTACGATCTCTTTCTTCCAATCATATGCTTCTATGATTCCATCTCCTAACATGATGCATCCTATCATGATTCTAATGATTCCTACCATTATATTGATACTTTACAATAGAAAATATAAACTTGAAAATAACTAGGTGAGGAAGACTTATCTCAACAATAGTAGAGATCCTTTACTTCCTCCATCTTGAATTTATTCTTTTCAGCTTATCCCACTTCTTTAATGATATGGGCTTCTTCACTTCTTCATTTTTTGTTGTCCTTCTTGAGCTTAGGATAGTCTCTCTTGAAGTTCCTGTATTATTTACATCCATATCATTGGATTTGTGGCATATTGGTCTTCTTCATTTTTTTAGGACCAAAAATGCCAAATATCCATTTGCTTCTTGACATGACAAAAAATGTTTGAACCTGTTCATCTTATCTTGTATCACTTTTTACTTCAAGTCGTTTTCTTTAATCTTGCATAGTGACCACAAATTATTGAATGGTACATCTTTCTCCTCTTCATAAGCCTTCGATACAAGGTTTCCTTGTTCATAATTTAGATCATTTAGAACAATGGTAATCATTTCTTTATCGAATATCATCTCTCCTAGATCTTGAAGTTAATTCCTTATCTGTGATGCTTTAGTAATACATGTCAATATCCCTTCATCCTTTGAAATTTTCAACTTGTTTAGTTCAGATCTTAGTGATATGACTTGTCTTGTTAAACTTTCATAGAATAATTCCGCTATATTATCATATATCTCTTTTGATGTCTCCAACTCGTCTACATATGGGATGAGAGAATCCTTGATGGATTCTATAAGAATCCTTTGCCAACCCTTAGATCCTTTTTCAAATATTTATATAATGCTTTATCTTCATATGGTTAGGATATTTTTCCTTTGACATGATTAATAACTTCATTTTCCTTGAGGACTAGGTCTATCCTCTTTTTCCATGCAAGGAATTTTGATGACCCAACCAACTTGTTGTTCTCCTTTAAAAATAAAGTCATTTTACTAAATTTAGATATATAAGTATAAATACTTACTTATCAAGTGAAGATGAAATCCTCAACTTGATGCCTTTGTTGATGATGATTGGTGATAACTTATTAATGGTGCCTTGATGCTTCTTGGATTATCTCTTCAAGGATGTTTGAGATAAGTATTCTCATTTGAGATGAAATCCTTTGCTTTAATGAGAGGGAGATTTCCTTGATATCTTTGATGATGACGACAACACCTTTCTTATTTTACCCTTGAATGTGAAAACTACAATATGCTTTAAAGTCCTTCGTTTCCCTTTGATAAGTGATAGAGCGGGGATCCTAGGAAATGTTTAAGTGTATTTGTCTTTTTAAAACGAACCAGGGTTTTCACTTCCTTTAGGATGATGTTGTAGCCTTTGAATTTAAAATTCCTTGGAGATGAGATGGTCCTATTGATTCTTTGAAGCCTTTATATCCTTCTATAACCTTTATCTTTGAGAGCTTGAGTGTCCTTTGTTGAGCTTCCCTTCCTTGACTTGTTACCTTAGCTCTGATACCATGTTGAGAAATCTAGGGCAGACGGAAGAGGTGATTTCTCTAGCAATGATAACTGCTTGTGAGTACTTTTTAAGTTTCCTACTTATTAGGTTCTTCTTTACTTTATTATTATTGTGTATTCTTCTTCATCAAACAACTACCAAAAGAATAAAGAGACAAATGAAACTAGATGTAGGTTATTAGCCATGGAAAAAACCTCTCCAAGCTTTAGAGGAAAACCCAACAAATTATTATTCTTATAGAATATTCAATTAACGAATTCCAAGACCTAGACACTTGACCAAGAACCCCTCCAAGACAAATTCAATGCTTCTTTAATGAATAGCTTCCCGTTCCAACAAATTCGGCCTATCATGCAACTGCAACTTCGTCTTGCCCATAAATTGCAACTTCGACTGCAACTTTGACTGCAAATTCAACTATAAATTATACTACAACTTTGATTGCAAATTTTATTACAACTTCAACTACAACTTTTATTGCAACTTTGGCTGCAAATTCGACTGCAACTTTTACTTTAACTTTGACTACAACTTCACTTCACTGCTTGGGTATATTCTCTTTCTTAGGTAACTCAGCTTCCAAAACAACTCTTCCTGGTGACATAG
Organism: Pinus albicaulis; assembly: GCA_034641835.2. Taxonomy (NCBI): domain Eukaryota; kingdom Viridiplantae; phylum Streptophyta; class Pinopsida; order Pinales; family Pinaceae; genus Pinus; species Pinus albicaulis. The sequence goes on along the minus strand of CM076579.1, from coordinate 906,156,671 downwards.
CTTCACTTCTGAAAATCGGCTTCACTGTAACAATATGTGCCCTAATTCCTTCACAAGTGTGGAGATAAGTAGCCCAAAACAAACCCAAAACTTCGAATTTTTCTCCTTCCTTAGTCTTCCTTTTCTTATCACTTATTTTTTTCATTATGATCAAAAAAAATTTGAGTGAGAGTGTGTTCTCCAAATGAGGTCGAGTGCCCTATATATAGTCTTCCTTGAGCCTCCTATTAGGCTGAATTGACATGTACTTAAGCCGACTTGTTGCTTCATTAGGCCGACTTTATGCTTGCATGTTTTACTTGGTCTTGGAGGGTCTTTTGACTTTAAGTTGACTTAAATAAATTTCTTATAATATGTAACATGCCCAAGAAGGTTTATTCATACATGACAATGACTCTTTTAACTTTATAGACTCAATGAAAAATCCTAGAAGCTCACAATGGAAGCTTGACCTAAAATAGATTTTCCTTGAGCATGAAACCTATGCCTCAAGAAAAATAATAATAAAATTATTTCTCTTTACATTGAATACATAAAATCAACATTACATATGTCATTATGAAGACCAAGCCTAGTTACATATTTCAACAAATTGTTGGTTCTTTACTTAGAATTTCCATTATATGTACTACAACATCTCAATATGTCTTTATTTCAACAAGATTAACATCTTTCTAAGTTGTGATATTATTGGAATTTGTATTTGTTCTTTTCTCTACAATTTGGACCTTTTTACCTACAGACCTCAATGTTTCCATTTGGTTCAATTGTTCTATTATGTTTTCCAATCACTATTTATCATTGTTAGGTTTCTTAATTTGTGTATGTGTATTTTGATTATGGTTTTTGATACATTAAATTTATTCAACTTCTGATCCATCAACTTTATTCTTTAATTTTCTGATGTCTCCCATCAACATTTGATTAAGGATTTTCATGTAAGAATATTCTTCATTTTTTTACTATTAGGGTATTCTAGAATTATTTTTCAATGTCTTCTTCCTTTTGTTATAATATTTAATAACTTTTTTTCATATCCTTTGACTTTTTGACTTGTACAATTAATGTATAAGAATTATTTTTTAAGTGAGAATTTTTCTCTTTTTTATCTATGATAGTTCGTTAAATTATTTTTACATATTTGATATTGCTGTTTTATTTTCTTGAATGATCAAATTTGATATATCTTTTAGGTATTTTAATTAAGGTACCATCGATTATGAGTTCATTGTAATGTCTTGAAGTATCATCTTCTTCGTTTAATACAAGAATGTCACAAACTCTATATGTGTTTACGATGGTGTTGAGTTTTCCAAAGTACGCTAATTTAAGAATTATGTCCATATTCTTTATACATAGTTGCAACATTGAATTAAGATATATATTCATAATCATCCATTATAACTCACAAATCCTTAATTTTAAAATCTATTTTCAAAAATTATCTTATTTTTCAATTACATTTGGCTCTAAAATAAATAGTTGATTTGTTAAATCAATATTAATGTGATTTTCTTTATGGTTCATGCTCATAACGATGTTAACCTCTTTTATTTGAATACTTCATTTAAATGTAAATAATCCACAACATGTAATTTAACAAACTTTATTAACAAATGTTTCTTCCTTCATTTTCAATTTTTTTTTAACTTAAATTGAATTTAACATTATTTTTTGGTTAACTTAATACTTTAAAATATATTTGAATAAAATTATCTCCTTACACTTCTCTTGCTTCCACCTTATTACTATTTAGAAAATTTATTTCCCTTTTTACATTGATATATGTCTATGTGAAACAAAAAATTATAAATAACCAAGAAATTATAAATAACCAATCATACCCTGCATACCCTTATTAGATGTCATGCAAAAATTAATTTTTTTATTACATATTTTTTAAGATATTGATTACTTAATATATGGGGTTTAACAAATATACCATATTATTTTAAATTTTTTAATTGTAAATAAAGTATTTAAATAAAATAAAAGCCCATTCCTCGTATTTTTAATTCTTAGGCATTGTCCCCTCCCCAATTTACATTTTTTGTTTGGAGCATCACTTTTAGGGAGTTGTGGTTTCCAAGAATCACTTGAATCTCAATATATTTTTGGAACAAAAGAGTTAGACTAGTGTGTTTTGTGCTTTCTTTTTTTAAGTATGGCTACATTAATCCTACCTCCCAATTGTCATATGAAATTTTCATTTAACAAGAAAAATGTTTGACACTCATGAATATACATAAAACGTAAAGTGACAAGCATGAAAAACAAATGACTTGTTGAAATTTGTAACTAGGTTCAGTATTCATAAAGGCCTAATTGTAATCATGACATTTTCCATTCTTTATAAAGAAAGAAAAATAAAGAAATAGAAATTGTATTTTATTTTCAGAGTATGGGTTTCATACTTAAGTTTGATTCAAAAGCATGTTCTTCATGTGCTTTTAGGTTTTCTAGGTCTTTCTAGAATAAATAATATTATTGATGATGTGTCATAGTCCCATTTGGACACTTTATAATAAAGAAAAATATTTATTTTTTTCAAGAAAAATCCACTTATAATCCCAAGACCAAGTTGGCCTTAAGGGAGGAAATTTGACCCTTGAGACAATTTATATAAAGGAGAGAAGCTTGACTCATTTGGAGATCATCAAGAAAAATTTAGATCTACAATAGTGAAGAGGGAAGAGAGTAGCTCGAGGGACGAAGAAGAAGAATAGAAGCCAAAATTTGTCTAAATATCATCTTCTCTTGTTTTTCTCTAGGGTTTCTGAAGCTTCTAGTTGCAGGAGGAGAAGTTCCATTGCAGGGGGTCAAAATTATGTGAAGCAGTTGCAGGGTTGAAGTTGCAGCATCATAGTAGCAATATTGAAGTTCTAGAAGTTCCCTTGAGAAATATCTTGTTGGGGTCTAACTTGGTGCTTGGTAGAGTTTTTGGATTTGGTCTTTGGGTCTTGGAAGTATCTTTTGTAAGTGGATTATAATGAAGAAGAGAAGCATTTTATGGGTTTCCCCCTAGCTTGGAGCCTATATCTTGCATGCTTTGTCTTGTTGTGATATTCATTGTTTTTCTAATTTATTGATGAACAAATATATAATAAATTAATAAAATGAAAACACATATCACAAGTAATTATGAAGTTAACAAAAATCATCTAAATACACAAGTCTCTAAATTTTCCAACATGATCGTCATCAAAATTCAACAGGCAAGATAAATTTGAAATTCCAGGATTCGCCGCAATAGTCGGTAAATAAAAATATGGTGATGCCTAATGGTGCCTTATTATTTTAACTTGAAGGCCAAAATAATTGTTCAGTGATAGGGTTAAATTTTGGATTTCTCTTTACCTTCCAGACAAAAAAAATGTTGCTTTGGATCTCTATGCTTCGCTTGAAGGGGAATTATGTTTAAAATTTTGCCTTTCATGAGTGATGTTTTGAAAATAAATTAACCCTTTTCCAATAAGGATTTGATTAAAAAATCACCCTTCACTAAAACAATTATGTTTAAAATTAACATAAGAAAAAAAAAAATTTATCATAACACACAAATGACTTATTGAATCCTAAAACTTGGCTTTAAATTACAGAAATGTGATAATAAAACTTTAAAATACAACAAAAATGTGATCATAAAATGAACCCTAAACTGGAGTTGTATGCACACCTATATTATTTTTTTGCAAGTTGTATAATCATGAAACAAGTGGGGAAAAATACAAGTCAAATCCACTAAAAGAAAAAACAATGAGCAAGGCCAAACACATGATTGACTTACTAGACATCAAACTTCATTAATGAATACTTTTTAGTAGTTTCCCTTTCTGTTTCTGAAGAAAATAGATATTGGATATTGCACTAAAAGATATTTTACAACTTGGAAATACATTAGTCAAGAAATTTATTTCCCATTCCAATCCAAGTCACGCACATAACTAAAAATGTCCTAAAATAAATTCCATCTAATACAACTTCTAGGATATGGATATTTATTGGTTTCATGGAATGTGTGTTGAAATACCTCTTAAAAGGTTCAATGCACATCCTAAATTACTATGTCAAAAAATCTTAATGATCCAGGTGGATATTGGTGACCACCTGCCTATTCCACTTGGGGCCCCACCATTGTCTCTTTTAGTTTTTCAGTTTCAGCACAACTTACTATTTTTAGCATTTTTTTGGGTCCTAAACTTCCGGAGCCGTTTTGAGGCCCTAAACGACATTTTTTGGGCATCGCACCTCCTGGAAAATATAATTCCATTGTGAGATAAATAAATGTGGTTAGCAGTTGTAGTCCTCGGATAAATATTTCTAACGATGTATCATGTGCATCAAACGGAGATAGTATGCCAAAGTTATGACCCCAGGAAGTTGAATCACCAATTTACCCAAACAGGGCCCATATTTTTAGCACTTCATCTCCTAGGGTTAGGTTTTTGGATGTTTATGGTTTTTCATTGTTTCTCTATAATAAATAGGCCCTCAAGCCTCATTGTAACACAGTTCAGAGGCTTGTAGCCTCCACATCTCTTCTCAGAGATAAGCTACCAACGCCCTAGCTAGTTTATTTCCTTTCTATCTGTAAGCAAATTTCAGTTGTTTGATATTAATGAAATGAATTGTTATTTCCACTACATCTTTGTATTTATGGTTATATGTGTATTATGTTGCATTCCTGCATAAATCCGGATCAATAGTATCAGAGCGGTCTGCTTTTTTCTTGATCCTTCTTTGCATGTCCCCAATGAGGTCAAGGTATAAGGAGTTAGGGCTCGATATGGTTGAACCTTTGCAAGATCAGCCTAGCAAACCCCGACGGCCACCCATGGGGGACAAAAATAAAGATGAGGGAGAAAGAGATCCTATCACAATATTGCTCGAGGAGGCCCTATAAAAACAAAGGAATGCGATTATGGATAACTTTGCCTAGATCCTTCAACGGTTGCCCACTGGCGGCGCATCTGAATCCAACAGCCACTCTAGAGGCGCGACTACCTTTAAGGTACAAGTAAACTTTGACATTGCCATATTTGAGGCTCAAATAGATGCAGATGTCGTAGATAGATGGTTGAATGTATTAGAAGGTTCTTTCTTGGTTCATGACTTTTCCGACCGAGAGAAGATTATTTTTGCACTCCTCAAAGCTACCCCCCATGTCAAGGACATGTGGGAAACCTACTGTGAGAAAAAGGACGAGACAAAACCCTCTCTGTTCTCAGTCGTACCCACTTGGAATTATTTCTGAGATGCCATCAAGGAACAATATTATCTCGTAGGGAGCTATGAGGACAAGTACATACAATGGACCATGCTGTGGCAACAAAGGGATCAAGATGTGCATGAGCTGACGAATATTTTCCATACCCTATGCACAAAGTTTGGTATCAAATATTCGGAGAAAAATTTGGTGCTAAAGTATTGCAGTTGTCTGCACATATACATTCAGGAGGAAATGGAGTTCCTCGACATCTCCTCTCTTGGTACGGCATACCGGTATGCTACTAAGATTGAGCAGAAATTCAAACAGAAGAAGCGAGACTTTGGATCTGTGAATCAAAAGCAAGGGAAAGGTGCCCCCGAACCACAGAACAAAGGACAAAGCCAAGGCATGGCGGCCCAAGACAACCTGCAAAATCCACAAGCAAAGAAAAACACCACGAAGCCAAAGAAGGACATGGGAAAATGGTGTGAGTTCCATAAGAGCTCCACTCACAACACAAGTGAGTGTTGGGCCAAGCAGTCGTTGGTGGCCGAGATGAGGGGTTCTGAATTAGATGCATGCTCTGACTCTGAATCAGAACCTGACAAGGGGAATGAAAAAGGGAAATATATTATTGATGCGGAGCCCAATTCCACTATTTCCACTACGAAGATCCAGAAGGAGGAACCGGAAGATCCAGAGGAGGAGGAGTGTCTATTCCACTCCCATATGTGGGTAAAGGGTTCCCCGCTACAGTTCATTATGGACAATGGGAGCCAAAAGAACCTCATTTCAGCAGATGTCGTGAAGCTGTTGGGCTTGCTGACCACAGCATACCCACATACATACACCATCAGGTGGCTTCATCAAGGACGGGATCTCTGCATCATCCAGCAGTGTCACCTTCCCTATAGCATCAAGCCCTTCACGGATGAGGTATTATGTGAAATTTCTCCTCTTGAATTTTCTGATGTATTATTAGGCCAACCATACTTGTGGAAGCGACATGCTGTGTATGAGTCCCGGCCTTGCGCTGTTATTGTTAATTTTGGAAATAAGTTGTACAGGATACCAGAGGTACCACCACCTACCGCTATCTCTTTGGTTACTGTAAAACAATGCAGTAAGCTCATTTCCCAAACCAGGAAATTTGTTTCTCTGATGATCCATCCCTAGGGAAAGAATAATCCTTGTGGCCACGACCTCCAGATAGGGCTATGCTACACAACAACAACAAATGGACAAGGTTGTGGAGGAGTACGAAGACATTTCACCTCACCCATAGGGGTTCCTGTGCACTGTCAAGTCAAGCACCCCATTGATATGACCCTAGGTGCGTCTCTACCCAATGGACCAATATATCGATGCTCTGTTCTGGAGAATGATGAAATCAAGAGGCAGATTCAGGAACTGTTGCAGAAAGGTCAGATCCGACCAAGTTCATCGCCCTATGGGAGCCCGATCGTGTTGGTATAGAAGAAGGATGGGACTTGGAGACTCTGTATTGACTATCGGGCGTTGAACAAGATCATTGTTCAGAGTAGGTACCCGATCCCACGAATTGATGACCTTCTGGACCAACTCAAAGGGGAGAAATATTTCAGCAAGATCGACCTGAAGTCTGGGTATCAACATGCACCAATCGAACCCTCTGATGTGTGGAAGACTGCCTCCAAAGCCAAGGAGGACCTTTTCGAATGGATGTTCATGCCTTTTGGGTTGAAGAATGCTCCCACAACCTTCATGAGGTTGATGGACGACATCTTATGGCCATTCACCAACTCATTTGTAGTGGTGTACTTGGATGAAATTCTGATCTTCAACCAGACTTGGGAAGAGCACCTCCACCACATCCCACAAGTCCTCCAAACATTGCGACAACACAAGTTGTGTGCCAATTTGGATAAGTGCACTTTTGGCATGACCTAGGTTCAATATATGGGATACATTATTGATGAAAGGGGGCTACATGTGGATCCAACCAAGATCCAAGTCATTTGGGATTGGCCACCCCAACCACTCTAACAGAGCTTTGTAGCTTTTTGGGTATTTCTAATTTCTACGGCAAGTTCGTGTTGGGATTCTCTCATATCACATGGCCCTTGAGTCAAGTCACCAAGGGAGGAGTGAAAGAAAAATTCTTTTGGTCGGAATCTCAACAGAAGGCATTCATAGAATTGAAACACCCAGAGCTCACATTACCAGACTTGAAACAACCATTTGAGATCGAGACAGATGCCTCTGACTATGCTATTGGGGAATTTCTTACTCAACAGGGGCATCCAGTGGCATATCACAGTGAGACATTGTCCGACACAGTTCGCAAGTATCCCACTTATTACAAATAAATGTATTCCATTGTGCAGGCTTGTCAACAATGGAAGCATCACATTTCGGGGAAGGAAACAATAATCCACACAGACCACCAACCCATAGAGTTCATACAGACATAAGGGAAGTTTTAGAATTATCGCCATCATAAGTGGTCCACATATCTGCAATAGTTTCATTTGAACATCAATTACAAGAAGGGTGGCACCAATAATGTTGCAGATTGTCTCAGCCGACCACCGATCATGGCGCTAACCACCGTTCTCAACTCTTGTGGGCATGAGACTTCTGATTGGCAGCTTCTCTACAAGAGCGATCCAGAATTCAGCCACACATACCAGGCACTCGTGGGGGGTACACAAGTACCAAATTTTAACCTCCAAGATGCAATGTTATGTCACCTGGGACACTTTTGTGTTCTTTCAAGCAAGCGTACCAAGATGATATGGGAAGCACACTACAGTAAATTTGTTGTGAATTTTGGGGCCAAGGAAACAATGGCAATATTGAAAAAGTATTTCTATTGGCCGAACCTTCGACAGGATGTTGGGAAGTACATCAGATCCTGCACTGCTTGTGCCATTTCCAAACCGACCATCAAGAAGCAAGGCCTCTATACTATGCTACCTACCCCTAGTCTACCTTGGGAATCCATCTCCATGGATTACATGTCGGACCTTCCTTCCACTAAGCATGGAAACGACTGTGTTTTCGTGGTTGTCAACATATTCTCCAAGATGGCCATTATGGCAACCTGCAAGAAGAATATCACAGCAGAAGCCACTGCTAAACTCTTCTTTGAACGAGTGTGGGTGCACTTTGGGATCCCATAGTCTATCATATCAGATCGAGATAGTAGGTTCCTCAACACATTTTGGTCCACCCTCTGGTCAATTCTGGAAACCAAGCTCACCAACTCCACATCTTTCCATCCCCAAAATGATCGCCAGACAGAGGTCGTCAATAGGATGATTGTACACATTCTGTTGGGTATGTGTTATATTCTTTCCACGACTAAGCATGCACGGGGGGGGTAAGAGGGGGGGCGATAGCCCCCCCTTTGCGCTGGGCACAAGGGGTCTGGGGCAGCGCCCCGGCGAAAATTTTTTGGTCCTTAATTTCCAGTGGGTAGTCTGCGCCCATGGTTTTGTGCATGGTTTTGCACATGGTTTTGGGGTACGATTGTTTTCAACCCCTGGTATTTTTGTAGATCCGGTCAAGGGAACTATGTTTATGTTCTAATCCAGGGTTAATGGATTAGGGTTCATGTATGCTTCGACATGTATATATATGTGTTGTAACACTAAAAGGAATATAATGAAAAATCAAGTTGGTCGTCCCGATTTGGGATCAAGGGGAAAATCTCTGTGTTTATCTGTTTTATGTTTTATGCTCTCGCTATTGTTTATTTTCTGTTATAAGATTCGTGTGTAGATAATTTATGTTTGGGGTTAAAACCTACATTTGGTATCAGAGTTGTTTCAGCTTCAAGGGGACGCCTTTGTTGCTGAGGGTTTTTTGCTCGGGCCTGAGGTAGACCCTGTTCAGTGGGAGATCTGTTGGATCGATTCTTGCGGTGAAAGAAGATGGCAAGCGGCGGGAAGATAGAGATCGAGAAATTTAATGGTCAGAGTTTTGAGTTATGGAAGCTTAAGATTGAGGATCTGTTGGTGGATAAATATCAGTGGATCACGGTAGATCCAAGTACTAAACCAACGGCAATGTCAGATGAAGACTGCAAGAAACTAGATCGGAAGGCTAAGAGAAAAATACGGTTGTGTCTCAGATTCAGTATTGTTGAATGTATCTGGGGAAGCTATGGCAAAGAATTTGTGGGAAAAACTTGGGACTTTGTACCAATCTAAGTCTCTGGTGAATAAGTTGTTCCTACAGAAAAATTTGTATAACCTGAGGATGAAGGATGGAGACTCGGTGAAAGAACATCTGAATGCCTTCAATACTGTGGTAAGTCAGTTGTCATCTATTGATATTAAAATGTCAGATGAAGATAAGTGCATCAGTTTGTTGTGTTCTCTACCATACTCGTGGGACAGTCTGGTTATTACAATAGGTAGCAATACAACTACCTTGAATTTTGATGACACTGTCTCAACCTTGTTGTCGGAGGAAATGAGATCGAGAAATATGGAGGGCCAGAATGGAGATGCCTTATCTGTATGAGTAAGGTCCCAAAACATAAACAAGAATAAGGTTTCGAGTGGGAGATCCAAATCTAGAGGGAGATCTAAATCTCCTGGAAATTTTGTAAAGGTATGCTGGAAATGCAGAAAGGAAGGGCACTACAAAAGGGAGTGTATATCTAAAGCTTCTGAGAAAGGAAAGGGATATGATGGTGCTCCTTCTGCAGAGGAAAACAACACCTTGGATGAAGGTGGGGACGTGTATTTGGCTTCTTCTTCAAATACACATGTATATCATGAGTCATGGTTGATTGACTCAGGTGCATCCTTTCACTTCACTCCCCATCGGGAGTGGTTCTACAAGTATGAGAAATATGATGGTGGTGATGTCTTCCTAGGGGATGATAGAAAGGCCAGAATCATCGGACGTGGAAATTTCAAGCTGAAGCTACAAGGTGGAAGGATTAGAACACTTCCTGGTGTTCTGCATATTCCTGCATTGGCCAGAAATCTAATTCTGTAAGCAAGATGGATGATGCAGGTGTAAAAACAGTGTTCGAGAAAGATGCCTACAAGATGGTTCGGGGAGCACTGGTATTAATGCGGGGAGTTCGAATTGGAACTCTGTATAAGCTACAAGGTAGCATTTTTATTGATGGGTGTAACAATTCTATGGTTCCTGAAAGTGGATCGGAAAGCCTAGTTGTCTCTGGATAAAATACCATGCTATGGCATCAAAGGCTTGGACATATTGGAGAGAAAGGCCTTCGGATACTGCATAGAAATGGTATGGTAGAAGGTATGTCTAATTTCTCTCTGGATTTCGATTTCTGTGAACATTGTGTATATGGGAAGCATAATCGGGTGATTTTTCCTTCAGGTGCTAATAGGGCGAACAAGATATTAGAACTTGTGCACAGTGATGTGTTTGGACCTATGTTAGTTCCTTCACTGGGAAAGCCTGTGTACTATGTTTCATTCATAGATGACTTCTCAAGAAATACATGGATATATTTCTTGAGGAAGAAATCTGAATTATTTGATAGATTTAAAGAATTTAAGGCTCTGGTGGAAAACCAGACAAAGAAGAAGATAAAGGCACTAAGGACAGATAATGGTGGAGAGTTCTGCAAGAAGGAATTTTAAGAGTTTTGTAAGAAGTATGGTATAGCACAATAGAAGACTACTCCATACACACCTCAACAAAATGGAGTTACAGAAAGAATGAATAGAACACTGATGGAAAAGGCAAGAAGCATGCTCAGTGGTATCGGGTTAGGACAAGAATTCTGGGCAGAGGCAATGGAGACTGCATGCTATCTGGTTAACAAATCACCTTCATCAGTGTTGGAGGATAAGACTCCACATGAGCTATGGACTGGTAAGAAACCCTCTCTTTCACATCTAAGGGTATTTGGAAGTGATGCATATGTACATGTTCCAAAGAATAAAAGGACCAAGTTGGATAATAAATCTGAAAGGTGCATATTTATTGGGTATAAGGATGGTTTAAAAGGTTACAAGCTTTGGAACCCGGAAACAAAGAAGATTGTGTACAGCCGAGATGTGGTGTTTAGAGAGGTGAAATATGTTGTTAAACATAAATTCATACCAAAGGAACCTAAGAAGATAGAGTTTGAGCTAAAGGAGGATGAATCAGACTCTACAACAGAAGAAGACTCAGAAGGGGAAGAGCCACAAACTCCAACCGTGAGAAGATCAGCTCAGGAAAGAAGACAAACAGAAAGGTATAGTCCTTCTGCTTTCTGTTCAAATTCTTCCTTAAATATAACTGATGATGATCCCAAAACTGTCAGGGAGGCAGTAGATTTGGAGGATGGAAAACTCTGGAAGGAGGCCATGGTTGATGAAATGTCTTCCTTGCACAAAAATGAGGCATGGGATCTGGTGGAGTTGTCAGCTGGAAGGAAGCCCATCGGGAGAAAATGGGTGTTTAAAAAGAAGATGAATGTAGAAGGCAAGGTGGAGAAATACAAAGCTCAGTTGGTAGCAAAAGGCTATTCCCAGGTGCCGGGAATTGATTTTGGTGATATTTTTTCTCATGTTGCCAAAGTTACTTCTATTAGATTACTTTTATTTGTTGTTGCTGCATTTGATTTTTAGATGGAACAGATGGATGTGAAGACAGCGTTTCTTCACGGGGATCTAGAAGAGGAAATCTACATGAAGCAACCTGAAGGCTTTATGTTGAAGGGTAAGAAAGAACTGGTATGCAGGTTGAATAAGTCTCTGTATGGGTTAAAATAGTCACCAAGGATGTGGTATCAGAAATTTGATACCTATATACGGGGACTTGGCTTCACCAGAAGCAAGGAGGATCACTGTGTTTATTTTAAATTAATTGGTGATCGTGTTATTTATTTGGTATTGTATGTGGATGATATGTTGTTGATTGGAAATGACAAAGAAATTATCCAAGATTTGAAGACCCAACTGTTCTCCAAATTCGACATGAAGGATCTTGGTGCTATAAACTATATTTTGGGCATGGAAATTAAGAGAGATCGGGCAAAGAGGAAGCTCTGGTTAAACCAGAGGAAGTATGTCGAGACTATATTACAGAGGTTCAATATGCAGGATAGTAAACCAGTGAATGTTCCTATTCCTGTAGGTGTAAAGCTATCTGCTGAACAGTGTCCCAAGACACAAGAAGAAGAGAAGGATATGTCCCATGTTCCATATGCAAGTGCAGTGGGTAGCTTAATGTATGCAATGGTTTGTACTAGACCAGACATTGCACATGCAGTGGGAGTATTGAGCAGGTTTATGTCAAACCTAGGGAAGGATCATTGGACAGTGGTGAAGCGGGTTTTCAGATATTTACGTGGCACTAGTGATTTTGGCTTGTGCTACCAAGGAATACCAGGATTGGAAAGAATGTTGGACATTCGTGGTTTTGTTGATGCAGACTGGGCTGGAGATCTAGACTAAAGAAGATCTATAAGTGGGTATGTGTTTAACCTATTTGGAGGCGTAGTCAGTTGGATGAGTAAAAGACAGTCTGTAGTGGCTCTTTCAACTACAGAGGCAGAATACATAGCAGCCACTCATGCAAGCAAGGAAGCAGTTTGATTGCAGAGATTGTGTTCAAGTATGGGGTTGGTACAGCGAGTTATAAGGATAGATTGTGATAGCCAAAGTGAAATTTTCTTGGCTAAGAACCCTGCTTATCATTCAAAGACAAAGCACATTGATGTTCAATATCACTTTGTTAGAGATATGGTTGAGGCTAAAAGGGTGTTGCTGGTAAAGGTGGACACTTTGAAGAATGTTGCAGATGCATTGACGAAGTCTGTGAGCACTCAAAATTTCTCTTGGTGTAGAGAAACAATGGGTGTTGAAGAATTGGGCCAATGACTAAGCTCTCATGTGGCCCCCTGCGGAAAGAAAACAACAAGTGGGAGAATGTTGGGTATGTGTTATATTCTTTCCAAGACTAAGCATGCACCCATGGTTTTGTGCATGGTTTTGCACATGGTTTTGGGGTACGATGGTTTTCGGCCCCTGGTATTTTTGTAGATCCGGTCAAGGGAACTACGGTTATGTTCTAATCCAGTGTTAATGGATTGGGGTTCATGTATGCTTTGGCATGTATATATATGTGTTGTAACACTAAAAGGAATATAATGAAAAATCAAGTTAGTCGTCCCGATTTGGGATCCAGGGGAAAATCTTTGTGTTTATCTGTTTTTATGTTTTATGCTCTTACTATTGTTTATTTTTTGTTATAAGATTCATGTGTAGATAATTTCTATTCAGATTTAAAACCTACACATTCTGTGCATGTAAAATTCAAAGCATCCACGCACATGGGATGAGAGCCTCCCCTATGTACAACACAGTTATAACCGGTCTCTCCAAAGCTCAACTAGCCACAGCCCCTTTCAGGTGGGCTTGGGATTCCAGGTGCTATGTCCCATTGATGTGGCCATGCCATTTGTGGCTACTCAGGCTAATTTGGCTCATGTACATTCTGAAGCTGACAAAGTGAACATCTTCATCGAGTGCATTTAGCACATCCGCCAATAGGTTCATGACATATTGGACAGAGCCAATGCTAAGTACAAGCAACGACATGATCAACATCAGGTGCCACACAACTTCCAGGTGGGCGTCGAAGTGTGGCTACATTTGTAGAAGGAGCGCCTCACTGAACCCCACCGCAAGATTCGCCCGCTCTGATATGGGTCGTACACCATCACCAAGGCTGTAGGGAATAATTCCTTCGAGCTCAATATTCCACCACTCCTTGGTCTGCACCCAGTATTCAATGTGGACCGCCTTCGTCCCTACTTCCCACCTCTATTGGACACCTCTAACATTGCAAAACAACTCACACCACTAGAGTTAAATCCAGACAGCATAGAATAGGCCACCACATATTGTATCATGGACATGCAAATCAAGAACACTAGCCAACAAAGATCCAATTGTATCGGGTTTTCAAAGCTGGGCAACTCCTACACCAAGGAAACTGGTTCACTAAGGACCAAGTTCAGCAAAAGTTTCTTCATCTCATGGATGAACTCAACACAATGGGAACCATTGCTTCCTAAGGGGGGAGGAGTGATCCAGGTGGATATTGGTGGCCACCCACCTATTCCACTTGGGGCCCCACCATTGTCTCTTTCATTTTTTCAGTTTCAGCACAACTTACTATTTTTAGCAGTTTTTCGGGTCCTGAACTTCCAAAGTCGTTTTGAGGCCCTAAACGACGTTTTTTGGGCATCGCGCTTCTGGAAAATATGATTCAATTACATAACAATATTTTTGGTTAGAATTTGTATTCCTCGGATAGATCTTTCTAACAATGTATCATGTGCGTCAAACAGAGATAGTATGCCAAAGTTATGACCCCGGGAAGTTGAAACACCAATTTACCCAAACAGGGCCCATAGTTTTGGTGATTCATCTCCTAGGGTTAGGTTTTGGATGTTTATGGTTTTCCAATATTTAGTTATAATAAATAGGCCCTCGAGCCTCATTGTAACACATTTAAGAGGCTTTTAGCCACCACATATCTTCTCAGAGATAAGCTATCAGCTCCCTAGCTAGTTTATTTCCATTCTGTCTATAATCAAATTTCAGTTCTTTGATATTAATGAAATGAAGTATTGTTTCTGCTGCATCTTTGTATTTATGGTTATATGTGTATTCTGTTGCGTTCCTGCATAAATTTGGATCACTTAACCCCATAAAATTTCTTATGATTGAGACAATCCACAACTATGTTAAAAAATATACCTATAACATCACCCAATATCATATGTGGTAGATTGTTAATCAACTCTTAGTTCAAACTTCAAATACATTTCCCAGGGATATATCATAGTCATAGATGTAGCCTCAAATTATTGTATCAAGAAAGCTATAATTTCTTACCTGCTAGATGAGCATGGTCTGAAGGCATATGCAGAGAGATTTGTATCTGCACCTACAGACCCACACTACTTACATAATTACAATAAGGAGATGGCCAAGGAAAATAATTTGATCCTTGATGTTGCTTGATATCATATAATCTCACACTTAGCGACCAAGAATACAGTGAAAGAAAGGTGGGATGCAATTACCATGCTTTTCCAGAATCCTTCCGAGAATAGGAAGATGTTCTTGAAGGAGAATTTGAGGACCACCAAAATGCATAAGGGTGAAGGAGTCACTCCTCATCTCTCCTGGATTCATAATGTTCAAGATAAGATTGTCATAGTTGGAGAAGCACCTCAAGGGAGCGATTTGGTGCGTACAAATCTTAATGTTTTAACCCGAAAGTGAGCTACCTTCATCTAAGGCATAACTGGATGAGATAATCTACCAAAATGGGATCAATTGTAGGCATATTTTATACAGGAGGAGATGAGGCTTGCTTTAGTTGAGAGCAATATCAATGGCAACATTAGCAAAGGATCATAGGATGTGAAGGAAGATAAGAACATAACCCTTTCATCAAAGGGGAAGGAAAAGAAAGGTCCTAGTCAGGGACAAGGCTCATAGGGAGGAGAAAATAAAAATAAGGATGTGTCGAAGATTAGGTGCTTCAGATGTGGTGATTTTTATCACTATAGTACCTAGTGTCCAAAGAAGAAGAAGGACAAGAAGGAGAAGCAGGAGTAGGCATCAAATTTAACAGAGATCAATAATTTGTCTTCTGGGATGTAGGAGAAATTCACTTTGTATGGATATATACCTCCAAGAGAGTGGTGGGAGACATTGAGCTCTAGACTCCAGAGTTGTAGATATTTGGGTAGGTTCCAAGGAGTAATGCATCAGACAGGTGTTTCCACTAAGATCATTACCCTTGCTATAGGGGCCCACAATATTTAGTAGCACGTTGGCTCGATGATTAGGATGGCACAGTCAGATCTTGAGGGAAATTTACATTACTACTTGCAATCAGATGCTAAGGGGAGTAGCGTAGTTACAGCGCTGATAGTTACCCAGTGGATATTGCAATGGGTAGTTGCAGTCAGAGACTCGAGAGATAGTTCTATAACCAATACTAATACACAGTTTATTCATAGTTTATTTATCAATTTTAGTAGTTGCAATAGCGACAACATGACATCGGTTACAACGCAATGCATAGTTGGAAACGGTACAGGTGGTACAGTGCAGTGTTAGCAGTAGTGTAGATGCAAGGTGTTTCAGCTACAGAGTGGAAAATGAATCATATTTTGCATAGTAGATTGGTGGTAGATGGTAGATTGTCACAATTGTCAGGCATCACAACAACGTGTATGGGAGGATGTTATGAGAGAGAGAGAGAACACCTTCCTCGCTAAGAGGGAGTGTTAGTTTTTGTAGCAGTGGACATGTTTTCTAGTCTTGACTTCGGTCAAAGAGGCTAAGGAATACTAATTCTCCAGAACCCAAAAAAGGTTTTAGGAGAAAACACCTAGAGACAACTCAATTAAGTTAATTGATCAATAATTAAATATTTTCTAGGTTTAACTTAGGAAAAGTGATTAATTAACATCATTTAATTAAGAAATGAGAGTTCTCTATAAACTCACACAGATTGAGTTGGATATGATCTTATCCATTGATGGGGATCTAATCATGGTTTTTGGTTCACCAACGAGAGATTATAAGAGCAGATTGATGGGTATATGGAGAACACACTAGTGAGATTGAGTTCCTTGGAAGATCAAGTTATCTAACTGCAAAGGTCGAGCAACGAAGAAGATTTTGATCCAGAAGGGATGCAGAGATAGAGAGGGAGTAGAGATCATGATTCTAGAGGCTTTTCCAGTTTCGGATAGGTAGCAACAAATAGGATGAGTTATTCCACTAGAGCCTATGTAGGGACTATGCACGAAACTTCAGTGAGGAAGTTCAATTTGGTTGTGCAGGGGGTTGATTCAGTAGCCAGAGGTGGGCATAATATTCCATAGGGATAGATGATCACTTCCAGAGGTAGCTGTAGGCATAATGACTTTCTTATAGGCATATCCAAGTCATGTGTGTGAGGGTTTGTAGAAGCACTACACAAAGGCCTATGCAAGGGTTCTTGAGGGCTAGTTTCTTGAAGCAGGTTGTGTCGGTATTGCTTATGGGGAGAGATAAAATTATCTCTAATAATTTTGGCCATATTATTTGTTGAGGATAGCTAGTTTGGAATCTAGATTGTACTCAGATATTACACTGTTGCATATAATAATAAAACCCTCATCTGTTGCCTCGGTTTTCCCACATTGGGTTTTTCTGAGGAAATTTGTCCAAAAATATGTGTCAATTTTATTGTGTGTGTGCTCTATATTTCTCAACTCCAGTATTTTATTTTTCATTTTATTGTGAAAATTGCAGTTGTGATTTTATTCATAGATTTTTATAGCAAATAAATTTCACTTAATACTAATCATTTAGAATAATAATTTCCAGTTTTTGAAATGGTTTAAAATTTCACATGGGATTAGAGCAGAGGTTTATGAAAGATCAGTAGCTCACTGGCGAAGAGCGATAAATTTCATAGTTCAAAGGGAGTTTGAGGGAATTTCTTCAAGTCTACACAGAGGTCCAACAAGGTAGTGTGAATTGTTGAGTAAGGGTTTGATTTCCAGTTGCAAGGGTAGGAAAATATCACACAAACTCAGTAGTAGTTCTAGAAGGTAGTGGTATTTTCGAGAAGTAGTTCCGATGAGCATATCATAGATTTCGTTGAGTAGATTTGGGTGCAATTTTTTTTTAAACAATTTTGTAGTAGTAGAATCAATGTCGGGTGGAAGAGAAAAGAACACACAGAGGGATTTTTCTCATAGGGTTTCCAGATTCGGTTTTCTAGATGAAACTTGTGATTTCTAGTTGCAGGTGGTAGTATCAGCTAGCATAACTGCACATTCCAGGAGGGGGTGCGAGTAGAAGAGAAAAAAACCAAGAAGGAAAGGGATGAGATTGTTATTTATTTTCCTAGTTGTGATTTTTTCAAAAAAATGGCCTCAGTAGAACTTTGAGACCAGGATAGGCTTGGTGGAGCCTCAAATTATTGTATCTAAAAATCCATAATGTCTTTCCTACTATATGAGCATGGTCTGAATATGTATGCAGATAAAGTTGTAGTTGTACCTCCAAACCCACAACATCTAGATAATTACAATAAGGAGATGGCCAAGGAAAATTGGTTGATCCTTGATAGCATTCGGGATCATATATTCTCACACTTAGAGGCCAAGAATACGACAGAAGAAATGTGGGATGTAGTTTCCATTCTTTTTTAGAATCCATCTGGGAACATGAATATGTTCTTTAAGGAGAAGTTGAGGACCACCAAGATGCATAAGGGTGAAGGAGTCACTCCGTATCTCATCAAGATCCATAATGTCCAAAACGAGATTGTCGTAGTTGGAGAAGCACCTCAAGGGAGTGAGCTTGTGCGTACAAATCTCAATGGTTTCACCCCGGAGTGGGATACCTTCTTCCAAGGCATAACTTGATGAGATAATGTACCGGGATGGGATCAATTGTGGGAATATTTTGCACAAGAGGAGATGAGGTTTACTTTATTTGAGAGCAATATTAGTGGCATCATTAGCAAAGTATCGATGGGTATGAAGGAAGAGGATAACGTAGTCCTTTCATCAAAGGGGAAGGTAAATAAAGATCCCATTCAGGGACAAGATTCACAAGGAGGAGAAAATAAAAGTAAGTATTTTTCAAAGATCAAGTGCTTTATATGCGGTGAGATTGGTCACTATAGTACCCAATGTATAAAGAAGAAGAAGGACAAGAAGGAGAAGCAAGAGTAGGAATCAGCTTTGGAAAAATCGATAATTTATCTTCCAGGATGGAGGACGAATTCAATTTGTATGCAACTATACCTGCACAAGAGAGGTGAGGAGACATTAATATCTAGACTCCAAAATTGCAGATATTTGGGCAAGGTCCTGTTGAAGCCTCGAAAATTGGGTCTACCACAAGGGGGATACCCACCCGGTCCGGACCTTGGTTAGCAGCTCCTTTTCCGTTTGGTGTAGTGGGTCCGACTGGGGATAATGGGACCAGTTTCCCAATATGTGTGTGTGTGTTGAGAATAGATATTTCTTTTCTAAAAAGGTTCCTAAGTGAAATGCTTTTATTCTATTTCTAATCTAATCATATGCAAATTATATTCTAATTAAAACAGAAATACCTAATTCTAAACTAAACCTGGGATAAAATCTTATTTATGCGATCTAAAATGATTTCGAATAACAATCGATAATAAAGATCATTCAATTGTTATAAGAAAAGGATTCAATAAAAATAAACCATTTCATATAAAAAGTTAGATGAAACAGTTGTGAAAAATATATCGCATAATAAGTTATTCATACATTAAGCATAAACAAATAGTCATCACCGTACAAAAGTGCCAAATGATAACTTAAACATTCAAGCATCATTATGTAAATAACTAAACATAAATATCACTTTTAACACAGAAGCAGAATAGTTAAGAGATAAAAGTACCATTTATAATTGGTTCTACTCAGGAGCTAGAAGTAATAATGACTTATATCTTCTAAATCCAACATCTACTAAGAGTACAGAAATGCAACATCAGTAGCAGATACTAGACACAGATATCAATAAAGCTCGTTCCATTCATTCATCAAAACCTCCTCTGAGGGTGCAGAAGTGCATGTTCTGAGGATAAGTTTTTGAAAAATTTCAGGACCCTTCTCTAAATGCATGAGAAGGGTTTAAATACTACTAACTAAATCTAATTATAGTTTATTACAAAAATTTAGGATTCGGTTTAAATGACCGTCCTTTTTCTAGGCAAAAATAAAGTAAAACTAACACTAAATCTAAAACTAATATTAACAACTAACTACTTGTGAATTTGGTCTTTGAATTTGCAAGCAGTCAGCATTGATTTGAGAAGAGGGGGTTGGCCGACTTCAGATTTCAATTGTCCCGAAAAGACGGAATCAGCAAGTGTGGGCGCGATCTTCTCAGCAGAATTAATGATGCAATTAATAGTGCTGCATTGACTGTGTGGTTTTACTAGACAGGTCCAGTAAGAATCCCAGTTTAATTTTGTCAATCCTTGAATTGATTTTGCCTTCTCTTCCGCTTTCTATTTCCACTCTGTTTGCAATTGATGTGCTTGTGGTAGGTATCCCAGAATGGTTTCTGAAATTAAATTAACCTTGTGAAAATTTTCATTTACACAATCAGTAATGTGGCTTGCTGCTGTAGCTGCTTCCTCTGCCGCTTTTTCTGCCTCTCTGATCTGTGCATCCCATTTATTGAAGAGTATTTCTTTATGGCTGTCATTGATAATTGGTGCTCCTACTCTTTTTCCTTCCTCTGTCTTTTTCCATGCCAAATAATTAGTAACTCTTTCATTAGTTAAATCATAATCATGTCGTAATTCTACGACATGATTAGTGATTTTATCACTTTCTTGACAAAAAGAGTTCCACTGTGAAATCTTTTGGCATAATATATCTTATTGTTGCAGCAGTTGATTATTCAAAGAAATAGACTCTAAGATAAATTATGTAAGCTTGGGGTCGTCTTTATGCGTTTCTTGCATAATCTGTATTTGTTTTTCTTTTTCAGCCAAGCTTTTCTGATACCCGATCTTCATTTGCTGAAACTCTAGCTGTAATTTTGTAAATCGTATCTGTGCTTCACTGTTGGCATGTGATTGTTGCAATTGCTATTGCAGAACTTGTATTTGATCCTCTTTTTCATTTAATAATAGCCTTACCTCAGATGCTTTGTCAATAGTCGCGGAGGCATAAGCTTCTGTTATCTGAGATAATTTAGTAAGATTTTCAGTGGGATCTGTAGTAGGATCTTTCCATAAAACATCCAATTGTTCTGCATCAGTAGAGAGCGCACTTTCAAATTTTCTCTTCTTTCTTTGCTTCCTTACTATTGATTTATGTTGCGGGCTGTATAATATATCCAGAGGAGGAATTTCCTCTATTTTAAGTACAAGCTCGGCAGAGGGAGTAATGGGTATATGTTCTTTTTCTGTGACATTGCCACTTATTTCTGTAATCAAACCTTTTGTTGTCTGTACAGGAGTTTGTATGTTCTGTCCTTAAACATTAATCAAATCATTAAATGATTCCCATTCTTTATCTAACTGAGTGTTGATGGATGGTTGCTGTACATTAAGAGGTGGAAGATTCAACTGTGGAGTAGTTGAAGTCTGTTGTTGTGACAGCTCTTTTGATTGAGCTGTATCCTTGACTGAGCCTTCACTTTTATCCTGGTCAAATTTTTTAGAATGTTCATAAATTTCTTTGTCAAACTTTGATTTAGACCTTTCTGAATCTGAGCTGCCACTGAGACTGACACTAGGAGTTGGTTCCCTTGCGGGTTCCAAGCGCAAATTATCCAAAGGAATAGTGGTCAATCTTCTTTCTCTGTATACTTTAAACTCTTGAAATTCTTCTAGGGAGAACCGTGTTTGAGCTAAATTAAAAATTTCTTTAAATGAACATTTTTCTTGAAACATATCATCAAAAAGATCTTCTTCACCAGAAAATACTCTTACTTTGACAACAGTGGTGAAATCCTTGACAATACCATATGGATCAAATAGCCTTCTCGGAAACTTAAATAATTTTAAACATGTAACATTTCTTACTTCCTTAAATGCATGACCAACATCAAATAATGAAAATGCTCCACAGGACACAGGAAATTGTGGCCAAATGGCTTTCTTTTTATCCTTTAATTCTTTTGTCAAACCTCCGTCTCCACAGGTTTGATATGAAATTTCCCGAGCTATGAGTTTATCCGGAACATACTTGGGAAAAACATGAGGAGAAGCAAAGCTCCCAAAAACCCTCACATAAGTAAACAGTTCTTCTCCAAACCATCTTGCGACAAGGAGAATTTCTACTTCTGCTTCAGGAGACAACCTTGGAGCATCCTTATTATACAACACTCTATACAGTGGCAACATTATGCCATGGAAAATCTTGTAAAAATGAGGAATGAAATTTGACTCCCACAATTCTTTGTGATAAACATGGATGGGCAGGGGATCCTGAATTTTCCATTGCCAACCCATTAAAGGGAACTTAGAAACAAAGCAGATTGAATCCATAACATAGGCAGATAGATAAAAAGGAGGATAAATCCTCTGAGACACAGTCTGTTTAGACCGGTAATTGAAAATAGCCGTGGCTGAATTATCAGACAGTATTTTAGCGCAGTCCACAATGGTAGCGTTAACAGTAGCATTCAATAAGGGAAGCCATTCATGCAAAAACTTATTAATGTCAGGCTTTCCAAAAAGTCTACATAATATAGTAGCAGCAAAACAATATGGACAGGTGAGTGAACCAGTACTGTACATACCGTGTTTATCTTTCTTCAATGGTTCATCTCTTCTGGACCATTCCTTGGTGCATTCCGCCAAGTTGGCATTTTCCTTGGCAAATTTCTCCATAAATTGTTTGTTGTAAGTTGCCTGAGGCTCCGGCAAATGATACATAAGCCTCAAATATTCTAGAGTAAACGACCCGATGAGCTCTTGACCTGGAGTTTTGAACTGTTTGTCTATGATATCAGTGCTATCCAGCACCCATTTTACCATGTCTGTATATGGAAGAATTCTTGGTCTTGCTGCTATTTGGTGCAAAAACGAACAAGCCAGCTCTGTAAGAGATGCTTCAGAAGAATTACTTGAACCCGTAGTAGCCGCAACGTCCATTACTCTTTGGTTTTCTTCTTCAAGCAAATTAAACATACCCTCCCAGGTGGTGATACCAGCGTCCTTGTTGTAAGCAGTGTCTGCGTATAAGGAAGCCATCTCTTTATTTTCAGAACTTGGAGCTTTCTCTTTCTTTCCAGAACTCAGAGCTTTCTCTTTCTTTCCCATAATGCTCTGAATATTGCTTTGTATAGTCTCATGTTCTTCGCGCCTGCAGATTTACGAATTAAGTGAGAATAATAACATGAGAAAGGTGACGGGATAGTTTTAAATGCTGAAGGTGTATGAAATATATTATTAAATCCTGAAATAACCCTTCAATCAAAAAAAAATCCTTTTTCATTAATAATTGACAATCCATTTATTAAGGCGCATAACGGGTCTCGATTTACGGAAATATTTACTTCGTATAACGAGCTTTCAAGAATTTGCGATAATGCGATTTGCGATTTACTTTGCAATATCGCAAAATCGCAATATCGCAAATCACAACTTTCACAAATCGAAATCATCGTAACTTTCGCAAATCGCAATCAGTAACATCGCAAAATCGCAATATCGCAAATCACAATATCGCGAAATCGCAATATCGCAAAATATAACATATGAACAATATCCGTTAATATATTTTCTGCGATATGCGATTTGCGATAAATATTTTTCTGCATAGTTTTTTGGATCGCGTGCGATGGATGTGATATTCAAAGAAAGGTTTTATTCTAAGATATCATAAACTTAAGTTTAGTTTAAATATTTTCCAAAGAAATTTCAAGTCAATGATAGTAAGTTTTATTAAAAATGAAAACAAACACCAATAATTTTTTTGGATTTTTAAACTAAGGGTCCCCACTTGTTTAGTATTATTACTAATACTAAATAAGAAGGGGGGTTGTTGTTGGCCACAATAGGTCCAAGGAGGACCTCATCGGACAGGTGTTTCCTCTTGAATCATTACCCTTGATACAGGGGCCCATATTATTCAGTAGAAGGTACGATCAATGATCATGATGGCATAGTCAGATCTTGAGGGACAATTGCAGTACTAGTTGTAGTAAGATGTTGAGGGGTGCAAAGCAATTGCAACACAAATAGTTACTCAATGAACAATGCAGTGGATAGTTGCAACCATAGACTCATGAGACAATTGCAAAGCTAGTACCAAGATACAGTTAATTCAAATTTTAGTTCTCATTTGGAGTAGTTGCAGCAACAAAAATAATATGAGATTAGTTGTATAATAATGCAGAACTGGCAGCAATATAGGTGGTACAGTTCAATGTTAGCAGTAACGCAAATGCATGGTTGTTTAGCTACAGAGTACTGGACAAATTAGAGCTGCACAGTGGCTTGGTGGGTAGCTGCAGGTTGTTATAGTTGTTAGACATCAACATCATATATGGGATGATGTTATGAGACAGAGAGAACACATTCCTTTCTAAGAGAGAGTGTTAGTTTTTGTAGCCTCGAACAAGTGTTCTAGTCCTTAATTTGGTAAAAGAGGCTAAGGAACAATAGATATCTAGGACCCAAAAAAGGTTTCATGAGAAAAAACCTAGAGACAACTCAATTAATTTAATTACTGAATAATTAAATATTTCCTAAGTCTAACTTAGGAAAAGTTAGGAAAAGTGATTAACTAACAACAATTAATTAAGAAAGGTGATAATTCTCTAGAAACTCACACAGATCGAGTTGAAGATGACCTTATCCATTAATTATGATCTAATCATGTTCGTTAGTTCACCAGAAAATATTATAAGAGAAACTTGATGGGTAGATGGATAACACACTAGTGAGATCGAGTTCCTTAGCATATCGAGTTATCCAGTTGTAGAGGTCGAGCATGGAAGAAGATTTTGAGCCAGAAGCAACACAGAGACTATGATTTCAGAGGAGGTTCTAGTTCTGAAGAGGCAACAACAAAGAGTATGAATTATTCCACTAGAGTTTGTGTAGGGACTCTATAGGCAGCTTCAATGAGGCAATTCGATTGAGCTGAGCAGGAGATCGATTCAATATCCGGAGTCTGGGATAATTTTCCAGAGGGTCGGAGGATCACTTCCAGAGGAAGCATTAGGCAGAATGACTTGATTTGAGACAAATTCAAATTGTGTGTGTGGATCGCAGAGGCCTGCACAAGGGTCCTTAAGGGAAATTTTTCTAAATCAATTTGTATCGGGATTGCTTGCAAAGAGAGAGAAAATTCTCTCTAATAATTTTGGCCAAATTATTTGCTAAGGATATCTAGTTTGGCATCCATATTGCACTCAGAGATTTCACTACTGGATATAATAATAAAACCCTCATCTGATGCACCTGTTTTCCCACATTTGGTTTTTCTGGGGACATTTGTCCAAAAATAATTGTGTCAATTTTATTGTGTATCTGCTCTATACTTCTCAGTTCTGGTATTTTATTTTTTATAGTGTTTTTATTGTGAAAACTGTAGTTGTGATATTATTCGTTGTTTTCCATAGCAAATAAACTACACTTAATGTTAATAGGTTAGAAGAAAAATTTCTAGTTGCTGCAATATTTGAAAATTTCACAGGAAGTAGATGAAGCTTTAAAAAAAATGGTTGATTTAACTTATCCAATGGAAGAGGAATGGGAGCATCTCGTGACACTCATTGAATAGTTCAGAGAATCAAGGAAACAATTCAATAGGTGATCAAGATAGTTCCGGATTTTGAGGAGTAGAATAAAAAAAGAATCAAATATTTTTTACTCAGACAGTTAGAGACTATAAAGCAGGAGACTTTCTATTCTAGTCGAATTGTTATGAAAATTAACCTAAATTTTTTGGGTAAATTTTTTTTATTGTAAATCTATAAAAGATAGGATTTTGGTAAGAAACTCTATTTATATCAAATTCATAAACTGGAAAAAAATTTATACCTGGACCAAGCTAAAAGTTTTTTTTGTAATACCTTGATATTTTGTAAGTAAATCAAGGATTTATGTTTTCAATTATGGCAGCATCGTTTTTCCTCTAAGTGTTTCCAGTGTTTCATAATTTTATTTTTCAATACATACTAGATTGTGTGGATAATTGGGAAAGGTAAGGCTAAGGTTCAGCCTCCATGAAATCCCCTAGAAATTTTATGTTCATTATTGGGTTAATTAAACAAATTGTTTGTTTGTTATAAACTACTCTGCAAAGACTAGATTGTTTCCTTATGTGTAATACCCATATGTATTAATGCGAGTTTTTGGATATTTTTCCATGCACTTTCTATTCATATTTGATCATTAAGTATTCAGATTGAATGCATATAAATAATATGTTTCTTATTTTCTTCTATCAATAGCTTTAAGAGATTGTATGTTGTTATTGTTGGAAATCAACACTTTAATCTTTAAAAGGCAAAGGATTATTACTTAAGAAAAGGGTTTTATCCATGAACCATCCATTTTAAAAGGAACACCAGACATCATATATGCTTTGACATAGTTCTTTAGTGAGGAATTGTCAGTAAATGATCACAATATCTAAAGTAATTATGAAAATATTATATATTTATTAACAAAATAGTGATATGAAATGATGTTTACAAAATAAGTGACTACATAAATAAGGTACACATGAATAGCCATATCCTTTCATAATAAGTTGAATAATATATGAAATATTGATCCCAAAGAAAACAATATTTCTCACTATGCTTGGGCTCTAGGAAAGGTGCCAAATAACCTTGTAGAGGCATAATCCCTATCGTGTGGTTTATCCATTTCTAAGGGAGAAGGTATTAAATCTTTAATGATTTTCAAAGACTTGATGTTGGTCATAAAAGTAATGATATCCAATTATAATCCAGTGGGTAATAATCTTAAAACTCTCATTTACATAATCAAACTTGATCTTTATTCTTTTGAATAGGTCTCCCTCTTGCATATCAAATAAAAACTCAACTTGAAGATTGATCATTGAGCTAACATTATCATTGATCTAAGGCCAAGAATATCATCAAAAAGGTGGAACTAAGATTTAATTCAATCCTTAGATTAATCAACAAGTGCTTATTAAGGGATGACCTCCCCATTATGAATAAATTAATTTATTTATGGGGAACATACCCCGAGAAAGAGAGAGGGATAAGAATTTTTCCTGCAATTTATTTACATTTGAAATTCATTGCAATTCATCAAATACCACTAGCATGATTGGATTTTTAGGGCTTCATTTTGTAAAGCGACTAAGGTTTAAAATAAGTGATAGTCAAGACACACCAAAACTATCCAAACATGTTGATGGTTGGTGTGGCCTAGGCCTGGTGTGATCCCCAAATGATTCTGATAGCTTAGATGCCCCAGGGTTGCAATTTCTTAGACCATATCTTAGTCCTAAAATTCATTGACACACTCGCAAATAAACACAAATATTTGTGGAAATCTTATGTCCATTGATGTTAAAAATTTAGCAATGTGGGGTTATGGATGCTCAGGGATTTTTCGATGGGATATTTTGTAGGGTTTATGGCTCTGGTTTTATTGGGTCTAACAGTTCTAGTATTCGTTTGGTGGTGGTCGTAGTGGTATTTTTGGTGGTGGTACCTACATAGATTGTGTGGCTTTACATTGTCTCAGTGGTGGTCTTGGTGGAGGATTTGGAGAGGATATTTATGCCACGATATTTCTAAGTGGTGTTGAATTTTTTCTACCCTTGATCCCCTTCATCCCAATGGTGTCACATTCAAATCTTGGTTGGTGAAATATTGTGCCAATTTTGAAGCAGGCAGGTTCAAAGGAAATCCATCAGGGTTGTATCGTAGCAAAAGGAATATACTCATATCTAATGGTGGGAACCTCCTCCTATTTCACACCTAGATAATAGATAAGGCAAGCATGAATTTATTGGCCTTTTCATTTTGATAATTTTGTAGTGGACCTTCAAGCTCAAGATACTTGGAATTTTTGGAGTGGAACAAAGTTTCAATTTGAAAATTTTGGGTGCCTTGTGGGTGGGTTAATCCTAGTTGATTTGGGGTTTTCTAGCCTTCCTCTTATCTCCTCTAAATCTATTCCCGTGGAACCATTATCTAGTTTTCTTTCATATTTTAGAATTTCTCTTTGGTAAATGATCTTGTTTATTTTTAGGTTTCTTCAGTTACGGAAAAAGAAGCCACTAGAGAATTTTGATGAGTTCTCCATCAACATGGGGATATCACTCAAGCTAACAACAATGACTTGTTTTTGAATTCTTAACAAATAATTCCTATGTTATGAGTATTATTTTTCTTTGGAAGTAAAGAATCAATTCTTTGGAAATGGAATGCAATAGACTTTGTGATTTTCTTCTTTCTCAACAAATATAAAATCCTCCATGGATTCTAACGATTACATAATAGAAAACTCATTCGACGCAATTCTAAAGGAATAATAACCAATCCACCAACTTTGTAATCCTATGGAAATTGAAGGTCCTAACCCCCTTAAATAAACCATGGACGAGAAGAAAAAGAAGTGTCCATCAATGTCATCCTTAGTATGTATTATCAAGTTATATGTTTTTTGGGAAAATATGTCAGATTAGCCACTTGTAGGTCAACATGGAACTCTTGTTTTATTAAAATTATGTAAATATGGTCAAATTCCACTATGGAAAACTCATATGGTCAAGAATATAATTTCATTACATTTCTATTTTTGAGGGGACCAAAATCGACCTATAGATTGCCCTAATCGGTTAAGCGAAAGTTAAATTATGAATTAATTTATTTATTAAAGTGAAATGGAATGGGACAACCTAACCACATGTGGAGTTAGCCTTAACCCCAAGCAGTCACACACGAAGGATATAAATAGAAGCGACCCCAAGCTCATTCTCAAACATTCTCTCATGAGATCTTCTTTATGCTCTCTTGGTATTGGTTTGTATTTTTCTGTTTTGGCTTGCACATGTACGTTAGGAGAAGCTTGCACAAAGGATCGGGATCACAGGCAGAGGCCCACATTTGATATGGGTTTTTTGGGCCAGAACCGCGGGTAGGCCACGGTGTGGAAGCGGTTGGGCTAAGCCAGAACTGGGGGAAGGAATTTTCATGGTCGTAGTTGAACTAGCAGAGTCGTTGGCAGACCTTGTTCAGGGTGCGGCTAAGGTATTGGGTTGATCAGGCCCTCAACCATGGGCATAGAACGTCTAGGTCACAGCTAAGGAGGCTTCAGTCGTGGGCTTAGCATGATAAGGTTGCGATTAAGGAATTTCATGGACAGGTCTGGATTGGATCACATTCAGTTGCTTGTGCAGTGCCCTCATACTTATGTCGCTCAGTCACAGTCGCTTTAGAATATTCATTGATAGTGTCTTGGACTTAGATCTAGGACTTGGTAGTTGAGATCCCTTGATGATCTATCAAATCCGTGCTCTTGAGTTTGTAGATATGCATATCTGTAGATCTGCTCTATGTATTTCCGATGCAAGATGTATCTACAGTCTTCACTCTGTATCATCATTATTCATTAGTAGGCTTCAGCCAATGTCAGTGAATCTTTGTCCTCGGAATCAAGATCCTTCAACAGAAGTATGTTTATGGTTTTATTGTGTGTACGATAGTTTTTTTTTCATTATCAATATATGGATCTATGGATCATTGTACCCTTATTACTAAATCATTTGATGACGATCTAGAAGAATAATTTGCAAGGGTTTTCCTCGTAGTCGGTTTTTCCCTGGTCTTAGGCCAATCCTAGTGTCTCTATGTGTTCATGCTTCTCTTCCTTTCATCCTTTTACATTCCGCTACTTAGATGATCATGATGATGTTGTTCTTTGTACATAGTTTCATTTTCTGTTGGTTAATAATGTATATTTGTACAATGATATAGTTATTTAGGGTGAACTAAACATGTTATTGAAGAAATGTAACTATCAAAGAAAAGAACAATGTAGCTTTATTAAAAATTAACATGTTTAGCTAAGACTCTCAAGACATTGCATGTATATTTTGATTTATGTGTAGTCTTAAGGAAAAAATTTTATTCAAAAGGATATAGCCCATTGCTATCGTGGGCACAACTCTTTTTTGAATGAATATCAAATTATGTTTTGATTAAAAATAAATATATGAATGGTTATTATAGCTTAGTGAATTTTAGAATAATTTTTATATGTTCTATGTTGAACCTATGAATTATGCTTCTTTTGACGATCCATTTTTCCCTTCATCCATTTTGTTACACATCTTCTCTCTAAAATTTGATGATGTCATCAAATCTTATTTTATTATTTCCACTATTATTTTATAGTTTCCTTAGGAGGCCCATTTTAGACCTTAAAATTCTCCTAATCAAGGATTAGTCACATTAAAAATAATTTTCTGATGTCTTTGAGGCAAAATTATTTCATAAGACCTCCACCATTTGAAAGAACATAATTTTAGCTTTCCAATGAGCTATTACTCAGCACGAAAATCTAAGCGGTTTGAGAGTTATTGAATTCTTAAGTTAAATACATAATTTATGGCTCAGTGAAACGACCTACACTTATCACTCACGTCGTCCTCCTTTCAAGGATCACGCCCCTAACATAATGCACATAAATATGACCGCAGACCTTATTTTCTCATCATCCATCTTGGTCAAAAATCTCAGATACATATGAACAGTTCACATCTCGTGAATTTGAAGGGCTACAAGATAAGAGAGTTAAGAAAAAATTTTGGGTTATAAAGAGGTTGGATCATTTGACCCTTGAAGCAGACTTGAACTCGGAGATGGAGTAGGCTACAGGCAGCCTAATTTAGCACAGATATACCTTCTATTTGTGGCTTGAACCTTCCACACAAAGCTCGGATTTCTGGACAAAATTATACCACAATTCCATTAAATTATTAAGGGTCACACAGAGCTCAAATTTCTAGACAGCACTATACCACAGTTTGATTAATTGTTAAAGGTCACATAGAGCTCGAAATTCTGGATAGAATGATACCACAGCTCGATCATTTGTTAATGGTCACATAGAGCTCAATTTTTTGGACAGAACTATACCTCATTGTTCGATCAACTCCTGAGGGTTAATAGCACTTCAAACCTCCCATAGAATTTCATAGTTTTGACATTTGATTACAGTGACCTGACTCAATAGCCCAGTGTTTCTTTTTGAAGCTCGGATAGACCTCAAAACATTGAACTATGTCAGCTCTTTTGGATAGTGTTTATTTTATCATGTGTGCCTTTCACTTATGCAGACATCAGACCTAATTACAGTGAGTAGAGATCTATTCCTTTGATATTCTGACACCTTCAAGACAACATTGTAAAGCGTGAAATTGGCATTCATCAATATTAAAAGCTCCCTTCAAAATTGTTTCCTCAAGCCATCTCACAAATTATGTTTAAGAGCTCGGGTTGAACTGAAGACTCATGTGGAGTAACAAGATTGTATACCTGTGAAATTATAAGGCAACAGAAGTGTAAGACTTACAGACCAGTAAAGAAGCGAAGACGGATTGGTGTCCTTGGGGTAGGTGCCCCTAAACTCAAGGTTGGTGCCTTGGTGAAGATAGGGTCGAAGCCCTAGAGGTCGGAGCCTCATTAAGTCCAAGTTGGTGCTTTCCAATCATTGTACTCATTCATTTGTAAAAGAATCGTTATCCTTCCTTCTATAATAAATTATTTATTTCTCTATTTTTGCGTAGAATCTAACTGGTTATAACAACAATTGAAAAGAAATATCGATTCACCCCCCTCTCAGTATTTCCAACACTTATAGTGCAATTTTGAATGTGTTGGTGACTTAATCCAATGTTATGAATTTCTATTTCCTCCCGTTCACCAAGAGGACCCCTTGTGGAGTTGTGAGATACTGTAGTTTTTCTTTTGATTTAATTATTTACTACTTTACAATTATACTAGCATTAAATTTAATTTTTCAAATAGATATATGCTTTAATGATATGTTTTCAAGTTCAATTTTCTTGTTTATCTTTGGTTCGTGACAGGTTGAGCGCTCAATAGTAAACAGAAACCCCAAAAATATTTTTTTCATCTTATTTTCATATTTATATTAGATTTTAAGATTAGTCCTAATTATGGATGCACACACTAGTGATATATGAAGGGTTGTATATTTCAAATTTCAATCAATTCATGTTGTTTGACCTCTGCTCTTTAAACTAGTTTCATTTCAATTTTACCTTCAAATGGATAGGTAAATTTATTTTCATGTTTTTAGAATAGGTTGATTTCAAATTTCTTTAGAATAGAATCGTTTTTTTTCAACTCAAATAGATGATATTTCTTTCAAATTTCCAATAGCTTAGGTTTACCTTTCTTGTTAAATAGAACTTACTTTAAATTATGCTCAATATAATAATTTTCCATTTGTGTTCATTAGAATAGCTTTGAATTCCTTGAATAATAGCATAGTTTTCTTTAAATTTTATTTCAGTTTGAATGGCCTTATAGACAGAACGTGTGCGTATAAGAATTAATCTTGAATAAGGTTATATTTATATGTTGTATCTAGATTTATTCTCTTTTATTGAAAATAGTTTTCCTAGCATATATAGCGCACATACACTTCACAAGTTCACAAACCCTAGTCGATAATTTAATGAAGTAATTTAATTGATAATTAAATTACCCAACAGTCTATTTCAGTAATATATTTATATATTATCCTTAAGAGTTAAATCAATCTATTGAAGTATCATCCCAAGGCATGTTTCCAACAAGGATAACATAGGTCAAAAGTTCAAATCCAGTTGAGTTTCTTGAGGTTACAAATATTATTGTTGTTGGCGATTGAGCCACCCACCATCCAAATATTCGAGAGAAGTGGGGATCCCATGAGGTATTCGCTTGGAACCATATACATGTGTGTTTGTGTTTGTGTGTGTGTGTGTGTGTACTACATGCACTCCCCCTTGAATTAGTTGAAGCATTTGTAGAGAGGGGTATTTCTATTGAATTGATCCATTTTCCTCCCAAAAAAAATCAATTGGTAATCCTTCCTCTTAATGGGATATTTTCTTACTTCCTAGGATTGAGGAAAAAAATGATAAGAGCTTCAAATCTTACAACAAACTTGTTTCATAACAGGAGGATCAATCCATCCAATTATTTCCCTAACTTTAATTTGATAGGATAATGATTTTTAAGTATGAGGGGTTTCTGCAGTGCATTATATTAGATATCATTTTTGGGATTCAACTGCGTTAAGTAATTCATTCATCCATGACCATTTCCATGAGAGGTAGTCATAACTGACTAATTTCTCATGATTTTTGAATAGTCCACTTAGCACTCATTGCATCGGGTGATATCTAGGATAATGAGTTGTTGAATATGGATTATTAACGAACAATATTTTCAAGTGTTAGTATTTCGGATAATTTTTCTATATTGACAGTTGATAATGGTGAGGTTCCATAGGGTTTTCTTCATTATCATTTCCTAGAGGAAATTTCTCATAGGTGGTAATCATGGCAAATTCCCTAGTGGTGATCAATGAAAATGGGGTTTTTCAGATAGGTATACAAATCCTAAGTACTCAAATTAGTTATGTCCTTCCTTGGAGATATATGCCAATTTAGATAGAAGGTTCTTTCGATCAAGGTGGAGTTGGTGGAAAATGACGGAGCTTTAAGGAGAGACTCACCTCCATTACAAAAATGAATGATGTTGAAGTTGGAGATGCAACGTCGAAGGTGGTGGAATCAAGCATATTAGAAGCATCCAAGAAAGGTGGTCAAATTCAAGATCTATCAACATAATGTATCTCTAAAATTTCCACTAAGGTTAATAAGAAGATAAAGGGCACATAATATGACGAGGAATAGGTGGTAAAGAAAAGAATATAGCATAAGCATGTAAAGTGGGAGTATAAGGAATGAATTCAATATTGGATCAAACTATGGTGATGAGGTGAAACTCTATTAAGAAACCACGTTGATAGGTAAATATCATATCAAAATTATCTCTAAAAAGATAAATGAAAAAGTGAGTGGGAAAGGTATAAAAATAAAAATTTGTTTATGTTCCTTTTTCCCATTTACTAGCTAGGGGTTGGATTAGTTTTCTCTTTGAAATAGTGAAAGAAAAAAAAAAATATCCCGGAGGGGAAATGGTATCAGGGTAGGCTCCATTTTTCCCCTCAAACATTAGACCCCTTTATTTTCTTCCATGAGAGAGAGACTAACATTCACGAGTTGTGGGGGAAGTTACATTCTCTTCCACTGGAGTTGTGGTAAAACAGAGATTTAACTATGATGCAAAAAAGGGTCAAAAGGATGTTGGATATTATGAATAAAAACACATTCCCAAAATATGACTTATATAGCCAAGATTTGTGTGGAAATTAACCTATGAAATGGTTTACTTGAAGCTATTGATAAAGTGGGAAATAGTCCACATTGTTAGGAGAATTATTATGTAAAGATACATTTTAGGTTCTCTATCTATCATATATAGCCACCACATGAAAACATGTGCAAAAAGGATAATCCCTAACGATGTTGATGACGTTGAATCAAAAAAGGAGGATGTGAAACAAGAGCACCTCCAACCAAAGGGGGACAATGGGGAGAAATATATTTCCTCTTTCTCAAAAGGTAAGTCAACCACTAAGTAACATTCTTCATTTATTGTTGAAAAAATATTACATGTCATAACAAGTGCTAAATATTGGACTCCAATCCAAAAAAGGGTAGTTGTGGAACTTAATTCAAAGTTGAAAATTAATTTGGTGGAGTACAAAATTCCCATACAAATTCCCATATGTGCTCCAATTCCTCTCGCAACAAGAGGATGAAGTCACCTGAGAGAGGAGCCTCATGGCTAACTGTTCTACAGGAGGGCTTATTTCCCCATGAGTTTCCCACCAAGAATAGGGCTTCTTAGCCCACCTGTCTCTAATCACATCATAGCCTGAAAATCACCCAGTGCCAGTGGAAAACTATGAAAAGGCATCCTCCACCTCATCAAGGGATGCTCTATCCTGAAAAATCTGCCTCAGTGCATCCTTCCTCCCTTGTGAAATTTCACCATCTATGTGAGGAGGGAATTTGCGGGAAGGTCAACCATTCAACCACTCATGGATATAGTATTTTTGGGTTCAATGAGTGAGCCAAACAATGCAAAGGTGTGAAATTATTTTCCAATCTACTGACAAGAATACCTGGTATGGTGGTGAAGAAGGCCTCTAATGATGTCTCGTACTCAGGGCACTCACTCTGTAAAATAATGGTCCTCACGGACTCAATCATGGAATCCAATCCCTCATAAACCTCTCCTAGGATGGGTTGGTCTATATCTACAAATCATAACAAAGTAATGATAGGGTCCATGATCTTAATAGTGAGATCTACCCTCTCCCACCAAGCATCATCTAACACTATGTCCTTGACACTTTTTGAGGTTTCTTGATATGTATTTCTCCAAAAAGACCAAAACTATGAAATAACCATGGCCCCAAGAGTGGTATTGACCTCCCTCAACCTCTTCAACATGATGAATGAAGACACAAACCGTGTATCTGTAATCTTCAACAATGATAGATTGGTGTACTCCTTGTAGATTGAGAGGGAATTCGTATGATTTTGTACAAAGTTGCAGATATGGTGTGCATCCCCAATAATACTTCCAATCCAAGGCACATTAAAAGCAATATATTTACATGATAAATTCAAGGAATGCAAAATACAAGGTTTCCAAAATATTTGTGGATATTTAGCTTCCACAATCATGCTAGAAGCCTTGCAAACTGGTGCATTATCTATAATTATTTGCACACAAGAATCAACACCTACATATTCAATAACTTTAATGAATGCCTCACCAATATATTGTGCATCCTTGTATTGTCCAAGTGCATCCATTGATTTCAAGAAAACTAGTCCCTTCAAGGAGGACACCAAGAAGATGATGAGTGGGTGGCGTGCTAGATATGTCCATCCATCAGAAACAATACTAACCCGAGATGTTGGCCATGTTTATTTAATAGGCTCAAGAATTTTGTCCACCTATCTCTTTTCCTTAGTCAACAATGTGGTTCTAAGCTTCAAAGACCTAGGAGGCACATACCCTGATCGAACCCCTTGAATTAGAGCTCGTCACATCTCAATAAATAAAAGTGAGTGTGAACCATTGAAGCATATGAAGTTTTGATAGAAAAAGAATGCAATGGTGAGATCAATCTCTTCCCATTTCTCTTTCTGAAAAATCTTTTCCATTGGACCAAGTGTTATTGCCTTTCTTTTTTTTTCCTGACCCACACTCCCACCAAAACTCTCAAATGGAAAGTTATTGTTTCTTTTCCGTAAGAATAGAAGGAGGCCATCATTTTTTTTTTTAGATGATGCAATCACCCTTTACACACCAACATTGGCCAATTTTTCCATTTCTTTCCTCTTAGCTAAAGACATTTGTGTACATGCTCCAATTCCACAGCCTGGTAAAGCCCACAAATGACGTTTCACAAGGTAATAAATGTTATTGAAATGATTGTTGCAATAGTTGCATTTCCAAGCAACATTGCCTCCTCCCTTAAAATTTCTTCCTATCCCTTGATCTCTTGTGACATACTTCCACAAGGGATATTTGATTTCCTTAGCCTGTTGTCTTTATAAATTCATTTTTCCCTCAAAATTTGAAATTGTTGTTGCAACCCCACTTCCAATAGAGGGAAAACTTACAAACCCTGATGAAATTGGAACATGAGGGGCATCACCAATGGGGACACTCTTCCCCTTCATTTTCCCATTCATTGTTTCCCTTGATTGAGACATGAATGTTGTAATAAAAAAAAATTTTAAAAAAATGCACAAACTTGTAAAAAAAGTGCAGATGTAAACTATTGTAACAAAAATATAAAAAAAATAGAAGCAAAATGCACTTACCTATTTCTTGAATCACCTCCAAAATGCTCCCAAACCCTTTCCTACAAGCTCCCACACACTCACAGCAGAATACACGCTCACGAATGAGTGCCAAATGAGCCCAAATCGAGCCTTATTGGTCACATGACACACTTTTCTAGGGGACACATGTCCCGAAATTGGGACACGTTGGGCACGCTGTCAGGATTCGTGTGTCCATCAAATACCATTCTCCAGGACACGACGAACATGCTCGTGCGACACATGTCCCATCGAATCATGTTTGATTCGTGGGATTCGGAACACGACAATGGGTTTGGACAAATCTGGTTTCTTAGGGTGGAACCATCTTGTCTGACCAGTTTGGGACCTAAACCTTTGCAATTTGGGGTTTGAAACTGAAAAAGGTTAGCCTTTTTCACCGAACTAGCCAGTTCCATATGACGCAACAAAAGATGCCAAAAATCATTTTTTTAACTTTTTTTTAATTTTGTGAGTTGGCCCACATCTAAAGATATTTAAAGACACCCACCCCTCTCTTTTGTTGAAGATGTAACTAGTATATGTCTTTATAATGTTATCAAAATATATCATTAATACATTTATTAAATTCATTATTATTATTTTATTTTGGTCAAATCATGTTCGTCATGTTTATAGAGTCAAATATTCAAAAAGAATTTATTCTAAGTCCAAAAAAAATGTATTTGAATCAAGTCCCATTTGGACTTTAAGTAAGAAAAGAAAAGGAAATTTCTATTGAGTCAAACTCCACCAAAATAGTCAAATTTGGCCCTTCTTGGGAACAAGTCGACTTGGGCCTCCAAGGGCCACCTACTTGACCTCCTAGACAGATATATATATAGAGGACAATTCGACCTATTGGCATATCAATCAAGCACAATTCAAGGAGAAATTTTTTGAACTAACAAAGGAGAAAGGGATTTGAATTAAAGGAGTAAAGGTCTAGAATATGTGGAGGATAATCTATGTAAATAAGGATGAACTTTTGAGGCAACTATAGGCATATTTTCAGCCTTCTAGTACAGACCCAAAATTTCAGGACGTTGACCAGAAGAGGACTAAAATTTCTAAAAG
The DNA here is from genome assembly GCA_034641835.2 of Pinus albicaulis. Classification (NCBI taxonomy): domain Eukaryota; kingdom Viridiplantae; phylum Streptophyta; class Pinopsida; order Pinales; family Pinaceae; genus Pinus; species Pinus albicaulis. The sequence goes on along the minus strand of CM076579.1, from coordinate 906,118,890 downwards.
AAGATCAAACTTAGACTAGTGTTGACCTTGATGCTTGGAGGTGACTTGGAGGGGGGTTGGACTTGATGTTTTGGTGGAAATTTTTTTTCTTGAGTCTTGGATATCTCATTTTGATATGATTCTATAAGAGAAGGATTTTTGGATTTTCCTCCTTATGGGGTTTTTCCCTTGCTTGGAGCCTAATTTCTGGTGTCTCTTGTCTCCTTGTGATCCTTTTGCTTTGAATATTTGTATAATTTCTTGGTGAAGAGAACATAATAAGTAATAAGAAAGCAGATAACATTCACAAGTAATTATCAAGAAGAGAAATCAAGCCTAAGCTACTTTACACTTGGTTTCTAAACAGGTTTCACTCACACTATTCATTTGAGCTTCTTGAAATTATTAAGTTGAATTTCTTGAGGGGATTTGGAGAGATTTTGTAGAGCTATTATGATAAAGTTATTGGGCAGATTTAAAGAGTTGGTTGGATAGTTGTTTGGCTTATTTTCTAAGGGAGACTTTGTTGATTTTTCCATGGCACTTCAGCTACAAGTCTATGTATAAGATCATGATCATAAATACACTAAAATACCACAACATTAGCACTTTACATAGCAGAAAACATATAATAGTGACTCAACTCAGTGCACAAGACAATTTTAAACCCAAAACTTGTTATATTACAAATATTAATACAAAAAACATATGGCTCCTATACCAGGAATCATGTCCCTTACATACAACCCCGATATAAGGATAACTAAGGCTTGGTGTCAACAAATATGACCACCAATATGACCCTGCACAAATTACACTTGAACTACTTGCTAAAGGTGCACACTACAATCCTTTCAGCCCACGTACCTTGAAAAAACATGGTAGGAACTTTGCCTCCTATTTTGTTGATCATGATAACTTATGAAACTTCATAACATTGCATCTCCAGTCGTCAATCTACCATTATCAGTCTCTATTCACTTCTCTAAGATGACTGAACATAGGCTCATCAAACTTCCCTCTAGCATCCATCTTGCTCCACCAAGATGTATGTTCATCGGGACTTCACCAAATCTTCCCTGTAGCACTGATATGTATCCTCCAACATTACTTCTCTTAGGGACTTCCATATTTTCCCTCTTATCATTGAGATGCCTTCTTTCATTCACTGAACTAGGGCACAACAACCAACCCTCTTAACTGATTTTTTCTCCTCAAAATATCAGTCTTTAGGGCTTCATCAAATATTCCCACACAACAATATTCCTCCTTGCATCTGCTGAAATTAGGTCTTGACATAACAACCCTCACATAGTCCCTTTGAACTCTTCAAATTTTTCTGATATAGGGCACACATAAAACTACCCTTACTCTATCTCTTTTTGACCCCAAAGAAGACAAATCTAGGGCTCCACAAAATTTCCCTCTTAATTGTCACAAGTCTACTCCTTGTTGACAGTACTAGGGCATCACATATCTATTGTCCTAAACCCTTTAGGACAAACCTCTACTCCTTTACACTTCACATTGGTACAACTCCTGCACATTTACACTTTTACGCACACCTTTCCTTTACTCAGAGATACAATTCGTCCTTACATGCTTCATGAACTTAATTTCTAAATATCTTAGGCTTTTGGCCATAGTTATGTGCCAAAATAGACCTTTTTTCACTCCCTTCAAGGTCTCGGCCACCTCCAAACATGCACAAAAATCCACAGCGAATTGTCACAATCTTGAGGAAGGACGTTTAGGGAAAAATTTAGGCGGTTGTACTTGCACTGAAGCAACCCAAACTAGGGCACATATACTGGGACCTTCCATAACCTAGTAACCATCACTCAAAGAACCAACCACTTACCTATTACACACTTAACAAGGTCATGGTATTAGGGCTGAAATTTGACTGAGATTTTCAAAATTTGTATAGGGTTACCTCGATCAACAAAAATTCAGTATTTCCTCCCTTCCTGGCCCTTTACTTCCAACGCAACAACATGAGGATACTCAACCCTTATGCATGGTTCATCACAGACCTTTTGGCCATCCTTCCAAGCCACTTATATGTCTTGGCCCTCCTTGCTACAACACAGAGATCTCAGCCCAAATCATAGAGATAAAATGCATATTGTCTTTTACAAAACCACGCAAGGACATAGTCCTTCCTCCACAGATGAACTCACCTGCATCACAAGGATAAAATTAGCCTCTTTCATACCTCGAAGGACCTCCTAACCGTCATCCTCCAACTGAGTAATCTCTGAGTTAGTCTCCCTCCTTAGGCTCTCATTCTTTGCTTAGATAATTTCTCTTGGATGGATGATCTCGGCCTCACTTGCAACCCTACTCATCCATATACATCGGCTCCTCCTAAGGCTACATATTTCTATCCTCTATACTTAATGAGGTTCCTCTCATTGATGTTATTACTGCTCAAACTAGCAGTGGTCCTAAAAGGGGATCCCTGGGGGGATACTACTAGATTAAGGGCAACAATGGAGCAATATCCCACTGTCTCCTCAACTATGACTCCCTACTCTTTATGGAATTTCACCGATGGGAGGAGAAAAAATATAATAAGGACCACGAAATTGAATGGATCAATGATAGGGTGAAGGGGTGATCCTGGGGGCTTGTTCACAAGAGAGGCTAAAATGTATGGCTTGCTTGCTTTGGAAGGAAAGGTTGAAGGCTCTCAAGGAAGAGCTCAAGGAGAATTTCAAGGTTTAGGTTTAGGGTATGTATCTTATAAAGGAGGTCCCTTAACCCTAAAATTATTGTGAAGGCTCGGATTCCAGGTGATCTTTGGAGAATTATCCTTAATAGCGTGTGGGACCACACGGGGCCAAGTGGACTCAGGGGTAGGTCAATGGGCTAGGGTTTAGAAACCAATGATATACTTGACCTAATCAGGGGGAGAAGGGGATCAAGGAAGGGATTTTTAATGAAATATAATGCAATTATCCTAGGGATTTTTCTAGCCTAAGGAAACCAGGGGAAAGAATCTGTCTTTAACCTAGGGCTTGCAATATCTCAAGTACCTACCATCGAAGTCTTATGAAATTTGGAGGGCTTCTTGAGGCTTCTTGAGGACACACCATCGCAATTGTGGACCAAAATTTGAAGTGTTTGGATGGCTATAATGTGAGATAATTGATTCCCTAGGTGACCTATGTAGGCTAGGCCTAGAAAATAGGGGAAGGTGAAATAAATAAGCTTTCAGGTTATCACCTATGGAGGACCAGTGCCTGTGATTTTGGGGATATTGGAGTCAGGTAGAATTATGGCAATGGACTTTGGATTTTCTATGTCAAGGAGGCCTTAGACACATATAATCTTAGCATTAGGGCAACAACAAAAGCAGCTTCGACAGCTTTATACTTCATTTTTCAAAAAAAATGGCTTGTCAAGATGAATTTAAATGATGAAGCATATCAGTAACATTCACTCATAATGCATTTCCCATACATGATGAATCACTATCTATAAACAAAATTTCTACAACTTCGCATAAATGGTTGTAGTAAATTAGCCCTAGTAAAGTGAAATCCCAAAAACAATGTATGTGACAAAAAAGAAAGAAAGAATAACATTAAATTTCACTTACATGTATTAAGAGTATATCCAACCATCAAAACTTTTCCAATCAAGAAGCTCCAAGACAAGATAAAATGATCCAAACATCAAAGTTCATTCCATGCTCCAAAAAATCATCCTCCAAGAATGATAGCAAAGTTCTCTAAAGAGATAGAAGTCCAATCCAAGTGATGATGCTAAAATGAATTCACATCACTTGTATTTATACACTTATAATAAAATTTATTTAGCTAATTAGGCCTATATTAGCCCCTATAATAAAATAATGTGAAAAATAACTAATTTTTGGTGACAAGCCCACTAAACTAGCTCATAAACAAAAGAATAAGCATCTCAAGAGGTCGAATGATCAATCATACATGTCTTTGGGCCTTCTAAGAGACCTGATTAAGTCCATAAGTGCCATAATTATGAATAGGACTCCCAAAAGTAGTGGACATGGGTTGACCCCTTGTTTTTCATATAATAAACATGTGGTGTTCCCAATGGGTGTGGGGACACACAAGTAACCTCATGGGTCTCCAAGTAGATTGAAGATGCATGTAGACCATCTGTAAGGGCTCATATGATGGTGTAAGTGCTGTCACATCAACATACAAGTCCTGGGTCATCTTCCAAGTGCATGGTACAATTGTGGGGTCGACTGGGCATGGTGAACCAAGTGCATATTCCTCGTCCAATAGGTGAATCTCGAGCACTCTTTGAACATCTATAGGGATCCATAGAGTGTTTCCTATTGTTGTGGAGGCCCATGGCTCTATACACATGCACTACATGTGCTAATTTATCCCTCTAGAGGGTTAGGACCCCGTATAGGGAGACCAAACCCAAAGTGGAGACCATCTACAATCCTGCATAAGATCTGATGCGGCCCCTAGCCTTCCAGTAGAAAAAATCATTTAAGGAAATCGATTTAAAGAGCTTACAAACAATGGACAATAGGTCGGTACTTCATAATGGCATGCCCTTCCATAGTGGGCTGATCCAAGTGGCTCTAGAGATACACACGGGGAAAAGAGGGTTGATGAAAGCTCAAAAATAAAATTGTTCGGATTTCTCTCGAACTAGGTTCAAGTTAAAGAGTTCATCGCCCTGATCACAATGGTGTGAATGGTGCGTTAATCTGAGCTCGTATAAGAAAGTTAGAGCAGTTTGAAGTTTTGTTAAGGCAAGGGGAGTGGAGCCCACATCATGCCACATGGCGTCCTAGTAAGCACGTGTGACGCACATGGCAAGCCCCTCAGTTGTTGACACATGGCACTCCTCCATTGGCACCTTGCCCCTGCAGAAAAGACAAAACAAAATGATATTTCATTTCCCACAAAAAAACAAAAAAAAATTATTAAAAAAAAATAACTATATATTAAATATAGTTATTAAACAATCAAAATCAATTTAAATATGGTAAATTGTTATGTATGGTTAAATTTCATATTAAACAAAACCTCCATTTTTGTTTTTGGGAGTCGTTACAATATAGTTTGAAAAAACTATATTAAAACTAAAATTGGGTTTTAAAACAATATTTTGACTCAATGGGATTTAAACTCAAAACCTCCCAACAACAACTATCTTAGTATGATTATGCCAACCAATGTGCCAAACCTCACACTTTGTCTTATTCATTCTCACACTTTATTATAAAATGTCATTCAAATGGTTCAAGGAAACCATGGAGAATGATGGAGAATACATGAGAGATGAGGGCACATGGAGGCCAATGGAGCCTTGAACAAAGAGAAGGCAGGCCAGACCAATGCAGTGCGGGCATGATTTTCGAGGAAGGGGATGGCACATAGTTCAAGGGAATATTTTTGATCCCAAGGAGGTAAAATTTTCAGAGTGTATTAAAATTTATATGAATTTTAACCAGAATTTCGCAGGGAGCACGATGGTGTGCCTAGATTTCCTTTTGAGCAGCGATTTTGCAGATTCCCTATGGAGGAGAATCTTTGAGAATCTTGAGGGAATCTTTCAGATTCCTTAGAGGTCGAAATTCGCCGATATCATAATGAGGTAAACCTTATACTCATTCTTCTCAGAATTTCGCAAGGATCTCAATGGTGAGATAAGATTCATGTTTTGAGTTGCAGATTTCCAGATTCCCTGTGGAGAAGCATCTTTGAGGAATCTAGGAGGAATCTAAAACATTCCCTAAGGCCCAGATTTTCACTTTATCATAATTCAGCAAATTGACAGTCGATCCTACACCTCTCTGCGACATGATTTGAGTGGTGTAGTTAGATTTTCCATCTGAGCCTTGAGTTTTTTCGGCCACTTTTCAAAGTGGAGTTGCAGGTGTCAGCATTCAATGTGTGAGCAGTGGTTTTCAAGACATTCGACACCACGAGACTGATGGTACAACCAAATCACAGCAATTCATTATCCTTTTCTTCAGATAGCTCCAAGATGTGAGGTATATGAAATGTGATCATGTACTTCTTTGTCTCTTTTCTATGAGATGCATTTTGTTGTATAGATCCCTGTTGATGCTTGATGTGGGATCTTATTTTGTTCTTGATGTGAGATGTAATTTCTATCATGGATTTGTTTTATGTTTGAGATCCCTTTGTTTCCATGTTGGCGGGATACTCGTTGTCACATGTATGTTTAATTGAGATCCCTTTGTTGCCATGTTAGCGGGATACTCATAGTCATTATGTGTGAGTTATTTTCATACTGATAAGAGTATTTTTTTGTGAATGAGATTTCCTTTAGCAGAACATCTCTTGGAAAGGTCTAGCCACTCCTGCATGAGGGAATTTTCCTTATAAGACAGAGAAAATACCATCCATGTACATCATCACTCTTTCCAACAATTAATGCAGCGGCCTACACCATCTTGACACCGAGGCCCAGAGATGTAGTCCCTCCTGGATGAACTCCGTTATTAATCGCTTATGTTTCTAAAGCTTGCTATGATCCTCTTCTTTACAGCATGTAGATGTTCATTTATGTTCATTAACGCTTTGATTAAATGCAATACTAACACATCAACCGAAGTAAAAGGTCTTGGTTTAAAGGGTAGCAAAATTTACCATCAAGTGGTATCAGAGCTATCTTCTTGTTGATTTGGATTGCAGACGTGAACCATTGAACATTAGCTAAGTTGAGAAATGGAGGATGTCAAAGGCATGTATGAGACCATGGTCAGGGTATCCGAGAAAGCAGACATGTTGTACGAATATTATGAGAAACAAGCAGCAAACAACGCTGAATTGAAGACACTCCTACAGGAAGAGAAGGAGGACAAACATTGATTGCAGCTTCAGTTGCAAGCCACGACAGAGGTGTTGGAAGAATTAAAGCATAACAGCGAAAGTCTTCAAGCAGATCATGATGCATTGAGGGCACTCCTACAAGAATAGAAGGAGGAGAAGCAGCGATTGTAGCTTCAGCTACAAGCTGCGACAGAGGCCTTGGAGGAAGTAAAGTGCAACGAAGGCTTAGAGAAGCCTTCTTCACATGTTTCAAAATCGAGAGTTGAGGTAAATAGTGTAAATTTCTCTTCAATTTCATCTTCGCGTGATATAATTTCTATTGGAAGTGTGGAGATACCCATTACAGGAACTGGCATGAGACTCCTCACCAAGATGGGGTACAAAGGAGGAGGACTTGGCATTTATGGCCAAGACATAACTCAGCCATTGGAGGTTGCGCAGAGACCTCGAAATACAGGTTTGGGATACACTAAAGGAGGATATTCGAAGGAAATCAAAGGAAAAAAGACATTGTTGAACTCATCAGGAGAAAGGATTGATGGGAACACTTCACCATCATCCCATGGAAGTGAATGTTGCAATGAAAGAGCTTAGGCAAGCTCTCATCACCATGATCGCACCAGAGACCACCAAAGAAGGTGTAGTAAGTCTCATTATTCTAGAGTTCATTTCGATTATAAAAATGTTTCTAATCATGGTCGTAAATCATGGCATCGAAAAACTTGTCATTTTTGTGGTTTACATAACCATGTCATTTCTAAGTGTTGGAAAAGAATGGAAATACAAAGGTAGGTGAAGCGTGGAAAGCCTTCCCCACAGCAGAAAAAGAAATTGGTTAAGAAGGTCTGGAGGAAGAAGACCTTTTGTAGCTAGTGAAACCAAAGTGGCCATCAAAGAGCCATGTGTTCGAGGCTCCATCCAGAGCAGCACCTTAAGGACGAAGCGTCGTTGCATGAACTGGTTGAAATGATTGTTCGACAAGAAAATGTGCCACAAGGGGATGACCCACTCACTTTGATAAGTGAGAGATGGTTTTTCTATTGTTTTTCTAGAAGTGTTAGTTTGTCATGGCCTTATTATTGTAAATCATATGTTTCATTTTTAACTGTAAAAGTGATGATGTGTGTTTCCATCACTTGTTCAGCAACAATGATATTTTTGGCCTTGTAATGATAACAAGGTTGTGATTTCCATTTGATGTAAACTGGACCACTGAGCATGTAAACTCGTGGAAAGTATGGAAATTTTTGGGTCATAGTTGGTCATATTTGAGCATGTAATTTGCAAGATATTGTACTATAGCTTTGCAAAAGATGTAGGTGTCAGTTCATCGTTTATGGCTCCGAAGGACAAAGGTGAAGGAGAAGGAAGGGTGACCTTTCAGGACACTTGTGGTGCAGACATTGTACACAATAGTTGCATATTATTGTTGATGCTTTTGGAGGACCAAAAGCTCCTCAGTGGGGAGGATTGATCCAGGTGGCTCCAGAGACACACACAAGACAAAAAGGGTTGATGAAAGCTCAAAAATAAAATTGTTCGGATTGCTCTCAAATTGGGTTCAAGTTGAAGATTTCGTCGCCTTGATCACAACGGTGTGAACGACGCGTCAATCTGAGCTCGTATAAGAAAGTTAGATCAGTTTAAAGTTTTGTTAAGTTAAGGGAATTGGGGCCCACATCATGCCACATGGAATCCCAGTAAGCATGTGGGACCCACATGGAAAGCCCCTCAGCTATTGACACATGGCGCTCCTCCATTGGCCCCTTGCCCCTGCAAAAAAGACAAAACAAAATGATATTTAATTTCCCACATAAAAACAAAAAATTCATTAAAAAAAATAACTATATATTAAATATAGTTATTAAACAATCAAAATCAATTTAAATATGGTAAATTATTATGTATGATTAAATTTCATATTAAACAAAACCTCCATTTTTGTTTTTGGGAGTCGTTACAATATGGAGATACGAATTCCATATATTGTATAGTTTGAAAAAACTATATTAAAACTAAAATTGGGTTTTAAAACAATATTTGGACTCAATGGGATTTGAACTCAAAACCTCCCAACAACAACTATCTTAATATGATTATGCCAACCAATGTGCCAACCTCGCATTTTATCTTATTCATTCTCACACTTTATTATAAAATGGAATTCAAATGGTTCATGGAAACTATGGAGAATGACGAAGAATACATGAGAGATGAGGGCACAGGGAGGCCAATGGAGCCGTGAGAAAAGAGAAGGCATGCCAGACCAATGCAGTGCGGGCACGATTTTTTAGGAAGAGGACAACACACAGTTCGAGGGAATCTTTTGATCCCAAGGAGGTAAATTTTTCAGAATGTATTAAACTTATATGCATTTTAACCATAATTTTGTAGGGAGCACAATGGTGCACCCAGGTTTTCCTTTTGAGCGGAAATTTCGCAGATTCCATGTGGAGGAGAATCTTCAGGAATCTTGAGGGAATCTTTCAGATTCCTTGGAGGCTGGAATTCATCGATGTCAGAATGAGGTCAACCTTATACTCATTCTTCTCAGAATTTCGCAAGGATCTCAATGATGAGATCAGATTCTTGTTTTGAGTTGTAGATTTCTATATTCCTTGTGGAGAAGCATCTTTGAGGAGTTTAGGGGGAATTTAAAAGATTCCCTAAGGCCCAAATTTTCACTTTGTCAAAATTCATCAAATTGACAGTCGATCCTACACCTCTCGGCGACACGAGTTCAGTGGTGTAGTCAGATTTTACATCTGAGCCTTATGTTTTTTCGGCCACTTTTCAAAGTGGAGTTGCAGGTGTCAGCATTCAATGTGTGAGCAGTCGTTTTCAGGATATTCGACGCCACGAGACTGATGGTACAACCATATCGCAACAGTTTATCATCCTTTTCTTCATATAGCTCTAGGATGTGAGGTATATGCAGTGTGATCATGTACTTATTTTTCTCTTCGCTATGAGATGTATTGTGATGTATAGATCCTTGTTGATGCTTGATGTGGGATCTTACTTTGTTCTTAATGTGAGATGTAATTTCTATCATGGATTTGTTTTATGTTTGAGATCTCTTTGTTTCCATGTTGGCAGGATACTCATTATCACATGTATGTTTGATTGAGATCCCTTTTTTTCCATGTTGGCGGGATACTCATAGTCACTATGTGTGAGTTATTGTCATACTGATAGGAGTCTTTTTTTGTGAATGAGAGTTCCTGTAGTGGAACATCTCGTGGAGAGGTCCAGCCACTCCGAGGGAATTTTCCTTGTATGACAGAGAAAATACCATCCATGTACATCATCACTCTTTCCAGCACTTAATGTAGCAGCCTACACCATCTTGACACCAAGGCCCGGAGACGTAGTCCCTCCTAGACGAACTTCGTTATCCATCTCTTATGTTGTTAAAGCTTTCTGTGTTCCTCTTCTTTACAGCATGTAGATGTTAATTTATTTTCATTAACGCTTTGATTAAATGCAATACTAACACATCAGCTGAAGTAAAAGGTCTTGGTTTAGAGGGTAGAAAAATTTACCCGGATCATGGGCTTTGGCATGTGCTAACGTCTCCAAGCTCCAAAGGGGGTTAACCAAGTACCCTATTAGGTGGTTTCTACCTTTAAATGGGATAGTATGTCCAAGGTACATCATTTAAAGGGTGGTTCCATGTGATAAATAGATGAATGAAGTAGGGAATGAAAGGGGAAATCTTGGGTCACATGTCGAGATACAAGTGTAGCTAGTGAAGGGAATCCCACACATGGGTATATAATGTATAGGAGGGAGAAATTGTGGTGGATTACATACCTTGACCTTGATTTTTCCACCCTTACTTATATACCTTTTTTCTTTTATTATTTTTCTTTGATTAACTACTTGGGGCTCAAAGGATAAAAGCATGATGTGTAAGGTATAGTAGTGTATACCCCTTTTAAGGTAGGGCATTTCATTTCCCACCAAGGGTTGGGGAAATCATGGGTTCCTGAATGATAAAGAAGGCTCATCTAGGGCCTATAGGAACCAAGATGATGGCCATGGGTATGAGGTAGAGCTCATGCATTTTCATTTTTCCCACGTGCTAAATGTGTTTTTCCCGACCATATTTTTCATTTCGTGGTACATTTTCCTATTGAATGTGTCCAATTATTATTTTACTTTTTATTTTCAATTGCATCAACCTCTGGGGCATAAATTCAGGCCCGACCCAAGGTGTGGTCAAGGAGAAGGGGAGAAATGTGGACCCAAGTGGAAAAGATTATGGACGGGGTTATAATAAATGGAAGGGGAGTGATATATGTGGATGGGGAAGCAGGACCATGCAACCAAAATTGGATTTTCCCGTGTAGTACCACCCCAAAACCCAAAGGTCAGTAAAATATATCCCACGGGACTAAGATCCAAGGGTAACATCCAAAAGAAGTCTAGGGTACAAAAGCACAGACCTAACCCACTCTTTCCACTGAATCCCCTCATTAAACCATGCCCAAAGTGTCCATGATAATAAAACTACAATACTCAATTGCCAAATGACCAGGCGCACCTTTAGGTTTAGGAGGCCCACCTTCAAACATAAGATCATGACAGGTGGGTGAGGGACCACATGGTTGGCTCAGGTGGTGGAGAAATGGAATGATGAGCTAGTTGGTGGCTGCAAGGGGATGTTGGCTACCGGTTTAGGACCATATTGGAGAAACTTTTCTCCTAGGGATATCACCTACAAAATGGTGGGTAACATATGTCTTAGGCTTCTTCCTTAGGCATCTTTAAATACTTTCTCCATTTGGTCTCTAGATCTAGTATTTTTGTCTTCTTGACCTTAATATTTAATAATAATTTCTTTCGAGGTCCAAAACCTTTTTATTGGGTCCAAAACCCCACTGTTTGGGTACACTTGCCCACAAAGTCCATTGTGGGTCAAACTTCTCCCAAACCCAATATCCTAGGTATATGGGAGTACCTTTTTGGAAAATGTAACTATTTTTGGTCTTCAAAATTGTCATTGTACACATGTCATTATGTATATCTTATGTTACAAGAAGAAGAAAGAAAAATATTATTTTTACGCATGGGTTTCATGCTTCATTTTATTGGTCATCTAGGTCATGCATGAATTTCATGCTCCTAGGGTTTTTCATTTCAAAATAATACTCTTCTTGAGTCAATAAAGTCCTTGTCATTTTTATAACACCCTATTGGGAAAGTTGTAACATCTAAAAGATATTAATTATGAGTCCGGAAATTCGTATGATCCTCCAAGCACAAGTCGACCCTGACAATGACAAGTCGGCCTAGAAGAGGTTATTTGACCTCATCAAAAGGCTATATACACATGCAGCTTTGACCTCATTCAACACCAAATTCGATCATCTCAAGAAAGAAGTTTGATGTGAAGCAAGGAACATCAAGGAAGCTAGAGAAAAGTTCAAGGAAGCAAGAAGAATTCAATAATATTTGCTTTTGGGCCTTATTCTCTCACAAGTGCGAAGGATTTAGGTTTTTTTTTGTTGCTAAAAAGGTAAAGATTTCAGATCTAGTTGCAGGTCTGAAACTTTGGGCAAGAAGATCAAGATTTGAAACCAAAAATACTAGAAGCAAAGGAAGAGACCCTGGTGAAAGAAAGAGACTAAAATTTGAGATTTTATGCTCACACGTGCGAAGTGAACTAGGGTTTTTGTGTTTTTGTAGGGCCAAAGTATTGCAGGTCGAGTTGTAGATCCAAGTTACAATGACAAGAGTTGGATTAGAGCTTATTTGAATGGCATTGACTCTTGTTGACTTAGGAATATTTCGACCTATTGCAAGGGATTTTTTGGAGGGTTGGCTTGATACTTGGAGGAGGACTTAGTCTAGGACTTTGGGTCTTGGTTTTTCTCATTTGAAGCAGATTCTATAAGAATAGAAGAGATTATTTATGGGTTTTCCCCTTGGAGGGGTTTTTCCCTGGGTTGGATACTAATACTTTTGTCCATTGTCTTTACTGTTTTTTTCTTGATAATTGTTTGATGAAAATATCTAATAAATAACCATAAGAATACAACTAAAATTCACAAATATTATTAATTTTAAGGATAATTTCAATTAATATTTTCCCCAGTGCATTCTCCAACCTGGTATCAGATCTAAGGTGAACAAAGAGAAGGCATTTGGAAGATATTTTTGTTGACATAAGAAGGGAATGATTTTCAAGGGGAATAATCTGCGAAAGGACACAAGGAAAGAAGAAGAAGACCTATTGACCTAGAAGGAAGATCACTATATCAATATATCATTGAAGACATTGTCATCTTAAGAAGGATCAATCTCTCGTTGAAGGAAGGAAAGAAAAGCTCTTGTTGAAGATTCTCTAGTGCATCATCTTGAAGAAAATGAAGCACTAAGGAATCTTTCGATCATCATTCACTCTTTAAAGTTGTTTGAAGACAAAATTGTTGAAGGAATCCTAGAAGTCATCATTCTAGGGCATCTTTGAAGTCTCCCTGAAGATATTGAAAACATCAATACAGTTGGAGACATCATTTAAAATGAGAAATCTTGGTTGACAAGTATCATATTGTCTCTTATGCCTCAATCTATAGATCATATGGATGCATTTTGCAAGGAAATAAACAAGCTCGTTGGATCAGCAAACTTTCTTTCATGGAAGAAAATGATTGACTTAGTACTCACAGAAAATGAAGTCATGAAATATGTCCTTGGTGAATTAGTTGTACTAAATAAATAGAAGACTAACGAGTTAGAAAAATACAAAAATGGAGAAGTGAGGGCACAAAGGATCATTGTTGAATCCATTAAAGATCATCTCGTTCCCTTTGTTGCTGATTTGAAGACATCCAATGATATGTATGATAAGTTGGTCAAGTTGCACTCTATAAGTACATCAGGTCAAAATATTTCCTTGAGAAATAAACTATATACAATAACGAATTCAAAGGATTAAGAAAATTCCACTTATCTTATGAATATCTCTCAAATAAGAGACCAATTACAAGGGATTGGGGAAATCATCTCTGACTATGAGATGACCATTTGTGTATTAAATTCTTTGCCACCTGATTGGAGTAGTATTGCAACTAGTATCTACTCGAAGAGGGATACTACACCTTTTAATGAGTTATGGGCTCAATGTATCTTGGAAGGATCTAGAATAAATACAAAATATGACACTGAATCAAATGAAAAGTCTAAATCATTTACTGCAAGGATCAAGAAGATAAAGAAAGGGAAGTTTGGAAAGTCCAAGAGAAAGACAAATATGTCCAAGATTTAACATTTTGGATGCAATGAGTATGGACACTTTAAGAGGGATTGTCCAAACAAGAAGAATAACAAGATAAAGGAAAGAAGTAAAACCCATATAGCTGAAGAAAAGGGAGAACCTGAGAAGAAGCCGAAAGGAGAAGATCCCAAGGATATTTACTATTGAAAGAAGTTTAATCACTACCCTGTTCTTTATGAAATTTACCTTTATTTTATTAACTAGAAAGTAGAGTAGCATGCATTGTTGTATACTCTATAAGGGTCTTGGTTTTTGTAAAAACATGGCATAAAATAAATAACCATGTGATAGTAGAAGAATTAGAGTCTACATGATTAAATTTATTTGATAGGAATCATCTAGCTTTCAAAGAATGAGAAGACTGGATGATATTTCATATAATAGTTCATACAATTATTTTCTAACATAATGTCAAAGGTATTCATTTTGCAAAGAGAGATCAATAAGATCTTATAAGAACCATCATTTTGGAAATTTCTTGGAAAGAGAATTATGACATGACTTGTATATATTTTATCTAGCATGGAAACAATACTCTTGGAGGATGAAGTAATGCATATGATCAAAGGAAAAATGAAGGTATTTCCCTTCTTGGAAAAGAAACCTATATTCAACAAGTATAAGAAGGTAGCTCATACAAGAAAGGATGGCTAGATGGTTGTATGGAAGCAAGGTATGCATATTTTAAGTAACTTTTCTCTAGGGTAAGGTTCATATTTACAAGAATCATGCAAGAATAATTGGTAGTGATAATGTGCTTGATAAGTCTTCCATATGGTTACATGATGCTCAAAAGAAGAAATTTGGCATGCTTTGGAATACCTAGAGATCAAGACTCTCACACAAGATTTCATGGAATGAATATATAACAATATTGATCAACATAAAGTATATTCTTTGGAAGAAACAAATGGAGTTAACAATAAAACCTCCAAGGAAGATATTGTAGCTTGGTAATCAAGTTTGATCCATGGGCACCTTGATTAAAATAAATGCATGGAGAAAGATTCGTGTACAATATGGAGAAGGATCATGTGAAAGGATGTTGATCTCAAAGGATTCAAGTAAGAAAATATTTTGATGAAAGGGCCATCATGATAAGGTAAGTCTAATATTAATATTTTGATATTGGTTATCTAGTTGAAATATTGTTTTGCTACTTAAGATGTTGCGGAAATACATAATGACAATTGAGGAAAGTTCAATTGTTGCTATTGAACTCGATTCAATGAACATATAAATTGAGTGAATGGTTTTTGTAATGTAGTCAATATGTTTATATTAGCATCTTTGGATTGATAGGTAGCAGTATAAGAAGATAACCTAATGTTCACTTTCATGATTAAATGGAGCAATGATTAACTCTATTTTGATAGACTTAATATAATGCCTTCATTGATGATGACTAAATGAAAGTGATATGAAAGGTAGATGGCTCTACAAGATTGAAGGAAGAAGATGGCTCTACAAAATTCAGGAAGAAATAAGCTCAATATAAAAAAACACAAAGGAAAGAAGGATTCATGCAGCTATCTTCATAAATAATTGGTATTTGATGCGCTTATAAAGACAAGATATAGATCTTGTGTTTATGAATTCCCAATTGGAAGGAAGTGAAAGAATCTCATCTATGCTTTATAGGGAATAGGAAGGCTCCTTTAATAATTGAAAAGGAGCAAGGATCAATTCCCTAATTAAAATTTAATGAGGCTCTCCTCTCTCGTTGAGAGGGAGTGATGATGAACATCACATTTGTATTCTCTTCTTCATGTGTCATGCACTAGGAAAAGACTAGCAGTCGTATGTCTAAGCGAAGGCCATTGAGAGAGAATGGTAGATGGAGGATTGGATAAGCATCTATGATTTCCTTAAGGATATAAAATCCAAGATAGGAAGTGCATCGACACTCTTTTAGGATTGGATAGGTATCCAAGACAAGAGTGGTCGAAGAGGACTGATATTCTTTGAGGATTGGGAATCCAATCAAAAGAATAGTCCTAAAAGGACATACCTAGTGAACATTCAGATGGGGTATGTACCTTGTAGAGGTGGTGTGGTATATCACGTAAAGCCTCACTATGTTGATAATGGTATTCATGATGTTGATTCTTAAATATGCCTTACCAATCCGACTCTTCTTATGAGAACTCTTCAGTTTGAGAATAACTTTGTATCAGTTGTACAATTATGAATACCTCCCTAGTTAAGAGGGAATGCTGTAAAATCTAACTAGTTTTGTTCTTCATAATTGTCATTGTAAAAATGTCATGATGTATATCTTATGTTACAAGAAGAAGAAGAAAGAAAAATATTATTTTTAAGCATGGGTTTCATGCTTCATTTTATAGGTCATCTAGGTCAAGCACATGCTCCTAAGGTTTGTCATTTCAAAAGAATACTTTTCTTGAGTCAAGAGAGTCCTTGTCATTTGTATAAGACCCTATGGGAAAGTTGTAACAAGTAAAATATATTAATTATGAGTCTAGAAAGTCCTATGATCTTCCAAGCACAAGTTGTGTCAGTGACAAGTCGGCCTAGAAGAGGCTATTTGACCTCAAGGAAAGGCTATGTATACGAGTAACTTTGACCTCATTCAATACCCAATTCAATCATCTCAAGAAATAAGTTCGATATGAAGCAAGGAACATCAAGGAAGCTAGAGTGAAGCTCAATGAAGCAAGAATAAGTCAAGAAGATTTGTTTTTGTGCCTTATTCTCTCACACATGCGAAGGATTTAGGGTTTTCACTGCTACTACAAAGGTCAAGATTTCAGATCTAGATGTAGGTCTAAAACTTTGTGCAAGAAGGTCAAGATTTGAAACCAAAAAGACTAGAAGCAAAGGAAGAGACCTTAGCGAAGGAAAGATACTACATTTTAGCTTTTCTGCTCACACGTGTGAAGTGAACTAGGGTTTTTGTGTTGTTGTAGAGTTGAAGTATTGCAAGTCGAGTTGCAGGGTCGAGAGCTGGATTAGAGTTGATTTGAAGGGTGTTGACTCTTATTGACTTAGGAAGACTTTGACCTATCACAAGGGCTTTGTTGGAGGGTTGACTTGGTGCTTGGAGTAGGACATGGTCTAGGGTTTTGGATCTTGGTTTTTTTCATTTGAAGCAAATTCTATCAGAAGAAAAGAGATTCATTTTCGGGTTTCCCCTTGGAGGTATTTTTTTCTAGCTTAGATCCTAATAATTGTGTCCACTATCTTTACTGTTTGTTCTCTTGATAATCGTTAGATGAAAATATCCAATAAAGAACCATAATAAGACAACTAAAGTTCACAAGCAATTATTAAGGTTAAGGAGAATTTGAATTAATAGTTTCCTAGTGCATTCTCCAACATACCTCCCAAGCTACACAAATAAACACTCCCTCTTAGCAAGGGAGGTACTTCCACTGCATGGATGTAACCAACATCGTTGGTGACACTAGCCCAATCTTTGGCATTTACCTCTGCAACATACCCTGTAGAATGAACCACACACATATCAATAATGTATTTTCCTTAGTCTCATTAGAACCTAAAGATTCAAAATTTCATAGGGAATATCCCTCTGAAGCTAGGCTCCCTCTGAGTCTACACAACCTTCATTGGCCCACAATGCTTCTAGCAAACACTTTGATCCATTGGCCCTTCAAGATAGCTCTGGTTCCATGTTGATTTTTCCATGGTGCTTCAGCTACAAGTCTATGTCTAAGATCATGATCATAAACACACTTAAATACCAAAGCACTAGCACTTTTCACAACAAAAAACATATAGCAATGAGTCAACTCAATGCACAAGAAAATGTTAAACCTAAAACTTGTTTTATTACAAATCTTAATACAACAAACATACGACTCTCATACCAAGGATCATGGCCCTTAATACAACCCTGATACAAATATAACTAGGGCTTGGTGTCAACAACTATGAAAACCAATTTGTCCCTAAAAAAAGTATACTTGACCTACCTCTTGAAGGTGCACACTACAATCCTTTAAGCCCACATACATTGAACACATCTAGCAGGTAATTTTCCTCCTCTTCTATTGATCAATGACAACTTCTGCAACTTCAAAATGCTGCATCTCCAACCATCAATCTGCCACTATCAATCTCTCTTGGTTGCTCCAAGATGGTTGAACATAGGCTCATAAAACTGCCCTCTAGCAGCCCTCTTGCTCCACCAAGATGTTTATGTCGCTGAGACTTCACCAAATCTTCCCTATAGCATTGATCTGGCTCATTCAACATCACTGCTCTTAGTTACTTCCAGATATTCCCTCTTATCATTGAGATGCCTTCTTGCATTCACTAAAATAGGGCACAAAAACCAACCCTCATTAATGATTTTTTCTCCTCTAAATATCAGTCCTTAGGGCTTCATCAAATATTCCCACACATCAACAATATACCTCCTTGCATTTTCTAAACTTATGGTTTGACATAAAAACCCTCACACAGTCCCTTTGAACACTTCAAATTGACTGATCTAGGGCACACATAAAATTTCCCTCACTCTATCTCTTTTCTACCCCAAAGAAGACAAATCTAAGGTTCCACAAAATTTCCCTCTTAACTGTGACAAGTTTTCTCCTTGTTGGCAATACTAGGGTATCACAAATTTTTTGTCCTAAGCCCTTTAGGACAGACCTCTACTCCTTTACACTTCACTTTTGTACAACTCTTGCACATCTACACTTATACACAAACCTTTCCTTACTTAAAGACACACTTCAACCTTACATGATTCTTGAACTTGCTTGTCAAATCTCTGAGGTATGCAGCCTCTGTTACTGTGACAAAAAAAAACATTTTTATCACTCCCTACAAGGTCCTGACCACCTCCAAATATGCACATAAATCCAAAACAATTTGTCAGAGTCTCGAGAAAGGACATTTAGGGAAAAACTTAGGTGATTGTACCTACAATGAAGCAACCCTAACTGGGGCACATACATTGTTGTTCAAACCCTTTAACAACCCTTCCATAAGCTATAAATCATCACTCAAATAAAAAACCACTTACATGTTACACACTTAACAATGTCATGGTATTAACACTAAAGTTTGATTAAGTTTCAGCCTCTGTCTAGGGTTACTTTGGTCAAAAAAAACATCAGTGTTTCATCCCTTCTTGTCCCTTTACTTCTAGCACAACACCATAAGGATACTCATCCCTTATGCCTTATTCATCACAAGTCTTTCAGCCCTCCTTCCAATCCACTTAAGGGTCTCATCCCTCCTTACTAGAGAACAAAAACTCGACTCAAATCATAGAGAGAAAACACAGATTATCTTGCCTAGAGAAATGCAAGGACACAATCCTTCCTCCACAGATGAACTCAGTTGCCTCACAAGGATGAACTCAACCTCTTTCAGATCTGAACAAACCTCCTAACCCTCCTTATCCATCTCCGCCATCTCTAAGGTATACATCCTCCTTAGGCTCTCACCCTTTGCTTAGATGATTTCCCTTAGATGGATGATCTTGACCTCACTTACAACCCTACTCGTCCAAATAGGTCGACTCCTCCTAGGGCTACATTTTTCTAGCCTCTACACTTAATGAATTTCTTCTCATTGATGCCTTAGGACTCTTCCTTGGGCCTATTTAAATATTTTTCCCTTTTGTCACTTAGGAGCCTTCTAGATCTAGGGTTTTTGTCCTCTTGATCTTAATAATTAATGATAATTGCTTTCAAGATATCAAACCCATTTCTTGGGTCCCAAACCCCATAGATTGGGTACACTTGCCCAAAAAGGCCAGTGTGGCTCAAACTTCTCTGAAACCTAGTATCCTAAGATTATTGGACTACCTCCCAAACCACACAAATCAAAACACTTGGAGTTTCTTCAAGGGCCATTTTTCCAAAGACCTTTCGTTGTTGTGGAGTTGTTTTTGGAGCCGACTGAAGGAGAAATTTTCAAATTTTGTAGGGTCTGCTATAGAACTATTTTTTCTATTGTTTGGGGTTGATTTTGTTCTTAACATTTGAAAAACAACAAGGTATTTCACGGCATATATTCTTCTATTTTCTATAAAAAATTACATTTTTTCTCCCTAGAAAATCTAAAAATCCTGGGATTTTGTATCCTGAGTTTTATTTTTTGTTGTAAAAGATGCCATGGACCCCTATCTTTTTCTATTTTTCCCTAAACAACTGTTGTTTTGCAAGGTTGTTCTGAGGGAGTTCTTGGGAAAATTTCAAGATTTGGTTGGAGAATTATTGGGTTGATTTTCTAAGGGAGATTTTAAAGTTGATTGAAGGGGAAATTTCCATATTTGTGTGGTTTGCTACATAGTTTTTTTTTGTGTTTGGAGTTTCTTTTCTTCTCAAAATTTTGTAGAGCTTCTGAAGGAATTTCATGGCATCTATTATTTTTCTATTTTTCTCTGAAATTTTGCTTTTTCCCCTAGAAATTAAAAAAACCTAAGGTTTTCTATGCAAATTTTCATTTCTTGTTATAAAAGTTACCATGGCCCCTAAAAATAGGAATGACCCAACATGGGTTCATTTCCATTTAGATGAACATGGGGTAAAAATATGCAACTATTGTGAGAATAAGTTAAAGGCGAGGGGATCGATACGATTAAAGAATACCTAGCACATTGATGAGGCCAAGTAAAACCTTGTAAAAAAAAAATTTGATGATCCTAAAGAAAATATGCTAAGTCTAATTAAATCCCACCAAGCAGAGAAGGGAAAAAACAAGAGACTTAAAAAGACATAAGAAAAAGTAAAAAATATTTTGTTGCTCCAAGAGACCCTGGTGTGAAGGATGTATGCCTAGTTTTGAAGGTTCCTATAGTTTTCCTGTTAGAGTTGGAGATGAAGATAATTTTGGCCCTAGTTCAACTAGTTTGAAGAGGTTATGTAAAAGGATTGACTCTTTCTTTGTACCCCACACCACCCTCAGTGATCAACCCACCATTTAAGCTAAATGGAGAAGAAGATAATGAAAGAGGTTGCATATGAATGCATTACTAGATGGTGGTATGATGCAAACATGCCTTTTAATGCCACTATTTTTGCTTATTATCAACTTATGATTGATGTTATAGCTTCATGTGGACCAGGCTTCAAAGGCCCTACCTTTCATGATATCAGGGTTTTGGAAACGTAACTAGTTTCGATCTTCATAATTGTTCTTGCACTCATTTCAATATCTATATATTATGTAACAAACAAAAGAAGAAAGAAAAAATATTATTTTAAAGCATGGGTTTCATGCCTCTTATTGATGGTATTCTAGGTAAAGCCATGGTCCTCATGCTTCTAGGGTTTGTTAGGTTATAGTATTTATTGTCATGATTCAAGAGAGTCAACATCATGTTTATAAGACCCTTCCAGGCAAGATGTAACTTGTAAAAGAATTTATTTTGAGTTTAGAAGGTCCTAGAAACCTCAAAGTACAAGTCGGATTTGGCAGCTTCAAGTCAGCCTAAAGAAGGTAATTCGAACCATTTAAAAGGTTATAAATATAGGCATCTTTGACCTCGCTTGACACACTCACGCACACAAGTTTGATCTCTCAAGAAGAATTTTAATCTGAAGCTGGAAGATGCAAGAAAGGAAGAGCGAAGATCTAGAAGGCAAGGAGAATCCAAGAAGAAGGAATAAAGTTTGTTTTTGGGCTCTATCTCTCTCACACATGTGAAATATAGGATTTCTACAACTTCTAGGAAGGTTGAAATCGCAAGTCCGAGTTGGAAAAGCGAATACTCAATTTTGACCTTGTTGACCTTGGGAAGATTTGTTTTTCTCAAAGGATGATCCCTTAAAGAACTCTCTTATGAAATAATTAGGGTTTATGCAGCAACAATGGCGAAGTTGCAAGAAGAAGTTGTAGGGTCGAAGCTAGGTTCAAAGTCAAATCTGGAAGTTGATTGAAGCGGGATTGAGCTTTTTTTATCTTATCCTATGGGAAGGACTTTTTGGAGTGTTGACTTGGTACTTGGAGGGGTTTTCCCCAGGCTTGGAGCCTAACTTTTGTGTCCTTTGTCTTTACTATTTTTATTTTTATTATTGATTGATGAAGAAGAACTAATAAAGAAAACACAATAAGATATAAAGTTCACAAACAATTATTAAGGTTAAGGAAAAATTGAATTAATTGTTTCCATATTTCACTTTCCAACATGGTATCAGAGCTAAGGTGAACAAGATAAGGCAGTTGAAAGGATCATTTTGTGGACACAAAAAAGGGTTTTGCTAAGTGGAATCACATGCAGAAAAAAATAAAGAAGACTTCATCAAGGAAAGGCTTGAAAGAGGAAGATTACAATAACTGTATTGTTGATATCTCTTGGAAGGAGATCTATTTAAAGGCTCATTGGAAGGCATCTCTGAAGGAAGCATCAAAGGAATCTTGGTGGAATTCATCACTCCTTGAAGTTGTTTCTAAAGCTATCCTATAAGACTTCTCTCTAGGACATCATAGAAGTCTCTTTAAGATCTTGAAATCCTCGAGATAGTTGGAGACATCATTAGAGAAGGGAAGATTCTTGATTAAAAACTATGATATTATTACTATATGTCTAAATCTACAAGTCATATGGGTTCATTCTACAAGGAAATAAATAAGCTCGTTGGCTCAACAAATTTCCTAGCATGGAAGAAAAGGATTGATCTAGCACTAATAGAGCATGAAGTAATCGAATATGTTATCATTGGAATTACTGAACCTAGAAAAGACAAGACTCAAGAAATATAAAAATACAAGGAAGGAGAAGTAAGGTCAAAAAGGACAATTGTTGAATCCATTAAAGATCATCTTGTTCCATTTGTTTCTAATTTGAAGACCTCTAAGGCTATGTATGACAAGATAGTAAATTTGTACTCCATAAGTACATCAAGTCAAAAGATGTCTTTCATAAATAAACTATATAAAATGAAGAAATAAAAGGATGAGGACATGGCCTCCTTTCTAATGAAGATTTCTCAAATAAGAGATCAGTTGTAGGGGCTTGGGGAGACAATTTCTGATTTTGAAATGACCATCTTTGTACGAAATGAATTTCCACTAGAATGGAGCAGTTTTTCAACTAGCATATACTCTAAGAGAGACTTAACTCATTTCGATGAGATGTGGGTTCAATGCATTTTGGAAGAAACTAGGATCAAGGAAAAATATGACATTGAATCAAATGAACAGTCTCAAGCCTTTATTGCAAAGACCAAGAAGCTGAAGAGAGGAAAGTTTGGAAAGTCCAACAAGAAGCCATATATTTTCAAGATTCAATGCTTTGGATGCAATGAATATGGACACTTTAAGAGGGATTGTCCAAACAAGAAAAACAACAAAATAAAGGAAAGAAGTGAATCTCATACAGTTGAAGAAGTGAGAGAACCTAAGAAGAAGCCGAAGAAAGAATATATAAAAGATCTTTACTTTTGAAGAAGGCAACCTCTCTGTCAGGTTCTTTGTGAAGTTGGTCTTTCTGTTAGGATAGAATGCATTTTTGTTTACCTTAGAATAGTTTTGATTTTGTATGGCATCATAGATAGTGTTATCACCAAATTGATTTTGATTGGATTCTCATCAATCAACTCAATGTAACTCTTTCAAACCACTTCTAAGTGAAGATTAGCTTCTTCAGTTTGAGAGGGCTCTCTCAAAGGGGGTTTATGATTTTCAATACAGATAATACTAGATGGCTAACTCTATGAATTGTGACATGGTTTTGTATGATTTCAAGTTGAAAAACTGAAGGCTTGCTACCATTGGGCTATGGAGTCAATGTCATTATTCTTAATGACAGTGGTTCTTCACATGGAAGTTGAGGCAGATAGAGGTTTTTAACAAAGATGATTCATACACACAACATAAGGGAAACACAATAATTTCACCCCTAAAGGAAGTCAGAGCATAACAGTATGAATTCTGAGTAATTAGAGATAAAATTCACTGCAAGTGAATAGACATAAAGATACATAGAAATAACACATTAAAACACCTCATGAGAATCTCAAGTTTGGAAGTAGAATGTCACTGTATATTACTAATAATGGAAAAAACATACAAGCAGCAATTTGGTGCAATACTCTCCAACCTCTTGCTCTTCGATGTTCAGTCTATAAATAGACATTCTTTACAATGTAAATGATCTTCCCATCTGGCTAGATCTTCGAATTATAACTCTGACATCTATCATAACTGAAACTACTTACTTGAAACAGAAAAAGGACAGTTATCCTTTAAGAAGTCAAACTCCTAATATGACTCTATCTCCTATTTATTACATTCAGTTTTTATAACAGTGAAATAATTACATAATAGATATCACATGTTCGAGGGACAATTCACCATCACTTTACATATTTAAAACACCCCTAGATCTGTGGAACACAATCCTACTTTTTAGGGATGGATAACCTTCACTTTAATCATTGTTCTGCATGTTGAGCTAAAGATGTGACACTCCTTTTGAGCAATGAGTCTCTGCTGAGATGGTCCACTGACATGTTGGAGGTCTCTAGTTGACTGACGTGTTTTTGGAACACTTCAAAAAATCTTCGAAAAACCTCTCGCTACGAAACAGGGTAGTTTAGGCAGTTTCGTAGCGAATTTTTGTAGTGTATGAAAACCTGCCTTTTCACCTATCTCCTTGCCACCTTTGTTGTTCAAACATATTTACTATGCCAATACACCTTGCAAACAATCAGTTTCCCTTCATAATACTTGACAAAACTAAATTCCAAGGCAAAAATGCACCTTCAGAAATTTTCGTAGCGTTTTTTTGGCCTCAAGCCTGAAGCACACTATGAAACTATCTAAAAAACCAAAATTTGTTGTTTTTGTAGTTGTCTTTAAAAATTGATCTCCATATGCAAAATTTAGGTTCTCTGCAAGTTATGAACCTCATCATACTTGTTTTAGCTCAATTTTTTACTCCTGTGGTGTTTCTTCTTCATTTACAATCAATTGGATGATGGGTTCTTCTACCACTCTCATCTTCAGCCCGTTCTTTTCTAACTCCATTTAAATCAAATCCAGTTGCTCCTGAAGATCTTCCACTTGATATTTTAATGCAAGTTCATCCTCTTAATGTGTTCGACCTCCCCTCTTAATGGTTGAGTCCATTTCAGCAACATTTTTGCATTTTCCAAAGTTTTTGAAACACTTGTGACTTGCTCCTCCCATATTTTCCTCATCTGTTCAAATTGAACCTTCTCAACTCTGTGCTTATTTTCCTCTAGCTTCAAAACTGATATCTCTTTACCTGCTTCCTTCAACTGCTCTTTGAGGGTTTCTATTTCTGATTTTTCAATTATTTTCTCTTTGCCCTTTCTCTGCCTAATAACTACTTCCTCCTTTGCTGATGGAGACAAATCTATGATGCTTGTTGGTTGAGAAGCTTCATTGATTGTCTCAGTCTCTTTGCTTTCCATGACCTTCTTTGCATGTCTATCCATTGGCTTCCTTGGCTGAAATATAAAACCAACATCATCACCTGCAAAATCTAGTGTCTTAGGTCTTACCTTTCTTCAGCTTTCTTCCAGCATCTTCAATGTCTTCAGCTTAAACAATGGGTGACACTTCAATGTCAATTGCATGAAGGATATCCTCCAGATTGCCTTTAGCCAATGTCTGATTTCTAGTGACTCTCTTGCTGCCTTGTTTGTTGACTGAATACTTTTGTTTTGCAGGTGTTGCTAGAGAGGTGTCAGTCTCTTCCAAAGGTTCTGCTCCCATGTCCACTGGTTCTGCAGGAGATGATCTATTTTCTTCTTCAACTTCTTATGGCACAGTTGGTAATGAAGTAGTTATAGGTTTTGAGGTTTTCTTTGGAGTGACCAAATCAATTTCATAATCTTTGTCTAACCTTCTCAATTCTTCCAAAACTAATAGCTTAATTAGACCATGATGAAAAAGAGATGTTTCATTGCCCTCGGTCTTAATTTTTACCTTATCTGACATTTTCCCTAGACTTTTGTATAAATAGAAAGGCGAGTCAAGTGACCTCTTACCTACAAAATGCAGAAGAAGTCTGAGATGGTATGAGTAGACAATGTGAAATCTTCCTTCACAGGTAAAATATTTTTGAATGACCATCAACAGTTTCGCATAATTCTCCTTCATAAAACTCCTAGGGATAACATTTGTCATATCAACTTCACTGTGTTCTTGCTTGATAAACTCTTTGCAATCCTACATTGTGAATTTGATACATTTAAACCATTGTTCACCACCTCTACGGATTCCTGTAGCTAATGATATACTCTCTGGTGTCACTATAAGGTTCAGAATTCCAACCTTTGATGCTATTCCTGTTAAGCTAGTGGCAAAATCCTTTGAAACCTGTAAATGAAAGCCCTGCAACCTCTGGTAGAATTGCAAGTAGCCAGTCCTTCTGAAAACCTCCATAGAAGTAGGGTCTTCATTGAGTAATTTCATATACATGGGCTCATGCATGTGACAATGGCCACTTTTATTCATTTTCTTTCTTGTAGCCATGAATGTTTTATAGTCTTCACTGCCTCGCTTGTTGATAACACCTGCAAAATTCAAATTTTCCAGCAACCTGCTTGGCTCGATGAAGTAGCTCTCCAGGGATCGACTCACATGCAAGCAAAAAGGGTAATGATGACATCAAACACGGCTATTTACATTTGAATTTTATCATAACAACCTTGAATGACCTCCACCTTTACTGCTCTAATCAGAAAATGACACCTCATACAACTTTGACAAGTCAAGTTAGAAAATGAATTTTCGTAGAAAAAACAGTTAGGCTTCTGACAAATTCGCTACGAAAATATTAGGCAGTTTCGTAGCGAAATATTTTGTTTTCCTGCGTAAAACGCTAACAGGTGTGCCCTTTTGAATTTGAATGTATGGGGAATGACAACTGAAATTATCTGGGAATGATTTGATTGAAATGGCATAAATGGAGGTGATCATAAAACTTAGGATAGGCTTAAAAAATGCAAAAAAACTCCTATACCACATTAAAATGGCTTAGGAGACCTTAACCATTTTGTGAGTGACCTGTATGACCCTATCAAGAAATGTTTCAAAAATTAATGAGTGATAACAGATAGAAGCATGTGATAGTAGCATATTTAGAGTCAACTTGATTAAGTTTCTTTGTAGGAATCATCTAGTCTTTAAAATTGGATCATTTTGCATATTATTGTTCATCCAAGCATTCTCTAATATTATGTTAGAGGTTTTCACTTTTCTAAGGTGGATCATGATCCTGGAAGAACCATCATTTCATAAGGTTCTTGGAAGAAGCATTATGAAAAGCATTAGTATACATCCCATATAGTATGGAAACGATACTCTTAAAAGATGAAGGAATGTAATTAGCCAAGTTGCAAATTCATTGGATGATTGGATGAAAGCATAAGAATGCATATTTGAAGTAATTCTTCTTCTGGAAAGGATTCATATGTACAAGAATATTCTAGAATAAGTTGGTCATAAAATATGCTTAGTTTGGCTATATGATGCTTAAAATAAGAATTTGACATACTCTAGAATGAATAAAGAATCAAGACTTTCTCACTAGATTATATATAATAGTGATCAACATCCAATATAGTCTCCAAAAAAAATTATAACTTGGTAATCAAGTTCAATCCTTGGGCACTCTTATGCATGAAGAAATATTCTTGTGGAGATGAACCATGAGGATGGTGGTGTTTTGATGAGAAATCCATCACGATGAGGTAATTATAATATTTGTGTTATTGGCTATCTAGTTAACATATTGTTTTTCTACCTGGAAGGATATTGCAGGAATATATGATGAATGTTGAAGCAAGCTCGACATATGATTTTGGAAATTATGAAGTCAAGATGTTTTCATCTTGGGATTAAAAGGTATCAGTGTTAGAAGATAACATGAAGTTCAAGCTCTTACAAAGGAGATCACTTTCATGACGAAGATATGATTAGCTTAAAGTTTGTTGAGGCTCTATATAATGCCTCATTGTTCATGACAAGAATAAAGTGATGGCATGAACCCTATCATAAGATTGAAGGAATAAGATGGCTCCATGATACCTAGGAAGGAAGAAAGCTAGATATAATGAGATGAGAAGGAAAAAGGGATCCATGCATCTATCTCCATAAAGAACAGGTGATTGATGCTCTTATGGAAACAATCTAGAAAGCTTTTGGTTATGGCTTCCCAATTGAAAGGAAGTCGGGAATCTCCTCTAGTTTTGAGAGGGAGTAAGGGAGTCTCCTTGAATAGGAGCAAGGATCTATTCTCTGATCAAAAGAGGATATGGATATCCCCTTTGGATGAGAGAGAGTGATGATGGACATCACATGTGCATTCTCTTCTTCATGTATCATGCACTTGACTAGGACTACCGACCATAAGTCTAAGTGAAGGCCATGAAGAGAGAATGGTGGAGGATTGGATAAGCAGTTGTCGTTTCCTTGAAGATAGACAATCCAAGAAAGGAAAGGTACCAACACTCTTTGAGGATAAGACAAGTATCCAAGATAAGAGTGGTCAAAGAGGACCAATATTCTTTGAGGATTGGAAATCCAAGATAAGGATAGTCCTAAAAGGACATAACCTAGTGAACATGTGGATGGGGTGTGTGCCTTAGAGGTAGTCTAGTATCACACATAAATCCTCCCAGCATAATGCTCTCGAATGAAGATGAGCTTGTCTAGTTAGGCCTCAAAGACAATGTTGGTTATAATGTTGATGCTTACAGTTGGCTTATCAATCTAACTCTTCTTATGATAACTCTTCAATTTGATAATGATGTTGTATTAACTGTACAATTATGAATACCTCCCTAGTTAAGAGAGAGTGTTGGAAATGTAACTAGTTTCGATCTTCATAATTGTTGTTGTACTCATTTCAATATGTATATTGTATGTAACAAATAAAAGAAGAAAGACAAATTATTATTTTAAATCATGGGTTTCTTACTTCTTATTGATCGTCTTCTAGGTAGAAGCATGTTCTTCATGCTTCTAGGGTTTGTTATGTCATAGGATTTATTGTCATGAATCAAGAGTGTCAACATCATGTTTATAAGACCCTTCCGAGCAAGATGTAACTTCTAAAATAATTTATTTAGAGTCTAGAAGGTCCTGGAAACCAAGTACAAGTTGGCCCTAGAGGATTCAAGTCGACCTAAAGAAGGGAATTTGAATCCTTGGAAAGGCTATAAATACAATCAACTTCAACCTCATTTGAGACACTCACATGCACAATTTTGATCTCTCAAGAAGAAGCTTGATATTAAGTTGGAAGAGGCAAGAAAGGAAGAGCGAAGATCTAGAAGGAAAGTAGAATCCAACATGAAGGACGAAAGTCTATTTTTGGTCTCTAACTCTCTCACACGTGCAAAATCTAGGGTTTCAGCAACTTCCAAGAAGGCCGAAATCACAGGTCTAAATTGTAGGAGATCAAGTTGCAGTATCGATTTGTTGGAAGACAGAATACTTTGTTTTGACCTCGTTGACCTTGGGAAGATTTGTTTTGCTCAAATGAGGATCCCTTAAAGAACTGTCTTGCGCAAGAATTAAGCCCTTTTGCAGCAATAGGGTTGAAGTTTCAGGGTCGAAGTCGAAGTTGATTAAAGCAAGATTGAGCTTTGTTGATATGATCCTATTGGAATGAATTCTTGGAGGGTTGACTTGGTACTTGTAGGAGGACTAGGTCTAGGGTTTGGGTCTTAATTGTCTCATTTGAAGCAGATTCTATAAGAAGAGAAGAGATTTTTCCAGATTTTCCCCTTGGAGGGGTTTTTCCTTGCCTTGGAGCCTAGCTTTTGTGTCCTCTGTCTTTACGCTTTTGCTTTTGATAATTGTTTGATGAAGAAATAATAAAGAAAACACAAGAAGATAAATAAAGTTCACAAACAATTACTAAGGTAAAGGAAAATTGGAATTAATAGCTTCCATATTGCATTTTCCAACACAGACAGACCACTTCTACAAAATAAGGTCCAAAGAATATATGAGTACCTCATAGAGTTCAAGCAATTATGGACCAAAACAGGGAGAACAATTATGTTTGAATAATTGATTGATGGAAAATTTTGCACCATTTCAAATTTCTTAATTTTTGTCCCAAACAGTACCATGTTTTTCAAATTGTGGATGCATCTAATTCGATGAAGGATGCATTATCATTATTTCATATTTTGGATGAGGTGGTTGGGGAGATAGGGGTAGATAATGTTGTACATGTGATCACAGGTAATGCCTCTAAGTATGTTGCAACTAGAAGGATGTTGGAGGAAAAACACCACACCATTTGGTTGACTCCATGTACAACCCATTGTTTGGACCTCATGCTTGAGGATATTGGAAAATTTGAGTGGGTGAAGATGAATTTGAAACAAACAAAATCCATAACTAGGTACATCTACAACCACTCGTGGGTTTTGAACCTTATGAGAAAGCACACTAGGGGTAAAAATCTTGTCCGATCAGGAATTACACGATTTGCAACAAACTTTCGTTCATTGCAATCCCTTGTTCAATAAAAATTCAACTTGAGGAAAATATTTTCTTTTGATGAATGGAATGAATCTCACTAGAGCAGAAAGGTTTTAGGAAAACAAATGGTTGACCAAGTGTTTGACAAAAAAAATTGGATGAAAGTAAAAGAGATTGTCCTATTTAGTGAGCCTCTTATGAGAGTATTGCAGAGGGTGGATGGTAATAAAACTGCCATGGGTTTTGTTTGAGGCCATGGATTAGGCCAGAGAGCTAATAAATTCATCATATGAGGATAGATATCAAAAGTAAAATCCTCTATGGAGAATCATTTATGAAAGACAGAACAAACAACTCCCTAGACCTTTACATGCAACTGGCTACTACTTAAATACAAGTATGTAATTTCGATTTTCAAAGCTTATAAGTTATAGCATTCATTAGAAAAAATGTTTCATGCTTCAAAATTGATTGATAAATATTTTTTTGTTTTTTAAACTTTGAAAGAACCATTACACTACACATTTTGAGGCTAATGGGGAGGTAAAACAGGGATTGTGTAGATGATGATCACATGGTCCCAGTCTCCCAGATCCCAAGATTTAAGATTAGATACATACCAAGCTCTTGAATTTCAATAAGTATCGATACCTTTTCATGGCTATAAGAAGTAAAATAAATTATCCACCGGGTAAGAAATGTCAAATTTTCCAAACTATATTACTCATTATAATTGTTGAGTCCAAGTTTCAAAGCCATTTTCTAATACTTCTTTGCCTTCAACACTTTTTGCAACCTATTGGTGGCAACAATTTGGTAGCCAATGCCTTAAATTGCAAAAATTTGCAATTTGGATACTGGGCCAGACATGCAATGCTTCAGGGTGTGAGTGGAATTGGAGCGTTTTTTAGCATATACACACCAAGAAGAGGAATTGTTTGGTGCATAAACGATTAAACGACATGGTTTATGTCCAGTACAACCTAAGGTTGAGGTGTAAGCAATTGTTGAACAAAAGAATAGCCTTGAGTGCCTTTGATCCTACATCAAAATGGGTTGTGGAGAGTCGAGCACCATTGTTGACAATAAAGACCTTTCTTGGTTCGCCTTGGACCCACCTCCACAAGCTCCACAAAAAGATATCACAAGTACCTCTTTCAAGGCCAAGGGAATCAAGTCGGAATCCCACTGTAGACTTAAAGGTTATTCATTCTACAAATAAGGATCAAGAGAATGAGGTGGATGATTCTAATGATTGCCATTAGCACTTGCAGTTGTAGTCTTTTAGTATCATGCTTATTTTTGGACATTAAAGGCCATCTAGAGTTTGTTTCTTGATGTATTTTGGTTCAACGTTGTATTTCACTAAGTGTTACTTCAGTTATATGCACTCTTGTTATATGAATGAGAACTTTTGCATATTTATCTCCAAATGATTTGGATTCATATGGATGCACATGAATATATATATATATATATATATATATATATATATATATATATATATATATATATATATATATATATATATATATATATTGGTCAACCGATTTTTTGGTCCAATTTTGACCCATGGTTGCGGGGGAGTGTCCCCGCCCTTCCCCGGATCAACTCGCGAAGCGCTCTTTGCTCAGGAGCACATCCAAAGCGACCTCGGGAGCGTGCTTAAAAAAAATTCAATCCCCGCCTTTCCGAGAGTGAACAAGGGAACGGTCAAGGAGCTATCACTCCTGAATTGCTCCCGTTCACTCCCGGAGCGAAGTTTAATTCGGGGAACGATCACTCCCGACTGCTCTCGTGATTAAAAATAATAATAATAATAATAAATAAATAAATAAAATAAGGGCACAATTTATTTTTTTTGAGAGGGAGGAGAAGGCCAAAAGATATAAAATCCCTCCTCCCCTCCCACAATGCATCATTTGTATTTGGAGCTTGAGGTGAGTGAGTGGAAGATTGAGAGGGTTGCTTATGGATTGCAAGGGAGATTGGATCTTGGGATTGAAGGCACCATTGGAAAGCCAAAGAAGAAGGGTTTGGACTCTCATCCCATTCTATTTATTTTTCCATGTAACATTTGTGTTTTTTATGTGTTCATTGTTAAATGAAAGATGTTATCTTCTCTCTTTCCCATTTTCATTCCTCCATTTTATTGCAGGCAAGAAACTATAACCCGACCAAAGTTTGAAACTTCAAACATTATGGGTATATGGTTTGGCATTCTCTTGATGTTGGTTCCTTTTTTTGTTACGATGGTGTTTATGATGGTTTTGGGGAGAAAAAGGAGTGATGAAGAGGATGAAGAAGTGGGCAAGTGGTGGATTTGAAAACCTTGGAGAGGAGGAGTACCAAGAGAAAGAGGAGGAGGATAATGAGAGTGGAGATGATGAGGGAAAAAAAACAAAGTAGACCAAACCACCTTGTGGAAATATGTTACTAGGATTTCAGGATGTAAAATGGGTGGAACCACTAAATTTACATGTCTCCATTGCAAAAAAAATTACCCATGTTCATACACACGTGCCAAAAAGCATCTTTGTGGGAAAATGGCATGGAATGGAAATAAATTAAAAAAATAGGAAAGAAAACTTGTGAAAGTGTGTCACAACAACAAAGAGCCAAATACATAAGGGAAGGGGAGGAAGCACAATACAAATATAAAAGATCAAAGGGTACTTTGAGCATGACACCACTAGCCTACAATCACATAGACTAAGAATTCCATTAGCATCCACCCATGGTAGTGGATGAGGAGGCACAGGCACAAACATCCCTTTCAGATGTAGAACCATATCAAATTTCCTTGATAAAGGGTGTAAGGATGATGTGGATGCAAAACTTTTCTGATTAATCTATGCATGTGCAACACAATTCAATGTTCTTCGCTCACCTTATTGGGATGAAATGGTTTCCGTCATCAATGATGCGGCTAAAGGATAGAAGAGCCCTGGGTATGACAAAGCTAGAACTGTAGGACTTGATCATGAAAAGCAAAAATAACACATGCTTTGGGTAGATTGACAAATTCTTGGAATGACTATGGGGTATCTATCATATCTAATGGTTGGAAAAATGTGAAAGGCAAGCTATTGATAATTGTTCTTGGTGTGTCTGCTAGTGGTGCAATCTTCCTTTCGGCATATGATAACTCGAAAAAAGTTCAAGATCTCCATCAATATTGCAAAACCATTATTTTAAACAATTGAAAGTATTGGGCCATACAATGTCATCCAAGTCATCATTGATATTGTTTCTAATTGTAAGGCAGTTGGAGCAATCATTGAGAATAAATATCCCAACATATTTTGGTTTGGGTGTTTGGTTCACACAATGAACCTTTTGATGCATGATATTATTAAGAACAAACAACCTCAATACAAGTGGATTGGTGATTTGTACAAGAAAGGCAAGAGAATGATAAAATTTATTACCAACCATAGCAATACCCATGGGATTTTCACAATCACTCAAGGTTGGAGTTGTTGAAAATTGTGAAGACTAGAATTGCTAGCTATTACCTTACCTTCAGGTGCCTTTTGAAGGTCAAAGGGTCATTGGCTAGCATGGTATCAAGTCAACCCTGGCAGGTACTAAAAGACAGGGCGACAACCGCACTTAACGTGCAAGGTTTTGAAAAGGCGAAGGAGACCGCTCTTGATGCTCTATTTTGGGCACATGTGAAAGATGTTTTGCAATACATCAAGTCCATTTATAACATGAGTCGTTTAACATATTCAGATGCACCAGTGATTGGGGAGGTGTATGAGCAAATGGATAACATGTCGAGGCACATAAAAGATATTGTTCAGTAAAAAGATCCCACCTTTTATGATATTAATTACAATTTTGTGTGTACACAGTGGGATAAACTTAATGTTCCACTACATGCCTTGGCTTATGTCCTTATGCCAAAATAATACTCTCCATCTTGGTTGGGAAAACTTGCACCTAGGATTGGGATTAGGACCAAACCCATACAAATCCAAAGGTACAAAATGGGTATATGGCAACAATTGACAAGTTGGTCCCTGACAAGGAGGAGTCTACTAAATTGTGTTTTGAACAAGGCAAATACTTCACTAGAACTGGAGTGTTTGTTTCTTTGCATGCAATGGAAGATAGGGATAGATTGGATGTCACATGGTGGAACATGTATGACAGCTGAAATTTTGAGAAAATTGGCAAAAACAAGTGCTTTCACAGGATGTAAATACTTCTTCTGCAGAGATGTTGGACCACCTATAGCTTCATCCATAATGTGAGAAGAAACGACCTCAATGAAAACCAGACAGAAAACTTGGTTTTTGTGCACTGCAACTTGAGGTTGTTGACACATTATTGTGATCGACCTCGTGATAATACATCATATATGACTTGGAACAACAACCCATAGGAAGATAATTTGGAGGATGGAGCTCTACATCTAGAAGAATTGAAAACAAAACTCTTGAAAGGAGATGTTGAAGCAACAACAGTAGCCATGCCACCCCCATCATCGAGTAGCAGTGCTCGAGTTCCACAATCTTTGTCTTTGTAGCTACCACCTCCATCTACATCCTCACATGGAGGTCATGTGCCTTCTGGTTTTGGTTTTGGACATGGTCATCCGACTATGTGAGAGGAGACTCCCAGTGGACCACCACGAGCTTCTCAAAAATTAAACATTTCTCAGGGCAATAGCCAGATTAAGCATAGATAATAGATTTACTTGTCTTTTCTAGTTTCTAGTAGTTTTATAACTGCGACTCTTTCGTATTTATTATGATATTTTTTGTAAACAATATATGACAATTTAAGTTTGAAGTTTGAAGTTGGCAATTATAACTCATTGGTAAATGAATTATGAATATGACGCTTAAGATGAAACATTTCATTTAATGTTAGATATTCTTTCTTATAGTTTGGTTAATTGGTAATGGTAATGGTTACAATACAACTTTAGTGATCAATGATGATAAATGTTATATATTGAATTTTCAAAGCTTGAAACATTAATATTGATGAATCATGAGACTCAATATGTTGTATGTTACTAACTTATGGATGTGGTTGATGAAGATTATAACTTACAGATGATTGATGTTATATGGTTCAATCCATGTTTTTATGTTTTTTATATCTAATTCATCATTCTACATGTTTTTATTGACATGTATGCATCAAAATATATATTATATCAAAATTTGCTCCCAACCCAGGAGTTTTTGAAAATATCGCTCCCCGCTCCCACTTCCAAGCAGTGTTGTTCTAACCAATTCCCAGTTCAAGGGGTCTACCAGGTCTATCACCAGTCTGATTTTGATAACATTGACATATATCCCAATGACATTCTAGGTTATTGGTTTCTCATTATTTCCCCGCATGTTGTTACAAGCACAACTACTCGTTAACTATGGTAGGCAACTTACAAATTGCAAGATCACAAGGGTTGCCACTTTTTGCATAAATGCAATTGATAGAGGAATTTACAAAATGCTTTTAATGTTGGCTATAGAAAATGGTGATATAATTGCATCGTAAGGCATCACTATTTGAAAACAACTCCCCTACATGCCCATGTGTACTGTTGCTGACCGTCATATGCATTGTTAGACGATTGAAGAATGCTCAGCCATAGATAAAAAATAGTTAAAAAAATAAAACATAACTAAAACCTTAATATGCAACATTATTATTTTTCTACAAGAGTCGTCCTCCTTTCCTAGGCTAATCGCTGCATTTGTTGTAGAGGAGGGGCAGCTAGAACAATGCTAAATCCTTTGCTGCAAGAGGAGCGACAGCTAGAACAACCAGCACGCTTGGTAGTTATTAATTCGCTGTGGGTAGTTTTCAAATTTTCTTTTAAATATGTTTCTTTCATTCATCGTTTATCTATATGTTATGTTGTTTGTTTGTTCCAGTGAAGAAGGCTGCTACGTCTGAGTGTTGAGGGCTTCCATTGAAGTCAGAGAAGTGAAGTGAGAGAATTGTTGTTCGGTTTCGGTGCAATCGCTATGTGTCAGGGCTGCTGCGTCAGAAGGTTTCAAGCTGCCTATCAGAGTAAGGTTTCTTTTCCAACTCCCTGTTTTCCTTTCTAAAGTTTGATAACTGTTGGCTGGTTCAAGTAGAAACCAAAATCTACAATCATTGTGCTTTCTAGTTCCCCTTCCTGCAGGCCTATTCAACTCGCGAACCATGGAATTAGTTTTACAGGATCCTGTTTTCTTTAGCATGTGAATGATGAAGCTATATAAAGTCTTTATTTAACTAGAACAGTAACGTTGCAGTAGACATGATCTTCTTAAAGAAAATATGCAAATAGTCCTTTCGTCGTCTTATTTTACTTTTCTTGGCTCTCATATCAATGTGGGAAGTAGATCCCGGCAATATGAAAAATATTTGAAGAAAATCTCGCGAGCCATGGAATTATTTTTACGGGATCCTGTTTTCCTTAGCATCTGAATGATAGAGCTATATAAATTGTTTCTTTCACTAGAACACTAACATTGCGGTAGACATGATCTTCTGAAAGAAAGTATGCAAATAGTCCTTTCACCGTATTATTTTACTTTTCTTGGCTCTCATATGAATGTGGGAAGTAGATCCTGGCAATATTGTGTAAATAATAAAATACAAGGAACTGAATAGTCCTTTCACCGTCTTATTTTACTTTTCTTGGCTCTCATATGAATGTGGGAAGTAGATCCTGGCAATATTGTGTAAATAATAAAATGCATGGAACTTGGGGAGCTCCCTTGTCAGCCTATTTTCTCTTAAGTCCAAAATTTGAAGCTTGGTACAACTGGACAATGATATTGGCAAAGTCCCAAAGAAGTTATTCGAATGAGCAGAGAAAACCCTCATAGAAATTGGAAATCCTATGTCTAGACTTCCACTGAGCTTATTTTCAGACATCCTTAGCCAAGCTAAGTGAGTGCAATTGCTAATACTCTTAGGAATTTGACCCCTCCAACCTGTTGTATGATACATCTAATAGCACAATTGATGACAAACCACTAATACTTTCAGGGATACTCCCATCAATATTGTTACTGAGAGATTGTTGTATTCAAGAGAAAGATATTCAAGCTTACTCAAATTGGAAATGGTTCAGGGATGTTTCCAATAAACCTATTTTTCCCTGTCAGCCTATTTTCTCTTAATTCCAAAAGCTGAAGCTCGGTACAACTGGACAATGATACCGGGAAAGTCCCAGAGAAGTTATTTGAATGAGCAGAGAAAACCCTCATAGAAATTGGAAAGTCTATGTCTAGACTTCCACTGAGCTTATTTTCAGACACCCTTAGCCAAGCTAAGTGAGTGCAATTGCTAATACTCTTAGGAATTGACCCCTCCAACCTGTTGTATCATACATCTAATAGCACAGTTGATGACAAACCACTAAATATGTATCATTCTCTGGATGGGATTGTTGTAATATGTAAAATGTTTTGATATTACATGATTTGTAATCAGAGGAAAATAACCATGAAGATTATTATGACCATACTTAAAACTCTCATGTCCTGAAAAAATGCAAGGAACTTGGGGAGCTCCCCTGTCAGCCTATTTTCTCTTTAAGTCCAAAAGCTGAAGCTTGGTACAACATGTTAGAAAACATAGACAAGCACTCTGATTTCTGCAACAACCCCAATTCAATTGGGATTTTTCTAGTCAAGGCATTGCCAGAAAGGTCCATGTATGATCATTCAGTGCAATTGCTGAGAGCTGGAGGGATGGGACCGTGCAATGAATTGAATTTAAAATCAAGATATGATAAGCTTCTCATCATACCTAAATATGACTTCTAGATGAAGAGAGACCTGGTAGGGTCTAATCTATTGTTGTAGTATATATGACTCTTCAGCATGATTGATGTTCACAGTGTTAATGAATTTAAAAAACACATGAACCACTTAAGTGAAACATTTTAGTCGATCCCAAGGCCAAGCTACCATAGTGAAAGGAGCACCTGTGTTTCTATAGAACGTATAATACCAAACCACACTGAAGTAGGAGACATAACAATATAATATGATAGCCGTTGAAATCACATGAATTACTTCGAAGTGACTTCCTCATGTACGTCATACGCTGGATGCACTGATTCCTTGATTGTGTGTGATAAGCCATTTATCAAACTGTTTTATCCTTTGCAATCCTATGACAAATTATAAAAGATTTAATTGTGAGAATGAAATTATTTAAACCTCTGAACCTTTTGGTGGACCTTCATGGGGTAACCAAAATAAAGCTATGAAATTGTACTTGCCAGAATACAAAATCGCATTAAGACAGGCCAATCCCATGTTCATTATCATTTCTCCACACCCATACATCTTTAACATAGTAGATGGGATATATCCCCAAGGAAATTGGAAAGCCTATGTCTAGACTTCCACTGAGCTTATTTTCAGACACCCTTAGCCAAACTGAGTGCAATTGCTCAAATTGGAAATGGTTCTAGGGATGTTTCCAGTAAACCTATTTTTACCAAGAACTAAATAGGTCAATTGGGTCAAATTTCCAACTGCTTCAAGTATGCTCCCTGTAAGTTTATTTGAAGATTATACACAGGTTATGTTGAACTTTGACAGCTGTATGAAAACATTTTTGCTAAAATCACATGATTATTTTGCAAGATGTCAACTCTCCTAGCTTCTGGTTGCAGCGGAGTCACTTTGGTAGCAGCAGGAACAAGTGATTAAGTCGAGTTACGTGGGAGCTAAAGTGAAGTAAGAAGGTGTAACGTAGGTTTTGTGTAGGTGCACTCCCCACAGATAAAAGGTGGTAGGTTAGGTTGGTTTGACTAATAGAAAGGCCAGTCAATCCGTATTTCATGGAATAACTGTGAAAGATATGCCGGGTCTCTTCTCCCTTGTGATAAGAGGTCATAAGTATGCTGCTACACCATGACTCATCATTCGGGAGCTAAATGTTGATAGTTTGTTATGATGGGCTAAAGTGTGAAATGGGCAGGGTCCGGTAGTAAAATGGTGCAAGTGAATTTGTTAGGTGTTGTTGTTGTGTTTTCCTTAGTAGTGTATAGTGAGTAATGGGATTCGAGTTGTGTGTATTTATCTTCTAAGCAAGAGTCTCTGTACTGAGTATGTATGGTTCAAGAAACTGACCAAAAAAAATACCCTCATAGAAATTGGAAAGCCTATGTCTAGACTTCCACTGAGCTTATTTTCAGACCCCTTAGCCAAGCTAAGTGAGTGCAATTGCTAATACTCTTAGGAATTGACCCCTCCAACCTGTTGTATGATACATCTAATACCACAATTGATGACAAACCAGTAACAAAAACTGTGAGTGAGTCGGCATGTGCACATGCAATCTTTCATCTCAGCCTTTTCATTCCTGCTAATATACAGCTGTGTTTAGATTATTATTGTTTCCCCAGGTGGTCAAGATACTGCCAGGAAACTTTTTATTTTAAGTTTTAACTCACCTAGGATCATTGAGATTGTAATATGTATCATTCTCTTGATGAGAAATGATTGCAATTGCTAATACTCTTAGGAATTGACCCCTCCAACCTGTTGTATGATACATCTAATAGCACAATTGATGACAAACCACTAATACTTTTAAGGATACTCCCAGAAATATTGTTTCTGAATATAAGTAGTATCAAGATAGCTTTAAGATTGCCAATGCTATGTCGAATGCCTCCAGTAAAGTTGTTTGCATTCAAATCCATGTATATAAGAAATTGAAGATTTCCTATCTCTTTTGGAATTGTACCATTGAGATTGTTGTATTCAAGAAAAAGATATTCAAGCTTACTCAAATTGGAAATGGTTCTCTGGATGGGACACTTCCTTCTGCCTGTAAGACTATTGTTAGTTTAGGGCTTCAGGTTGAAACTTTGTGCTGACATCAGAAACTCTGCTTTGCATTTCTAACCTCTCTGTGTCAAAATCCATGGATGACACATGTATTGATGGAGACCTCAAAAGACTCCTACTTGGGATATTTCCATTTTCATCTTCACAACCTGTATCAGAATCATGTCTAACTTGCAGTTGATTTTCTTCAGCACCATAATTGGTTTTGTTGTTGTTTATGGAGCTCTTACCCAAAGAGGGAGGAACGTTGTGCTCCAACATGTTAGAAAACAGAGATAAGTACTCTAATTTCTGCAACAACCCCAATTCAATTGGGCTTTTTCCAGTCAAGGCATTGCCAGAAAGGCCCATGTATGATAATTCAGTGCAATTCCTGAGAGCTGGAGGGATGGGACCGTGCAATGAATTGAATTTAAAATCAAGATATGATAAGCTTCTCATCATACCTAGAAATGACTACTAGATGAAGAGAGAGCTGGTAGGGTCTAATCTATTGTTGTAGATTCAAGAACATAAATACTCTGGACCTAGGTGACAGAAGCAGCAGGTTTGAACTTCCACTGAGCTTATTTTCAGACACCCTTGGCCAAGCTAAGTGAGTGCAATTGCTAATACTCTTAGGAATTGACCCCTCCAACCTGTTGTATGATACATGTAATTGCACAATTGATGACAAACCACTAATACTTTCAGGGATGCTCCCGGAAATATTGTTTTCGTTATGTCATATAGCTTTGGGTTTGACTAGTACACTTCAATAACCGATATACATTTAACTCTATATCTATATATATGACTCTTCAGCGTCATTGATGTTCACAGTGTTAATGAATTTAAAAAACACATGAACCACTTAACTGAAACATTTTAGTCAATCCCAAGGCCAAGCTACCATAGTGAAAGGAGCACCTGTGTTTCTATAGAACGTATAATACCCAACCACGCTGAAGTAGGAGACAGAACGATATAATATGATAGCAGTTGAAATCACATGAATTACTTCGAAGTGACTTCCTCATGTACGTCATATGCTGGATGCACTGATCCCTTGATTGTGTATGACAAGCCATTTATCAAACTGTTTTATCCTTTGCAATCCTATGACAAATTATAAAAGATTTAATCGTACCAAGATAGCTTTAAGCTTGCCAATGCTATGTGGAACGCCTCCAGTAAAGTTGTTTGCGTCCAAATACATGTATATAAGAAATTGAAGATTTCCTATCTCTTTTGGAATTGTACCATTAAGATTGTTGTTCTTTTGGAATTGTAGCATTGAGATTGTTGTAATCAAGAGAAAGATATTCAAGCTTACTCAAATTGGAAATGGTTCTCTGGATGGGACACTTCCTTCTGCCTGTACTATTATTGTTAGTTTAGGGCTTCAGGTTGAAACTTTGTGCTGACATCAGAAATTCTGCCTTGCATTTCTAACCTCTCTCTGTCAAAATCCATGGATGACACATGTATTGATGGAGACCTCAAAAGACTCCTACTTGGGATATTTCCATTTTCATCTTTACAACCTGTATCAGATTCATGTCTAACTTGCAGTTGATTTTCTTCAGCTCCATAATTAGTTTTGTTGTTGTTTATGGAGCTCTAACCCAAAGAGGGAGGAATGTTGTGCTCCAACATGTTAGAAAACAGAGACAAGTACTCTAATTTCTGAAACAACCCCGAATCAATTTGGATTTTTCCAGTCAAGGCATTGCCAAAAAGGTCCATGTATGATAATTCAGTGCAATTTCTGAGAGCTGGAGGGATGGGACAGTTCAATTAATTGAATTTAAAATTAAGATATGATAAGCTTCTCATCATACCTAAAAATGACTACTAGATGAAGAGAAACCTGGTAGGGTCTAATCTATTGTTGTAGTATATATGACTTCCGCGTGATTGATGTTCACAGTGTTGATGAATTTAAAAAACACATGAACCTCTTAACTGAAACATTTTAGTCAATCCCAAGGCCAAGCTACCATAGTGAAAGGAGCACCTGTGTTTCTATAGAACGTATAATACCCAACCACACTGAAGTAGGAGACAGAACAATATAATATGATAGCAGTTGAAATCACAGGAATTACTTCGAAGTGACTTCCTCATGTACGTCATATGCTGGATGCATTGATTCCTTGATTGTGTGTGATAAGCCATTTATCAAACTGTTTTATCCTTTGCAATCCTATGACAAATTATAAAAGATTCAATCGTGAGAATGAAATTATTTAAACCTCTGAACCTTTTGGTGGACCTTCTCAGGGTAACCAAATAAAGCTATGAAATTGTACTTGCCAGAATACAAAATCGCATTAAGAAAGGCCAATCCCATGTTCATTATCATTTCTCTGCACCCATACATCTTTAACATAGTAGATGGGATATAGGAAATTGGAAAGCCTACGTCTAAACTTCCATTGAGCTTATTTTCAGACACCCTTAGCCAAGCTAAGTGAGTGCAATTGCTCAAATTGGAAATGGTTCTAGGGATGTTTCCAGTAAACCTATTTTTACCAAGAACTAAATAGGTCAATTGGGTCAAATTGCCAACTGCTTCTGGTATGCTCCCTGTAAGTTTATTTGAAGATTATACACAGTTTATGTTGAACTTTGACAGCTGTATGAAAATATATTTGCTAAAATCACATGATTATTTTGGAAGATGTCAACTTTGATGTGTGGTTCAAGAAACTGACCAAAAAAATACCCTCATAGAAATTGGAAAGCCTATGTCTAGACTTCCAAGTACTCTAATTTCTGCAACAACCCCAATTCAATTGGGATTTTTCCAGTCAAGGCATTGCCAGAAAGGTCCATGTATGATAATTCAGTGCAATTGCTGAGAGCTGGAGGGATGGGACCATGCAATGAATTGAATTTAAAATCAAGATATGATAAGCTTCTCATCATACCTAAATATGACTACTAGATGAAGAGAGACCTGGTAGGGTCTAATCTATTGTTGAAGTATATATGACTCTTCAGCGTGATTGATGTTCACAGTGTTAAAGAATTTAAAAAACACATGAACCACTTAACTGAAACATTTTAATCAATCCCAAGGCCAAGCTACCATAGTTAAAGGAGCACCTGTGTTTCTATAGAACGTATAATACCCAACCACACTGAAGTAGGAGACATAACAATATAATATGATAGCGGTT
The DNA here is from genome assembly GCA_034641835.2 of Pinus albicaulis. Taxonomy (NCBI): domain Eukaryota; kingdom Viridiplantae; phylum Streptophyta; class Pinopsida; order Pinales; family Pinaceae; genus Pinus; species Pinus albicaulis. The sequence continues at coordinate 906,075,392 of CM076579.1, read as the reverse complement.
GAAATCACATGAATTACTTCGAAGTGACTTCCTCATGTACGTCATACGCTGGATGCATGATTCTTTGATTGTGTGTGATAAGCCATTTGTCAAACTGTTTTATCCTCTGCAATCCTATGACAAATTATAAAAGATTTAATCGTGAGAATGAAATTATTTAAACCTCTGAACCTTTTGGTGGACCTTCACGGGGTAACCAAAATAAAGCTATGAAATTGTACTTACCAGAATACAAAATCGCATTAAGAAAGGCCAATCCCATGTTCATTATCATTTCACCGCACCCATACATCTTTAACATAGTAGATGGGATATATCCCTAAGGAAATTGGAAAGCCTATGTCTAGACTTCCACTGAGCTTATTTTCAGACACCCTTAGCCAAGCTAAGTGAGTGCAATTGCTCAAATTGGAAATGGTTCGAGGGATGTTTCCAGTAAACCTATTTTTACCAAGAACTAAATAGGTCAATTGGGTCAAATTGCTAGCTGCTTCAGGTATGCTCCCTGTAAGTTTATTTGAAGATTATACACAGGTTATGTTGAACTTTGACAGCTGTATGAAAATATTTTTGCTAAAATCACATGATTATTTTGGAAGATGTCAACTTTGATGTGTGGTTCAAGAAACTGACCAAAAAAAATACCCTCGTAGAAATTGGAAAGCCTATGTCTAGACTTCCACTGAGCTTTTTTTCAGACACCCTTAGCCAAGCTAAGTGAGTGCAATTGCTAATACTCTTAGGAATTGACCCCTCCAACCTGTTGTACGATACATCTAATAGCACAATTGATGACAAACCAGTAACAAAAACTGTGAGTGAGTCCACATGTGCACATGCAATCTTTCATCTCAGCCTTTTCATTCCTGCTAATATACTCCAGTGGTGTTCAGTTTGCCATCGATCAACCTGCATCTTCGACTGAACGTTTTCAATTTCCCATATTACAGGTAACTTCAATTTCATTCAATACAAATTCTTTATGATAGAATTCACATACAACCTCATTATAGTCAATTTGAACAAGTTAATTTCCATTTTTCAAAAAATAATATTTCTTCTAATTTTTCAAAAAACAAAATTCTCTTTGCAGGTTGCTTATTACTTCAGCAAATCTCCTAACTCTTCGACAAGCTCAGAATCAATCATTTTGTTCATGATCTACTTGTATTCTTTTACAAAAACTTATATTTTATTGCAATATATTAAAATGCAATGTACATTTCAAGCATTGTACACTATTCAAAATGTAAAATAAACGTTAGCCTCCAATATGTGCAAGAATTTAAGCGTTATGACACCTACGACCAATATTTGCAAATGGAAACGCATGTGTGTTTCTATCCATCAATAACCATATGAGGTGCTATGATCTGCTAGCAACACTTCTATGACATCACAAGTCAAATGCCAAAATATAAGCTGTTCAAATAGAATACCACACCAGCAACATTGGCACTGAATAGCAAAAACTGAGGCCACATTAAAAGACAAAAAAATTCCCACAATGTCATACTTAATTCAATATTTCCCACAAGCAACGGATGCCTATGATCATTAACATCTAGAATTCTATACCATCGTAACTTCAGCAAGCAATGGCGGCAGAAATTAGAATGGCACTTAATACTGTTCCATGGTCCCATGGAAATGCAGACAAACTTAAGAATGTCTCTCATTCAGGATTCATGGATTTTAAGATATACGCCAACTTGACTACAAGTTACAATCAAATTCTTGACTCATGTCTGAGAGTTTTTTTTTTTTGCATTGCCAGTTGTGCACAGATAAAGCAATATGAACAACATGGAAGAGATAAAACAATGTAATTAGCACGATGAATTGAAATTCACCTCCAGAAAAGTTATCCATGAACCATGACTTCTACCTCCAAGAAAGCTTACTGTGCCAAGGAGCAAGCTTCTTGCTAGCCTCAACCTTCCGCTTTTCTGATTGCCACTGATCAGGTTTAAATTTTTCTCTGCTATCCTCAAGCCAATGGGTCACTTTCCCTTGCTTGTCCATGGTGCCTGCCTCCTCCTGCTGCTTGGCCTCTTTCTCCTCTTCAAAAAGATTAATAGGAAAAAGGTTTGGTGGCAAGGTGACTGGATGTTTGAGGGTTACATATGCTTTCTTGTAATCAGGTTTAGCAAAAACAATCCCACCTCTGCGTTTCTTTTTACCTTGCATGTTAAGTGTCTGTACCTTCTCAACCTCTAGCCCATATAGAGACTCCAGCACCCTCTTAATCTCAATCTGTAGGGAAAAAAAATAGGAATCACAATAAGCTTGAACTTCCCCACAACAAAATCTTCAAATACATTAAGTTAAGATATTTAAATTTTATACCGTGTGGAACTGCTATACAATAAAATTAAGCTAGCTAGTAATCGATGCCAAGCAGGAATTGAAAAACTAAAAGCCACTTTCAGCTGCTTGATAAATTAGGTCAACTTTTTCTGATCTTGATCTACATCCAGATATGAAAAGATTAAAAAAGAAGAGAATAACACAGAAGTTTGGAAAACAACACCACAATCTTATTATGAGGGAGAGATGAGCATTTTATAAACAATGCAAACATTCTCCTTATTAATTTAATTACAAAATATATGAAATAAAAATCAACTACATCATTCAATAAAGAAAATATATTGAGATGTTTCTCTCTTTACTAGTTTTTAGATGTTCTTTTTGAGTTTTAGATGTTGCCAAGAAAGGATTGTGCTTATTCTTGGCTGCCCAATCAGTTAGATGTTTCTGATTGGTGAGCCTTTCTTGGTTGCCCAATTCCTCCCTGTTTAGAGTGGGAATCATATCTGCTTCCTCCAACAAATGAGGGAAAATGTGCTTCCATGTTTCTGCTGTCATCCATTTGGCTTGTGCTGGTGTGTCCCTTCTGTCCCTTTTGATGGAAAAGACATTATAAGTATGGCTTCTGGCATGTTGTCCTTTTCATTCTCAGCTTACTGCTGTTGACTAGAGATATTGAACCAACTATGGACGAACCATCTTCTCGCAATATACCATTCAGAATGTCCATCTCTCTTAATTGTTGCTTCTTGAAAAAATCTTGTCACTCGTTTACAGGCTTCAGCAATTCTTCTAGTATCTCTCGTGCATGTAGTAAGAGAGCATCTATGATACTTGCAGGCAATTTAGCCTACACAAGGATGTGGAGAGGCCCATGGAGGTGCTCATACCCTGGCTTGTCCTTCATCATGGCCTCCGAGGATATTGAAATTAACCCTTGAAGGGTCTTTAAATGAACCCTGTCCTCTGAGTAGAACTCAACATTCAGTAGCAGCTTCAACTCGTTGTAGCGAGTTATGTCTAGGACGAAGGAGATGTCTAATGAAATTAACGTTAGGATATTTTTCAACTGAAACTTCAACTCTGATGGTTTTTTTTTAACAATAATTCTACTAGAACCTCTGCCTGGTGTTCCATGCCAACCATGAGGGATGCCTGTAAAATGCTCAGCCTTTCTGATTGGTACGCATCCCATCTAGTCATGTCCACTCCTCCAGTTGGAATCAATCCTCCGTGAGTCAACGGGCTACCACGCTCAGGCCCATCATGGTCTAAAAAAGATGAATTTCCCAACAAGCAGTTACTCGCACTATTTCTTGGGTTAGTCAATGGCATTGTGACAAAACTTGTATAAAAGAACTAAGTTTTTTTCGTTCAGTAAGAAGCTCCGTAAGATACTTGTCATGCTCGGCTATGGCAATGCTTGCAGAACACCTGCCAGGAAGCTCTGGTGAATGCATCGCTGATGGCGAGAAGTTCATATATCTGGCCAACATTTCTTCTGTCAAAACGTCTTTAGATTGGGCCTTAGAGTTGATAAATCCTGTAAAACCCGAGCTACTAAATATGGGTTGCTGAAGTCTCTGAGTTCCAGAGAAGCTAGAAGTCATGGCAACCCAAAGGGGAAGAGAGAGCTTTCTGTTTAAGTATGTTATCAGGTGGCCTCCCTGTTTAAGAAAAACACTTGGAATAAGATCGATTTTGTTTTCAATAGTGTGTGTTAGAGGTAGCCCCGTGGGTTGGTTGAAGACATCTGGAAATTGTAGTGGAGCCATGGCAGGAGGTACCGGATTGGTAAGGTTGTCTCAATTAATGGGGCAAACCAAACACAAAGAAATGCATTGGTGTAAATTGACTTTCTTAATGGGAGCTTTGCTAGTAGGAGGCTCGGTTGATTGGAGAGCCAAGGATGTGAGCACATAGGTGCGGCCCTCGTGCTGCAAGTGGTATTGGTGATCTTTAGCATGATAAATAGTGTGTCGGGCCTGTTGGTATGGAATGACTAGTAACAAATAGACACAATTGAGGGAAGAAACATCACATACCACAGTGTCTCAAAAAGGGCCAATAGCAACGCTGATAGCACAACACTGGGAGAGAGTAAGACGAGCCTTCCTGTTAAAATTGGACAACTAGGTCCAAACTCCATGTTGTGATGCTCAGATGAAGATACCAATATTTGTACTGGGTTCCTCTATCGGAGAGGTGTAAGATCGATCTAAAATTGATCTTAATCTGATGAGAAGAACATTTATTTTGATTTTATGTGCAGGTCGGCCTTAAGGTTTTACACTCCCAGCAGATGTGTCACACACCTCAATGATTGATATAAATAGAGTCAATGTTGGAGGACTTTTTCACTCATGTCATCCTCATACATCATCTCCTCCTCTGATTTAGTACGAGCTCCTTGGAAGCAGTTTCGATTCACACGTGGGAAGAAGGATGAATTTACTGCAGCTAGGGTTTGGACGAATTTACTGCAGCTAGGGTTTCCACGCAAGTTTGACTAGCGTTGACTTTGGTAAACGCATGGTCCAAATAGGCTGAAAATTGGTGGAGACTTCGATTTTGGAAGGCCATACATATTGGCACAAGAACCGAGGTCAAAAGGTTGACCGAAGACCGAGCTGCGTTGACTTTCTTGCTGCTGTCCTGCATTGACTTTTCTGGACTGTGTTGACTTTTCTATGGTTGACTTTGAGTTGACCGTGTGGTTGTTTTGAGGGTTGTTTTGAGGGTTGTTGTGACACATGCTGGGTTGGCTGACCAAGGAGACTTTGCTAGTTGAAGCATCCTGTTGACCGCCATAACGCACCACCACATTTTTCTGTTTCTGGTTTGTCTTCTGTAGATCCACTGGTATGTTCTATCAACATTTTACTTGATTTTTTATGTGATTGTTGTAGTGAAAAGTAAAGTTGCATCAAGCATAGAACATCTACATAAATTTACATGGTATCAGAGCCTGAGGTGAAGACAAGCCCTATTTGTTGCAATCACCGAAGAAGAAAATGGGTTCCACAAACTATGGCTTCAAGGAGGATGACAAATTGACTGGGAAGGATGACTTCCATGCTTGGAAGATGATATTGGATCTCAAATTGGAAGACCAAGATGTCATGGACTATGTGCAGGGTAAAATCCAAGAACCTCCATCCACTGCTGCTGTTGTTGCCAAAACAAAGTACAAGAAGGGGGACAACAAAGCAAAGCTAATGATCAAGGAATCCATTTATAAAATTCTGGTGGCCTAAATCTCTGAGTTGGGCACATCCAAAGAGATGTATGATAAGTTGGTCCTCATGTTCAAGGCCAACAATGCAAATCAAGTACTATTCTTCAAGAATCAATTGAAGAATCTGAAGAAGGGCAGGGATGAGTCTCTCATTTCATACTTTCTGAAGTTGACCGAGATCAGGAACAATCTACTAGCTATTGGGGAGACAATAGCTGATCGAGAGATTGTACTCACCGCACTTGGAGGGCTCTCATCCAAATGGCATGTGTTCAACACTACCATTCTAAATAATAATGTGATACCTGACTTTGAGGAAGTACTGTCAAGATGCGTTCAAGAAGAATCAAGAATGAAGGAGTATGGAAATGAAGGAAATGTTGCATACGTTGCTCATTCTAGAAAAAAGAACTTTGGTGGTCCAAAGTACAAAGGAAAAACAGGGACCCAAGGAGAGAAGGGCGAGTGTTTCACTTGTCATAGGCCAGGTCACTATGCTAGAGAATGCCCTTTCAAGAAGGATTCTCCTAATGATGATGAAAACAACAACAACCGGAGGGATGACAATCAAAGGAACAACAGGTTCCAGCAAAAGAGGAAGGCTCCTTCCAGCATAAATGATCAACCTTTCAAAAGGTCAAGAAATTCCAAGTATGAGGAATCAAATGTTGTTGATAAAAGAAATGAATACATTCTTGTATCTGCCCTCTCTGTTGCATCTCCACCCGACACTATGGATGTCTGGCTGATAGATAATGGTGCCTCAAGGCACATCACTGGGTTCAAGGAAGCACTCTCCAATATGGTTGAGAAGGATACTAATCTAGAATTTATCCTTGGAGATAATGCAACATATCCCGTGAAAGGGACAGGGACTGTGACCCTCCACTTGTCTCAAGGTCAAGTCCTCCACTTGCAAGATGTACTCTATGTACCTAATTTGAAGAAGAACCTCGTGTCTATATCAGCCATGGAAGACAAAGGTTTCAATGTGGCATTCACTGATGGAAAGGTGCGCATGTGGAAGAAGAGCTTCAAGGAAGCTATCACGTTTGGGTCTAGAATTGCTACACTCTACCAGGTTGGAGGAAGTCCACTGGGAGCAATGACATGAGATGCTATCGGACAGACCGATAATGGCACTAAATATGAGACGAACAAATTCAAGAACTTTTGCAGAGGAGCTAGCATCAAGAGGGAGACCACAATGTTTGTGGGCTACAGTGAAACTTCGAAGGCCTATAGATTCTATGTGCCTGGTCAAAGGGAAGTGGAGATATGCCACGATGTCACCTTTGATGAAGATGCTTCCCTAAGGAAAGTAGTCAATCTTCTGAGATCTGAGGAAGATCATGAAGCAAGGCCTGGAAATCAAGAGGAACCGAAGGATGAGACGATGCCTGATGTTGAAGGACCAATGGACCCGATTGATCCACCTCCTTCATTGGGAAAGAGACCATCATGGCTCAGGGACACTCTCGAGGATGCTGAGGGACATATGGCCCCAAGGGGGACATTCCGTGAAAGCAAGAAGTCGAGTAGATACCAAGGGTATCTAGCAACCATGAGTACTATTGTACAATCCGAGCCTGGATCTTTTTGAGGAAGTCGTAAAGCATCAAGTCTGGAAGGATGTTATGCACAAAGAGTATGAGTCCATAATGTAGATTGATGTCTGGGATGTGGTTCCTAGACCGGAGGACAAAGCAGTTGTCACCTCAAAATGGCTCTACAAGATCAAGCATGGATCTGATGAAAGTGCTGAAAAGTTCAAGGCAAGATTCGTTGCCCGTGGCTTCTCTCAAAAAGAAGGCATAGACTATGTAGTATGATGACATATTTGCACCTGTGACCACCATCCGATCTATCATAGCCCTTGCTGCTACGCAAGGATGGAGTCTTCATCAGATGGATGTGAAGACCGCACTTCTGCATGGAACCTCTGGGGTTCGAAGTCCAGGATCAAGACACAGATGTCTGCAGGTTGAAGAAAGCCCTCTATGGGTTGAAGGAAGCACCCAGAGCTTGGTACGAGAGGATAGATGGCTACCTAATGAAGCTGGGCTTCACTAGTAGTAATGTTGATCCAAACCTTTACTTCAAGGTTCATAGAGAGAAGCCTCTCATTCTGGTGCTGTATGTGGACGACCTCTTCTTGACAGGTGTTGACCCTCTCATTCATCAATGCAAGAGGGAGCTTGCGGCTGAGTTTGAGATGAAAGACCTAGGTACTTCCTAGGCCTAAAGGTCTGGCAAAGACCTGGAAAGATATTCCTTTCTCAAGGAAAACACATTGTGAAGCTTCTGGAAAGATTTAGTATGGTGGACTGCAAGTCCGTGTCGACACCGATGGAGCTCAACTTCAAGAAGTTGAGTGGCAGCGCTGCTAGGCCCGTATTAACAAATCCTACTAAGTATTGTCAACTCGTAGGGGCCTTGATGTTCTTAGTGAACACCCGTCCGGACATATGTTTTGCAGTGAACACTTTGAGTCAACACACGGTTGATCATAACTTTCACTGGGTTGGTGCCAAGAAACTCTTGAGATATCTCTGGGGCACGGTAGACCTTGGGCTGAGATACACTGCCAAGAGCATGACACTCCTTGGTTATACTGATGCCGATTGGGCTGGCAGTGTGGTGGATCGCAAGAGCACATATGGATGCTACTTCACACGTAGATCTGCTTCAAGCACGACACTGAAGTCGGTAGCCTTGAGCACCGCTGAGGCCGAATACATTGTAACATGTATGGCCTGTTGTGAAGTCACTTGGTTGCGAAAGCTCTTCGGTGAGCTGTTCGAGCATATTCTAGATGCCACCGTTATCCTTTGTGATAACTAGAGGGGGATTTGTTTGTCATAGAATCTCGTGTTCCAAGATCAATCCAAGCATGTTGATGGCTGGTACCACTTTATCCGGGATATGGTACAGCAAGGCGCCGTAAGGCTTGATCATAGGAACTGATGAGCAGGTCGCGGATATTCTCACTATGCCCTTCCTAACCTTCCGTGAGAATCTTGGAATCGTGGAGTGACCCTATTCTGAGGGTCCTATTGGACGATGAGCTCCGGGAGCTCTGGGGGGCTTTGGGGATAGCTTCGCGGAGCTATAAGCAACCACAGGGCTAGGCTTGCCGAACCTTGTTGGTGTGCTTGGGCCCCACCGTGATGATTGAGTTGGTTCGCCTCTCATGATTTGTGCCCCGTATGCATCCTACGCATTTGAGTTTCGGACTCATGGGAAGTACCTTTCATTTGGCCAATGAGGTGGGAAAAGCTACAAACTAGTAGCAAAGACTGATGGACGCATCAGAGATTGCCATACTCTCTATCTAGGATGACACGTGTCCAACCACTTGATCTGGGATAAAGTCTAGTGAGGTTTCAGACCTCCTACTGACTTCGGGTCAGATAAACAAACTTCGGGTTGGTATGTGACTCTTTGAGTCCAAGTGAGGTTTCGGACCTCCAACTGACTTCAGGTCAGTGAGACTAACTTCGGGTTAGTATATATGACTCTCTTGAGTCCAAGCGAGGTTTCGGACCTCCTACTGACTTCAGGTCAGGTAAACCAACTTCGGGTTGGTATGAGACTCTTAGTGAGTCCGATAGAGGTTTTGGACCTCTGGGCTGAATCTGTCAGCCGGGGAATGATGTCTTTGTGACTGACCCACTTCTGTTCTGAAATAAAGAGGCCAACAAAGCAAGTTACGGCAGGATGACGCACGATGTTTATTGCACAGGTGGATGGAGTTCTCCCTAGTTGAGAGGGAGTGTTAAAATTGGACAACTAGGTCCAAACTCCATGTTGTGATGCTCAGATGAAGATACCAATATTTGTATTGGGTTCCTCTATCGGAGAGGTGTAAGATCGATCTAAAATTGATCTTAATCTGATGAGCAGAACATTTATTTTGATTTTATGTGTAGGTCAGCCGTAAGGTTTTACACCCCCAGCGGATGTGTCACACACCTCAGTGATTGATATAAATAGAGTCAACGTTGGAGAACTTTTTCACTCATCTCGGCCTCACACATCATCTCCTCCTCTGATTTAGTACGAGCTCCTTGGAAGCAGTTTCGGTTAACACGTGGGAATAAGGACGAATTTATTGCAGCGAGGGTTTGGACGAATTTACTGCAGCTAGGGTTTCCACGCAAGTTTGACCAGCATTGACTTTGGTGAACGCATGGTCCAAATAGGCTGAAAATTGGTGGAGCCTTCGATTTTGGAAGGCCATACATATTGGCACAAGAACCGAGGTCAAAAGGTTGACCGAAGACCGGGTTGCGTTGACTTTCTTGCTGTTGTCTTGCATTGACTTTGTCTGGGGTTGACTTTGAGTTAACCGTGTGGCTGTTTTGAGGGCTGTTGTGACACATGCTGGGTTGGCTTACCAAGGAGACTTTGTTGGTTGAAGCATCCTGTTGATCGCGTAACGCACCACCACATTTTTCTGTTTTTGGTTTGTCTTGTGTAGATCCACTGGTATGTTCTATCAACATTTTACTTGATTTTTTATGTGATTGTTGTAGTGAAAAGTAAAGTTGCATCAAGCATAGAACATCTACATAAATTTACACTTCCTTTTAGACCCAACCAAGCTGATAGGGGATTGGGTGTTGTAATGATGGGAAAGCTCAGGCATTGAACCAAGTCATGTGCCACGAGATTCTTTTGATTCCCATTGTCGAGGATAAGAGTCACTAACTCATGTTTGATTTGACAATTATGGGTAAACAGAGGTGCAACAGAGTTGCAAACTTCATTGGCAGTCATGAGGATGAGAGAGGGATCTACTTCAGTAGGATTGACGAGAGAAACAACTACAAGCGAGGTAGGGGAATTTGATCGCTCTACTTTTGTAAAAAGAGACTTGTTGTGGTGCATATTTTTAAGTGTTCAGAAGTTTGCAAAATCATGTGAGTTGGTTTGATGAAATGTACACCAGGGGGATGAGGCAGAGGCCACATTAGAAGGACTAGGAGGAGGTGGACCATTTCTGATTTGAGGAGATCAGGTTTGAGGAGCCACTTTACCTCCACGGCCAAGGCCCGCCTTGTCCAAGGAAGTACTATCAAAGAACTCAACTTCTCAACGAAAAACCATTAGCAAACCAGAATTAAATTTGATAATTAATACCTATTATGGATCAGAGATATGGAGTTGAATGTGCAATTTGCAGAAGACATCAATGTATGCTTGCACTGATTGATTTGGTAGTTGTTGGAGCTACAACCATTTGGCAAGAAGATTTTGGAGATATCTTGGGGGATTAAAGCATTCTCTTAAGGCTTGGAAGAATTCATCCCAAGATGTCATACATGTGGATCTGGTCTCTATTGGTTCTACAAGCTTGACGACCAAGGACACATTCTCGAGTTGAGTATCCATCATGTTTGCATCAGGCCCTCTATCCACCATGTTTGCGTCAGGCCCTCCAACTGTAGACTGACGATTTGAAGCTTCATGTCCTCTTCCATCGCAAGACATATTTTGAAATAGGTGGAGAGACTGTGTAGCCAAGAATCGACAGCCTCTCCATTCATTTGGGCAATTGAAAGCGTATATACAACTGCATTTGCCATAGAGGGTGCCTCTGCTACTATAGCGTAATTAACTCTTGAAGAGCCATGGCTAAATCATGGACAGGTGAGTCCTCGATTGAGGGTTCTCAATGGAGCGGCATGATTTTCATCCACCAAAGGGATTGAAATGTATGACCCCAAGCAATAATGTGTGACCAAGAAGGCGATGAATTGTTTAGCCACAAATCCCAAAAAAATAAATAATCCTCGAATAGGTGGATGGCTTGGATGACTTCCAAGGTCTTATGCTCTGATACCATTTGATCTACATGCAGATCTGAAAAGATTTAAAAAGAAGAGAATAACATAGAAATCCTGGAAAACAATATCACAATCTTGTTATGAGGGAGATATAGAACATTTTATAAACAAGCAAACATTCTCCTTATTATTTTAATTACAAAATATATGAAATAAAAATAAACTCTTGTTAATTTTAGGTAACAATGGTATGTTCTATGCTTAAAAGCAATTTACTTCAATTTTCCTTATTAGTCCAAAGTCAATTTCCAGATTAACAATCACATTAACTTTAACACATTGATAGTAAATGCTGATAGAACATAAGCAAAATGCAGAAGACAAGCCAAGACAAGAGGGCACAATATTTGGCGGATGTCAAGGAAAACCCCCAATGTGGGGAAAACCCTTTGATCAAATTCTTCTTATTATTCTTCAATAGTTCAATAGAGAGAGAGAGTACAAATATCAAAAAAACTTGCCCAAAATAGTCATGCCAAAATCAGTAGTCAACTGCAGCCCTAACTAGAAAGTCAACGCTGGTCAAAGGGGCTACAAAAAGTCCTCCAAATAGCTCGGTCAACAGTAAACAAATTTGGCCTTCCAAGAGAGAGAAAGTCAACCCAAAACAGCCAAGTCAAACCCAGTCAAATGTTGATTTCTGGTAGCATCAGAAGTGCTCTAGCCTCGAGAATTTGCAAGGAGGCTAGGACATATACATTCTCTAAGACCCAAAAATTGTCTTGAGAAATTCCACCCAAAGATAGTTTAATTAAAATAATTAATTATTTTTAATGGATGCCTATGTCTAAACTTAGGAAATTAAAATAATTAAAGGGTATTAATTAAACTGGGTGTGAATCTTCTAGAAAAAGACGGCGATCAAGTCAAGATGATCTAAGCCATTGATTAGGATCTAATATGGGCCGTTGATTGTTCAACGAGAAGATTATAAGAAGGACCTCAATGGGCACTTGGAGAACACACCGAGTGAGTCTTGAGATCGATTTCTCAAGTGAGCAGCGCAAAGCAACCGGAGAGATTATCGAGTTAATTCGATTGCAGTGAGGGGCGGTGATAGTTCCGGTTGGAATATCTTTTCCTGAGCCAGGAATACATTGCAGAGAAGGCAGCAAAGAGGACACAGAAGAGGCAGTGTAGAGGCTACACTAGACAGCACAAAGCCACGTAGAGGCAGCGTTGAAGCCTTGAGGAGATTTCAAATTTTGCTGAGGATCAGTCAGATCCAATGCCGGAGTATCGGGGTGTGAGACCGTAAGGGCAGAAAATCAGCGTCCTACCGACAGAACGACCAACAGAAGGAGGTGACGCAGTCCCCAGCCAGAGTGACGCAGATCTACACAGAGGTAGCGTGGGGTTGTCCAGTTCAGTGTTGGATCAGTGTCGGATCTCCAATGTTAGTGTGAGGTAATCCTCACTAGTTCTCTATCAGTCGGATTATCTGTGGATAGGCCAAATTTTGGAAATCCAATTGTATTCAGAAACTTATGCTTAATAATATAAACCCTCATCTGCTACACCTATTTTCCCACATTGGGTTTTTCCAGAGACTGAGTCCAAAAATAACGGTGTAATGTGTGTCTAATTTTCTTGCTCAAATCTTGTTTCTGCATTTAATTTCCACAGTTTATTTAGTGAAGGTTGCAGTGTATTTGCTTCAGTATTTACTTGTAGAACACAGTAAATAACTTGTATAATTTATCAAGTAGGAGAAGTAATATCAGTTTGTTGCAATAGGTATTCCGGGATTAGGATTTTTCACATGGTATCAGAGCAATGCAGGTGAAGCAAGAGAGCAGATCGGAAGAACTTGACGTTGAAGAGAAAGAGGGAGATCGAATAGTTGTGTAGGCAGCAGATCAAACCCCCAAGTAATTGTGCAATCCAAGCCAGAAAAGGCGAGATTTGCGAGGAAGTCTCTCTCTGAGTGAGTCGACAGAGAGGTAAGACTTTCCAATTCATGATTTGTCAGTGGCAGAGGGAGCAACGCAGCAGCAGCTTCAGCACAGAGCATTTTTCTGTGGGACGTAGTTTTTCTATAGCATTTTCTAGGCAGAAAAGCATCAAAAGAAAGAAGAAAACATTTTCTTTGAGGGAATTTTCTTCCTCCGTGAATTTCAAGCCAAGGGATTCTAATTCTCAGTTGCTGAGCAGTAGTGTTGAGGAGCAGATCTACTAACTCCAACAGGGAGTGCGTAGGCCAGCCTAGCAGTTCCACAGAGGAGAGAGAGGGAGCAGTTCGACATTATTTAGTCGGCAGAAATGACAGCAACCGGATTGAGAGATCAAGATTGGTTGGATGGTGCATCCAACTATGTGATCTGGCAGGCAAGGATCACGTGTTTGTTAGATGAGCATGATCTCAAGACATTTATCGAGAATGTGGTAGGTGTCCCCGTGGATGCAGATTCGTTGAAAGCCTACAAGAAGAATATGGCGCAGGCTAAGCGTTTGATCCTCGACGGAGTGACGGATCATATAGTATGTCACATCGATGGAAAAGGAACTTCCAAGGAGATGTGGGATGCCTTAGCTTGATTTATCAAGGATCTTCCGAGCAGTGGAAGATGTACTTGCAGAAGAAGATGCGATCTATGAGGATGAAAAAGGGAGAAGGCGTTGATTCGTTCCTTGCAAAGCTTCAAGAAACCTGAGATCAATTGGCAGTTGTCGGATCTACGCCTCAAGGAACTGAGATGTTTAGACTAGCCCTGAATTCGTTCTTAGATGAATGGCAAGTCTTTGTCCAGAGCATCCTAGGCAGAGAAAGGTTGCCTTATTGGGAACAGATGTGGGTCACTCTTCAGCAGGAAGAGATGAGGCGAGATATGATCAAGTGCAAACTCGATGGCAACAACAGCAGTGGGTCAAAGCCCAAGGAGGAGGAAGAGAACACAACCCTTGCATATAAGAGGCAGCAGGAGCAGAGGAGGCAGAAGAAGGACGTCTCGAAGATCAAATGTTTCAGGTGTGGTAAGATTGGTCACTATGCTATGCAGTGTCCTCTCAAAAAGAAGGACAAGGAAGATAAACATGATCAATAGGCTGCACCTGCAGAGATCCAGGAGGAGTAGTTTGCCATGATTGCCCACATACCTCCATAAGAGAGATGGGGTGATCTAGTATTGCAGTTCCAAAGAGTTGCAGATGGGCAAGATCCTTGAGGAGACCACCTCTTAGATCAATACCTTGCTACGAGAGCCCATATCAGAGGTAGCAAGATGGACCAATGTTAGTTGGCGCAGAGAAGTGTCGGAGTGACAGTTGCAGTCGCTAGGAGCGCCAGAGAATGAGCAACGCAAAGTAGAGTTGGCAGCAGTGCAGTCAACAACAGCGCTGAGTCTTCAGAAGGTCGGCGCAAAGACTAGCAGCAGTCAAAACTCAAGTGACAAATGCATCATACTAAACACAATTGGTTTAGTATTTTGGATGTTTTTTTGTTGCCACAGAAGCAGAGTTGCAGTGCAGATGCAGTTGGCAACAGTATGCAGAGTCAACAGCAGCACAGATGCAACATTTGCGCAGTAGTTGGTGGGCATTGATGTCAGACATCAACAGCGCAGAGGGAGATGATACAGAGTAAGGGTGATGCTTTAGCAGGTTGCATTACTAGAGCACATTCCTCACTAAGAGGGAGTGTTGATTTATGGTAGCATCGGATGTGCTCTTGCCTGAAGAATTTGCAGGGAGGCTAGGACATATGCATTCTCCAAGACCCAGAAATCGTTTTGGGAAATTCCACTCGAAGACAGTTTAATTAAAATAATTAATTATTTTTAATTGATGCCTAAGTCTAAACTTAGGGAATTAAAATAATTAGAGGGTATTAATTAAACTGGGTGTGAATCTTCTAGAAAAAGACGAAGATTGAGTGAAGATGATGTGAACCATTGATTAGGATCTAATCTGGGTCGTTGATTTTTCAACAAGAAGATTATAAGGAGCTCGATGGCACTTCGAGAACACACCGAGTGAGTCTAGAGAATGATTTCTCAAGTGAGCAACGCAGAGCAGTCGAAGAGATCATCGAGTTGATTCGATTGTAGTGAAAGGTAGTGATAGTTCTGCTTGGAAGATCTTTTCCTGAGCCGGGAATAGATTGCAGAGAAGGCAAAGAAGAGGACGCAGAAGAGGCAGTGTAGAGGCTACGCTGGACAACGCAAAGCCACGCAGAGGCAACGTTGAAGCCTTGAGGAAATCTGAAATTTTGCTGAGGATCAGTCAAATACAGTGCCGTAGTGCCAGGGTGTGAGACCGGAGGGGCAGAAGATCAGCATCCAGCCAGCAGAACGACAAGCAGAAGGAGGTGACGCAGTCCCCAGCCACAGTGACGCAGATCTGCACAGAGGCAACATGGGGTTGTCCAGTTCAGTGTTGGGTCAGTGTCGAATCTCCAATGTTAGTGTGAGGTAATCCTCACTAGTTCTCTGTCAGTCAGATTATCTTGTGGATAGCCAGATTTTGGGCATCCAGTTGTATTTAGAAACTTCTGCTTAATAATACAAACCCTCATCTGTTGCACCGGTTTCCCACATTGGGTTTTTCTAGAGACTTAGTCCAAAAATAACAGTTTAATGTGTGTCTAATTTTCTTGCTCAAATCTTGTTTCCGCATTTAATTTCCGCAGTTTATTCAGTGAAGGTTGCAGTGTATTTGCTTCAGTATTTACTTGTAGAACACGGTAAATAACTTGTATAATTTATCAAGTTATTTAGTGAAGGTTGCAGTGTATTTTCTTCAGCATTTACTTGTAGAACACGGTAAATAACTTGTATAATTTATCAAGTAGGATAAGTAATATCAATTTCTTGCAATAGGGATTCCGGGATTATGAATTTTCACATGGTATCATAGCAATGTAGGTGAAGCAAGAGAGCAGATCGAAAGAACTCAGCGTTGAAGAGAAAGAGGGAGGTCGAATACTTGCGTAGGCAGCAGATCAAATCCCCAAGGGATTGCGTAGTCCAAGCCAGAAAGGGCAAGTTTTGCGAGGAAGTCTCTCTCCGAGTGAGTCGACAGAGAGGTAAGACTTTCCAGTTCGTGATTTGTCAGTGGCAGGTGGAGTAGCGCAGCAGTAGCTTTAGCGCAGAGCAGTTTTTTGTTGGACACAGTTTTTCTACAGCATTTGTTAGGCAGAAAAGCGTCAAAAGAAAGAAGAAGACATTTTCGTTGAGGGAATTTTCTTTCTCAGTGAATTCCGAGCCAAGGGATTCTAATTCTCAATTGCTGAGCAGCAGTGTTAAGGAGTAGATCTACTAACTCCAGCAGGAAGTGCGTAGGTCAGCCTAGTAGCTGCGTAGAGGAGAGAGAGGGAGCAGTTCGACATTATTTAGTCTGTAGAGATGGCAGCAACCGGGTTGAGAAATCAAGATCGGTTGGATGGTGCATCCAACTATGTGATCTGGCAGGGAGGATGTAGAATGGAGAACGCATTGATTTGTTCCTTGCAAAGCTTCAGGAAACCCGAGATTAGTTGGCAGCTATCGGATCTTCGCCTGAAGGAACCGAGATGGTTAGACTAGCCTTGAATTCAGTCTCAGATGAATGGCCAGTCTTTGTCCAGAGCATCCTATGCTGAGAAAGGTTGCCTGATTGGGAACAGATGTGGGTCGCTCTTCAGCAGGAAGAGATGAGGTCAGATATGATCAAGTGCAAACTTGATGGCAGCAGCAACAGTGGGTCAAATCCCAAGGAGGAGGAAGAGAACGTAGCCCTTGCATCTAAGGGGCAGCAGGAGCAGAGGAGGCAGAAAAAGGATGTCTCGAAGATCAAATGTTTCAGGTGTGGTGAGCTTGGTCACTATGCTACGCAGTGTCCACTCAAAAAGAAGGGCAAGGAAGAGAAACATGATCAATAGGCTACACCTGCAGAGATCGAGAAGGAGAAGTTTGCCATAATTGCTCACATACCTCCATAGGAGATGTGGGGTGATCTAGTACTATAGTTCCAAAGAGCTGCAGATGGGCAGGATCCTTGAGGAGTCCACCTCTTGGATCAATACATTGCTACGGGAGCCTATATCAGAAGTAGAAGGATGGACTAATGCTAGTTGGTGCAGAGAAGTGTCAGAGTGACTGTTGCAGTGGTTAAGAGCATCAGAGACTTATCAGCGCAAAGAAGAGTTGGCAGCAGTGCAGTTGGCACAGTGCAAAGCCAGCAGTAGCGCAGAGGCTTTAGAAGGTCAGTGCAGAGACTAGCAGCAGTCAGAACTCCAGTGACAGATGCATCATACTGAACACAGTTGGTTTAGTATTTTGGATATTTTTCTGTTGCTACAGTAGCAAAGTTGCAGTGCAGATGCAGTTGGCAGCAGTATGCAGAGTCAACAACAGCACAGATGCAACATTTGCGCAGTAGTTGGTGGCCAGTGATGTCAGACATCAGCAGCGCAGAGGGAGATGATACAGAGTCAGGGTGATGCTTCAACAAGTTGCATTACTAGAGCACATTCCTCGCTAAGAGGAAGTGTTGATTTTTGGTAGCATCGCATGTGCTCTAGCCTCAAGAATTTGCAGGGAAGCTAGGACAAATGCATTCTCCAAGACCTAAAAATCGTTTTGGGAAATTCCACCCAGAGACAGTTTAATTAAAATAATTAATTATTTTTAATGGATGCCTAAGTCTAAACTTAGGAAATTAAAATAATTAAAGGGCATTAATTATACTGGTTGTGAATCTTCTAGAAAAAAACGGAGATCGAGTCAAGATGATCTGAGCCATTGATTAGGATCTAATTTGGGTCGTTGATTGTTCAACGACAAGATTATAATAAGAGGCTCGATGGGCACTTGGAGAACACACCGAGTGAGTCTAGAGATCGATTTCTCAAGTGAGCAGTGTAGAGCAACCAGAGAGATCATCAAGTTGATTCGATTGCAGTGAGAGGCAATGATAGTTCCGGTTGGAAGATCTTTTCCTGAGCCGGGAATACATTGCAGAGAAGGCAGAGAAGAGGACGCAGAAGAGGCAACATAGAGGCTACGCTGGACAGCGCAGAGGCAGCGCTAAAGCCTTGAGGAGATCTGAAATTTTGCTGACGATGAGTCAGATACAATGCTGGAGTGTCTAGGTGTGAGACTGAAGAGGCAAAAGATCAGCGTCCAACCGACAGAACGACCAGCAGAAGGAGCTGACCTGTGTTACCGGATCCGTCAGGCCTAAGTGCAGGATGCGTGGATCCCCGGATCAGATACGGATACGGATTCGGATCCACCCAAGATTCGTATGGTTGACAAATCAACAACAACACCTTTTCCCTCGTGGATTGTATGATAGACCAGACAATGAATTTTTTTGGTTTTCACGCTGGTAAATGGATTTTTTTCAACAATTACAGTTATTGTAAAACTGAAAATCGAATTCCGATCATCACGATGTTAGATGGATCAACCTTTTGGGCGCTACCTTCCTGCCAATATCTGCATTTCCGTGTAATTTTGAATAATTCACACTCTGTATTTCCTTCACATAACTGAAAGATCGAGAGAGTTCGAGCGTCTAACACTTGCCGTAAGGTTTAAAAACGACAGTCTAACACTTGCCGTAGAGTTTAAAAATGACGATTCAACATAGGCTTTTAAATATATAAAATTAGTGTTGATAAATCATGGCCATTTGACATGGTTATAAATATAAGTGAACTTTATAAAACATTCGGAAGTAAAAACAAAAGCTTATAACGAGAAATATAAAAATATTAAACATATTCAATGTAATCTGTTAAAATGACATGATTTTTTAAATATATAAAAAGTAATATTTATAAACCATGGCCATTTGGCATAGTTATATTAAATGTGAACTTTATCCACCATTCAAAACTTATAAAGTTTATATGAAGGAATATTAAAACGTTAAAAGTAAAGTTTATAGAAAGGAATATTAAAGTAACATGTTAACGTAATGTGTTAAAATTTAAAAAGTAAAGTTTATAGAAAGGAATATTAAAGTAATATGTTAATGTAATGTGTTAAAATTTAAAAAGTAAAGTTTATACTAACATTAAAGTAACATGTTCATGTAATGTGCAAGTGATATGGTTTATAAAGTAACTTAATTAATAAGAAATAATTAATGTAAACTTGTCTAAATAATTAAGATTAAATACTTATAAATAATACATTAATTATACAATTATTAATTTAAAATATTAATTATATATATAATAATTATATTCATATTAATTAATATTAAATATACATTAATAATAAGATTATATATATATAATAATGATAAATTATATTATTTTTATATAAATAGTTTGTTTTTAAAATTATAAAACTATATTTATATTGTTTGTACTTGTCGTTTCCCTGCCGTATCCGGATCCTAGCTTTTCAAAAAACTGGTGGATCCGAATCCGAATCCGGATCCGGATCCGTATCCGTATCCGATTCCTGGTAACTTAGGAGCTGACACAGTCTCCAACTAGAGTGATGCAAATCTGTGTAGAGGTTGCATGGGGTTGTCCAGTTCAGTGTTGGGTCAGTGTTAGTGTGAGGTAACCCTCACTAGTTCTTTATCAGTCAGATTCTCTGTGGATAGCCATATTTTGGGCATCCAGTTGGCTTTCCCACATTGGGTTTTCCCAAGGACTTAGTCCAAAAATAATGGTGTTATGTGTCTAATTTTCTTGCTCAGATCTTGTTTCCACATTTAACTTCCACAATTTATTTAGTGAAGGTTGCAATGTATTTGCTTCAGTATTTACTTGTAGAACAGAGTAAATAACTTGTATAATTTATCAAGTAGGAGAAGTAATATCTATTTGTTGCAATAGGTATTCCGGGAATAGGAATTTCCAAATCAACGCTACTGTAAAATCTGCAATCAAACTTGAAGTCAACGGTGAAGTCAACCTCAGTCAAACTACTCCAAATGACTCGAGATCTATGTCAATCAATGCGACCTCCTAAAATCGGATTTTCTGCCTGAAAACCGCAGTCAAAGGTGAAGGGTTGACCCTCGGTCAACGTTGGTCAACGTTGTTCAGAAATATGAAACCTGACTTGTACTTGACCCTAAAAAATTTGGCCTCCTGCCACATGTGCGAAGAGAAAAAGAGCTACTCCAAGTGTTGTACGAACCAATGAGGAGAGGAGAGAGAAAGATGTGTTGAGTGAGTGATGTCCAAAATGAGGAAAAGGCTTATTTATACAATTCGCTGAGGGTGTGGAGACACATCTGTTGGGCTTCATGAGCCTACATTTGATTTCTGGCCGACCTTGACAATTTGCACGTGTGAGAAATAAATTCAAAATCACATTTCTGCTTATCCAAACAAGATGATCTTTGGATCAATATTGCACCTCTCGAAAAGAGGAATCCAATGAAAATATTTGTTAGTCAAGGTTGTAATTGATGTCAATATGGAATTATTGGGATGGCAAATATTCTTGTGATGTCATAACCTCATGTATATTATGATGATGTCCTTACTCATAATGGCAAGTCCCTCTTTTTTGATAAGGATGCCATTAATGAAGATGTCAAGCTATTAATGATGCCATTATGATGTCAAGCCACTAAGAAGTCTTGTCCTAGATGACTATCGATCATAATGATGTCCTTGAACTAACCATGAAGACATCACGACCTCATCTATCCTTGCTCTTGATGAAGAAGCCCTAGAAGACTTAGGCTAAGTTTGGGTTACTATACATATCTAAAGTCTTGAGCAACGAAGTTATAATGTTTTGAGGAAAATATTTTGGGAATCTTGAGACAGATTTGAATACACCTTCAAGGTCATTAAAGTTGAGCTTTGGAGCATAGTGAAGAACACCTTTTGCAGTAGCCTTGACTGACCTTGGAGATATTATTCTTAGATACATGCGTTGAAGACCTTGTGGAGATAATGTTGAAGACCATGATGCATTAACCATCATGAGGTACCATAAAGGACGGCGGAGACACCTTCATGTGAAGATCAAGGTTGTCTTTGATGACGTGACGTGGAGACTAAGTGAGGGGATAGCTGAAGATTGACAGGGCTTGTTGAAGAAGATATTGGGAGTCATGAAGTATAACCAAATATATCTTGACAAAGTAAAGGGTTGGAGAACTTGAGGTTGGCGCCTCAGAATTGACAAGGTTGGAGCCTTGGTTGTCCAAGTCGGTGCTTGGCAAATACAGGTTGAAGCCTAGGAGATTTAAGATCGATGTCTTCATCTAGGGTTGGAGCCCTACATATATTGTACTTGATTTATTGCAAAGAAGAAATTAATAAAAGCATTTATTCTTATTGTTCATTTTGTGTTCTAAATATAAGTGATCTAACTAGTAAAAATAACAATTGAAAAGAAATATTGATTCACCCCCCTCTCCGTATTTCCAACAATTGGTATTGAAACCAGTACCTTCACTCAAAGCCTAACAGCTTGAAGGTTGACCCTTAGAGCACAAACGGAAAAGCCAAGGAAGAAAGTCTCCAATCCTCCTAAAGATGTGTCTTCCTCAACCATCGAAATTGAAGTCAATCAATTTGCGAAGGCTCCATTGTTCAATGGAAATTTTGATATATGGGAGGCAAGAATGAGGAATTTCTTGAAGACTCAAGGAATTGAAGTTTGGAAATCAGTGATTAATAATGACACAATAAACGAAGAAATGGAGAGCAGTCTAGCAAAGGAGAATGAAGAAATATTCATAATGAAATCAAATATCATCTCCCTTAAAATCAAAGCACATGAAGCAACAAGGATGATGGAAGAAATGAAGAAGCAACTAGTCATGAAAGAGGGAGATTGTGAAAAATTGAAATGAGAAATTTTCTTTCCTAAAAATTAAGTTGACCTACTAAATAAGAACTTGAAAAGCTCTCAAACCCTAGATGACATCCTAAGTCATGAAAGATTCTCCGCTTGATAAATCTAGCCTTGGCTATACAGGTAAGCCCTCAAATAAGGATGATGCAAACCCTAATGTTCCAAACAACAAGAATGTGGAAAATCTTGGAAGAAATGTTGATGCTCCCAGTTCCAACAAAGGCAAGAGTCAAGATGACATTGGAAGAAATCCTACTCCAAGAATACTTGCAAATGGTGTCAAGAATATGCAAGAGGCAATGGATATCATCAAAGGATCCCAAGACAAAATGACTTTGGAAGTACATCAAGGCAATCTCCATCATCAAGTTACCAAAGTATATTTTTTGGTTATTGCTATTCTGGTACAAATTTTGGGCACGTGGCGAAAGATTGTAGGGCATACCACAAAGACAAATATAACAATCCCATCAATCTCCTAGAAGCAACTTTGCAAGAACTCATGCTTCTTCATTCATGAATAAGATGGAATGCTTCAATTGCCATAACATTAGACATATGGCACGTGAGTGTAACTTGATTTGGGTCCATAAAACCATGACAACCAAACCAGAGAAGAAAGTTACACAAGTATGGAGAAGGAAGCAAATTGGGTCTGAAAGTCTCTTGAACACTCCAGCCAACAACAAATGTTGACTTGATGAAGTCATTCTTGATATTTCAAGTTTTGATGATGAGATTCTGCCAAAAAGGAGACCATGCACATTGTTAGGGGGAGCTTGTGATTCTTAACTATCCTTGCTGAAACTATCCAACCGTTGATGAATCACGCATGGACAATCTTGAAAGATCCTTTCCATTGAAGAACATGATCCGTTACTCACCCAATGCACCATTGTTGAAGATGTCTTCCACTTGATCAAAAGGATGCAATCTTTCTTGTCGAAGGAAAAAAGAAGAGCTAGCAAAGGTTATGCAGGCAGAGGGAGTCGATTGACGATTTACATGAAGATATGCAAAGGCTTAGGGGGAGCAAGTTCATTGAAGAGCACCATGACAACGAGAGCAACATACCTATGAAGAAAATATGATGAAGAGAAGCACTTCGATCGGGGAGTACTTGGGCACCCCGTTTGCCATTGATGTCAAAGGGGGAGAGTGCTGGAAGGGCAAGAATATTGCAATCAATGACAAAGGGGGAGAATGTTAGTCAAGGTTGTCATTGATGTCAATATGGCATTATTGGGATGGCCAATATTCTTGTGATGTCATAACCTCGTGTATATTATGATGATGTCCTTACTCATAATGACAAGTCCCTCTTGTTTGATAAGGATGCCATTAATGAAGATGTCAAGCTATTAATGATGTCATTATGATGTCAAGCCACTAAGAAGAAGTCTTGTCCTAGATGACTATTGATAATAATGATGTCCTTGAACTAACCATGAAGACATCACAACCTCATGTATCCTTGCTCTTGATGAAGAAGCCCTAGAAATCATGATGATGTCCTTACTCTTGATGAAGGAGTCCTTATTGATGCTCACAGTGACTCTTGATGAAGAAGCTCTCCTTGTGATGATCTAGCCCTTGCTCTAACAAATTGATGAATGTTGCATATGGTTAATGACATATCACTGCACTATCTTGATGACATTGTGACATTGATGGGACATTGATGGCACACATGATGACATATATGGTGGCATTACATTTGATGACATGGACAATGATTGGAGACATGACATGTAGGACTTAGAAATCTCCTAATGGCAAATTAATAAATGCTGCACTATGGTTGGTGACATATCACTGCACTATTATGGATGACATGGATATCCTACATGACCCTATGATGATGAAGAAGCCAAACAATGGAGAAGCCATACTGTCCCAAACATTCTTCATGCTGTCCCAAAAATTTTAAATTTAAGGACAGTCACAAAGAAAGAAATTTTTGCCACCTTAGAGGCATCTTTACTCAATGGGGCCTAGACCATCTTAAAGAGGATTTTTTCCTCTTTCCAATGAGCCTTTACTTGCCCCAAAAATCCCAGCGGTTGATGAGATATGTAATTTTTAAGTCAAGAATAATTAACCTTATCAGTGAGCCGACCTATCCTTGTCCTTCATGTCGGCCTACCTCCAGAAAGACTGTGTCCATTCATTCTAACGTCAAACAAGTATTAATATGACGTTAGACACCTCATTCTAGCTAAAAAAAATCGGTGAAAAAACACAGTAGTTACAGGAGGCCGAGGGGAAGAAAAGGATTACAATTTGGGCATATTTTTTAAAAGGACACATTACAGTTCGGTTTTTTTTCTTTGCTGGACAGTCCACTTCAGAAATTGCAGACAGACTTACATTTGTGAGGTTCAAACTTTAAGAACAATCATCTTTTGAAGCTCGAATATGCAAGAACCTGTGACAATAATTGTGGACTGTTCTGTGGATGTTTCGGAGCTGTTGTAGGTTGGTGCAGTCGTAGGAAGAAGGCCACTACAGCTTGTTGGGAAGTGTATTTAAGCCTTGGATCTGAAGCTTACATCTGTGGAAGGCTTGTGGAGGCCCAGATTCTTAACAAAATTGCAGCTTGGACCTTTTCATCTGCTGGGGTATGTTTGCAGCTTGCAAAGGATTCAAACTTGTGGTAGCCACCTTGGATTGAAGACATTCATCGCTAAACCTCACCTCAGTTTCATTTGTGGAGAAGCTGCAAGCTTCAGGACAGTCTTGGTCACCTATTTCAGAGGCTCGGATAAAGTCAGGTGGACAAGTCAATAATTGACTTAGGCAAAGTTTGGGTTACTATACATATCTTAAGCCTTAAACAACGAAGTAATAATGTTTTGAGGAAAGTATTTTGGGAGTCTTGAGACAGATTTGAATACACCTTCAAGGTCATTAAAGTTGAGCTTTGGAGCATAGTGAAGAATACCTTTTGCAGTAGCCTTGACCATAGTATTAAAAACAGGTCGGGTCAAACCAGCCGGTCAGACCCCTGGCCGGTCAAAACCGGTCCAAAAACCCGGTTTGTACCCTTCCTTCGCCATTTTTTCTGGTCAAACCAGTGTTGACCAACCGATTAAGGACGGAACCGACCGGTTTATCCATCAACCGGCCAATTCCGTCCTTAACTGGCCGGTCAGCTGCCAACGCCGCAAAAGGGACCCACGCAAGGTTATTTTGACGGTTTAGGGTTGTTTTGGAGGGAAAAGGAGGGTTGTTTCCCTCCAAAAACACCCTCTCCAATCCTTTATAAGCAGGGGCAGCCTCTCATTTGTCTCACACCATCTCATTTGAAGATTTTGTGAGTTTGATTGAGAGCTTGGAGAGTGTTGAGTTTTTGCTGGAGTAGTGGAATAGCATAGAGTTTGAGGCCTGCCGCTTGAGCTAAGTAGTAGCCATCATGCCTCCAAAAGGCAAGGATACTGCATGGGCTCATTGTGATATGATTGATGGTAAAATGATTTGCAAATATTGCCAAAAATCTATTGCAGGAGGGGGTATTTATAGGTTCAAGCAACACTTGCCTGGGATAGGAGGACATGTAAAGCCATGTAGAGCACCAAATGAAGTAACAGGGCATATTAAGGCAGAATACCTTCAGAAGTTTGATACTCAAGTCACTAAACCAATAGAGAAGTTTGTGACTGGAGGAGCAGTTGCAAAGTTTGGCAGTCGAGAGTCGGGAGACTCAAGTTCAACCAACTGAGCTTGAACTTTGATGATGATTAGAAGTTTCAAGTGATAATGTTGATCATTAATTAGAATTTAGTAATATCATATATATAGATTTGTAGTAGACTGTACCATGGTTACTTGGGAGCAGGGAGCAAAAGAGGGGAGTGGGAGCACCATTTTCAAAAGCTCCCGGTCCGGAGCGTTTCGGAGAGCGTTTTTTTTTTTTAATATATATTTTTTATATTTTTTTATATTTTGATGCATATATGTCAACAAAAGCATGTAGAATGATGAATTAGACATAAAAAACATAGATTGAACCATATAACATCAATCATCTAGAAGTTATAATCTTCATCAACCACGCCCACAAGTTGGAAACATACAACATATTGACTCTTGAGTCTCACAAATCATCAATTTTAAGGTTTCAAGCTTTCAAAATTCAATATATAACATTTATCATCGTTGATTCATTGATTTCAAATTTCAATATATAACATTTATCATCATTGATTCATTGATTTCAAAATTCAATATATAACATTTATCATCATTGATATATAACACTTATCATCATTGATTCATTGATCACCATATAACTTTCATGAAGCATCATATTCATAATTCATAATGACTTATAAACTTAAAAATGCCAACTTCAAAGTTTCACCTTTCAAATTCAAACTTCAAACTTAAATTGTCATATATTGTTTACAAAAATTATCATAATAAATATGAAAGAGTCAAGTTTCAACTGTTCAACAGTTATAAAAGTTAAAAACTACTAGAAAATAGAAAAGACTAGTAAACAGCAAATCTATTTTATCTATTGGCCGGCCCCTTGCCACGCCCACAAGAAATGTCTAATTTGTGAGAACCACGAGGCAATGGTGGTCTTCTAGTACTCTCAGGAGTACCACGACCATAACTAGAAGGTGGAGGGCAACGTGAGGATGTAGGTGGACGATGAATCTACAAAGGAACAATAGTTGGATATCGAGCACTGGCACTATCACCCGCACTGCTACTGGATGGTGGGACTGGCCCTGTGTGTGGCGGTGGCATGGCTGCTGATGCGTCATCATCATCCCTGAAAAGTTCTGCTTCCAATTCTTCCATATGTACAGTGTCGTCCTCCAAATTATCATCCTCTGGGTTGTTGTCCCAAACTTTATATGATTGATCCTCATATGTCCGATCACAGTAATGACTCAACAACATCAGGTTGTAATGCACATAAACCAAGCTTTCAGCTTGGTTTTCATTCAGCCTGTTTCTTCACACATTATGTATGAAGTTGTAGGTGCTCCAACACCTCTCTGCAGAATAAGTATTTACAACTTGTGAGAGAACTTTCTTTTCCAACTTTGGCAAAAGTCCCATGCCGCCATATGCTTCCCACCATGTGAGAGCATCAAATCTGTCTCTGTTTTCCATTGCATGGAAAGAACCAAAGTTACTAGTGCAACTGAAGTATCTGCCTAATTCAAGGTGCAATCTAGCACACTCCTCCCTGTCGGGGACCAACTTGTCTAATGCTTTCATGTATCCCTCTTGTACCTCTGGATCTGTGTGAGGTTTGATCCTAACCCCACCTCCAGGTGCAGGTTGGCCCAACCAAGATGGAGAGTAGTATTTTGGCATAAGGATATATGCCAAGGCATGTAGTGAAACATTAAGTTTATTCCACCGTGCACACACACAGTTGTAAATCATTGCATACAAGTTGGGATCATTTTCCTTAACAACATCTTTTATTTGCCCCAACATGATATCCATCTGCTCATACACCTCCCCAATCACTGGTTTATCTGTATCTGAAAAACGAATCATGTGACAAATGGGCTTGGTGAAATTCAAAATTTTCCTCACACGTGCCAAAAACAAAGGATCAAGGGCGGTCTCCTCCACATGTTCAAAACCTTGCCTGTCAACTATTGTTGCTACCCTGTGCTTTAATACCTGCCAGTGTGGACTTGATACCATGGCTGCCAATGACTCTCTTACCTTCAAAAGGCGCCTGAAGGTGAGGTAATAGCTAGCACATCTAGTCTTTGCTATCTTCAACAACTCCAATTTTGAGTAAATACGGAAATGCCCATGGGTATTGCTATGATTTGTAATAAATTTTATCATTTTTTAACCTCTCTTGTACAAATCACCAAGCCATCTGAATTGAGGTTGTTTGTTTTTAATGATATCATGCATCAAAAGGTTCATTATGTGAACCAAACACCCAGACTAAAATATGTTTATCCTCAATAATTTTGCTCATGTTGCCTTATAGTTAGCAGCATTATCAGTGATGACTTGGATGACATTGTATGGCCCAATACTTTCAATTGTTTCAAGTAATGGTTCTCCAATGTTAATGTCGGTCTTGAATTTATCTGAATAATCATATGCTAAAAGGAATATTGCACCATTAACAAACACAGCTAGAACACTTATCAATGGCTTTCCTTTTACATTGGTCCATCCATCAAATACAATGGACACCCCATGCTCATTCCAAGAATTTGTCATTCTACACAAAGAATTATTTATTTTAGCTTTTTCATGATCAAGTCCCACGGTTTTGGCCTTGTCATACCCAGGGCTCTCGTATCCTTTGGGGGCGTCATTAACAGCAGAAACCATTTCGTGCCAATAAGATGAGCGAAGAACATTGAATGGCACCCCACATGCATATAGAAATCGGAAAATTTTTGAATCCACATCATTCCTACACCCTTCGTCAAGGAAATCGGATATGGTTCTACGCCTTAAGGAGACGTTTGGTCCGAGTGTGCCTCCATATCCACTGCCATGGGTGGAAGTTGATGGACTTCTTTGTCCATGATGTGATGGACATGATGGTGCATAAGAATCAATAAAACCCCTAGATCTTTTAGATCTCTGTAGGGCAGCCTCCTCTTCCTTTCTGTATTTCTCTCTCTATTGCTGGCACACTTACACAAATTTTGATTCTTAGATGTTTCTCTCCATCCCCTGGCATTTTCCCACAAAGGTGCCTTCTGGCACAGGTGTATGAACCTGTGTATTCTTTATTGCAATGGGGGCAAAGAAATTTAGTGGTTCCACCACCTTTCCCTCCTTCCTACCTCTGAACATATTTCCACAATGGTATTTGACTTTGGTCTTGTTTAGTTGGGGTCTTTGTGGCCTCATGTTCTCCACTCTCCCCTTCCTCCTCAGCATACTCCTCCTCTTCAATATTTTCATCAAATCCACTATAACCCACTTCTTCATCCTCCTCTTCTCTAATGGGCCTCTTTCTTCTACTCTCCAACACCATTATTACAAAGAAAGGAACCAACATGAAGAAAATCCCTAGCCATATAGCCATCATGTTTCAAGTTTCAAGTTTCAAGTTTCTAGCCTGCAAAAAAATGGAGGAATGCCAAATGGGAATAGGAAATGCAACATAGAAAAAAAACAATTCAATTTTTCACTTTTCAACACACTAAAATGCAACATTGAGAAAAAAATTCAAGTTTTCATTTTTGAACAATTTAAAAATGCAATATAGAAAATAAAAAACTAGATTAGGAGTCCTACCTCTTTGTCCTGAGTCCTGACTCCTTCAATCCTCCTCTTGCTCTCTCCTTCTCTCCTTGCTCTCTCCTTGCTCTCCTTGGCACTCGCGCTATCCTTGCTCTCAAACTCTCAAGCTCTCTTGCTCTCACACTAAAAACAATAACAAACAAATGAGGAGGGTGGGCTTTTATTTACCCAACCTCCCCTCCCTCCCAAAAAAAATCCGAAATATTCGCCGTAAGGATTTTTTTTCGCGCCAGGGAACGTTTTTTTTTGTCGGGGAGCGTTCGGGAGCGAACACTCCCCTACTGCTCCCTCCATTTAAAAAACGCTCCCGAATCGTTTTTTTAATGGAGGGAGCGCTCGGGTTGCGTTCGCTCCTGAGTGCTCCCTGAAATGCTCCCGAGAAAACAGGGAGCGTTTATTCAGGCTCGGAAACACGCTCCCAAAAACGCTCCCCTCAGGCAGCATTTTCAGGAGCAGGCTCTCGAGCGCTCCCGAACAAAGCGCGTTTTGGGAGCGGGATTGTGGGGGGGCGGGGGGGATGATTCCCAGCAACCTTGGACTGTACTTGTAGGCCAATGGCCTCAATGCTCATAGCTTGTAGCATTGTTTGAACTTTATGGGTCATTTGGAGCCTCATTGCTTATGTATTTTTTCGATGATATGTATTGCACTCGGTGCCATTTTGATATATTCACCTTCACATAGTATATAAATGAGCAAACTTTGCATATTTTGTCTCTATTGGCTTGGAATCATGGTTGCAAATCTTTAAAATAGTTATTTTATTAAAAAATAATTATTTAATGTATTTTTTTAAAAACCGGTTCGTTTAGACCTGACCAGTACCGATTAGACCAATTCCAGTCCGGTTACCAGTTCATTAGGTCCACTAGTCCGGTCACCAGTTCCGATTTTTAATATTATGGCCTTGACTGACCTTGGAGATACTATTCTTCGATACATGCGTTGAAGACCTTGTGGAGATAATGTTGAAGACCATGATGCATTAACCATCATGAGGTAACTTGGAGGATTTAATTGGGTACCATGAAGGACAGCAGAGACACCTTCATGTGAAGATCAAGGTTGTCATTGATGACATGACGTGGAGACTAAGTGAGGGGATAGTTGAAGATTGACAAGGCTTGTTGAAGAAGACATTGGTAGTCTTGAAGTATAACCAAATATATCTTGACAAAGTAAAGGGTTGGAGCCCGAGCCCAAGAGGTTGGAGCCTCAAAAAGACAAGGTTGGTGCCTTGGCAAACAAGGTTGGAGCCCTAGAGGATCGGAGTCCTCAAGAAACCAAGTTGGACCCTGAACCAGAAACCAGGTTGGAGCCCTTGAGGTTGGTGCCTCAGAATTGTCAAGGTTGGAGCCTTGGTTGTCCAAGTCGATGCTTAGCAAATACAGGTTGGAGCCTAGCAGATTTAAGATCGGTGTCTTTATCTAGGGTTGGAACCCTACATATATTGTACTTGATTTATTGCAAAGAAGAAGTTAATAAAAGCATTTATTCTTATTGTTAATTTTGTGTTCTAAATATAAGTGATCTAACTGGTAAAAATAACAATTGAAAAGAAATATTGATTCACCCCCCCTCTTAGTGTTTCCAACAAATATCATCTCCATCATATGAGTTGTCCAAGGTGGATATTGGCCCTAGTTGCCAATTTTAACACTCCCTCTCAACTAGGGAGAAATCCACCTGCCAACCTATACCATCTCTTACATCTCTTCTATGCTCTGTTGAACCATGAAGAAATAATGAAGAAGAATTGATCGAGAGTGAGTCACAAGACCTTGCCACTCTCCATTGACCCAAAGTCAGTCCAGATGTAAAACCTCAATCAGACTTGATCCCAGATCAAGTTGTGGAACACCATGCATCATAGCATAAAGAGTACAATAGTACATGATGCGTCCATCGGTATTGTTATGGTCTCTATCCTCATTTCCCAACTCATTTGCTAGATGAGAGGTATCCATGAGTCCCAGACTACATGGGTAGGATGTATGCTAGGGCACCAGCAAGAGAAGGTGAACCACTCATCCTGCTCATATGCCATAAGAAAAGGGGAACCACTCATCCTATGCATATGTCAACCAACATGGGGTATCACACGAGAAGGTGAACCACTCACCTTGTACATAGTGCACCACTAAGGGAAGGTGAACCACTCACCTTATGGTCGCTCATAGCTCCAAGAAGTACCCCCAAGCCCCCGGAGCTCCCAAAGCTCAATGTCCAAGTCATGCGGGACCCTCATAGGAGGGTCTTTCCACGACTCCAAGTCTCTCACGGAAGGTTAAGAATTTGACCTTCCCCAGGGGCTTTGTGAGAATATTTGTGACCTACTCATTAGTCCCCATGTGATGGAGCCTTATTACTCCCCGTTATACCATATCCCGGATAAAGTGGTACCTGATATCAATATGCTTGGAGCGGTCATGGAACACGGGATTCTGTGAAAGACGAATCCCACTTTGGTTGTCGCAATAGATCACGGTGGTATCCAGAACATGCTCAAACAACTCACTAAATAGCTTCCTCAACCAAAC
This sequence comes from Pinus albicaulis, assembly GCA_034641835.2. Lineage (NCBI taxonomy): Eukaryota > Viridiplantae > Streptophyta > Pinopsida > Pinales > Pinaceae > Pinus > Pinus albicaulis. The sequence goes on along the minus strand of CM076579.1, from coordinate 906,043,423 downwards.
AGCTTCATAATAGGCCATACTAGCTGCAAAGTATTCGGCCTCGGCGGTGCTTAAAGCAATCGATTTTTGCTTCCTGGTCATCCAGGATATCGAAGCAGAACCTAGTGAGAAGCAACATTCAAATGTGCTCTTACAATACACCACAATGCCAGCCCAATCAGCATCAGTATATCCATGGAGCCTCAAATTCCCGACAATGTATCTCAATCCATAGTTGATTGTGCCCTGAAGATATCTCAAAAGATTCTTAGCAGCAATCCAGTGTATGTGATGAGGCTTGACCATAAATTGACTCAACGTAATCACTGCGAACCATATGTCTGGACGGGAGTTCACCAAAAACATCAGGGCCCCCATGAGTTGACGATACTCGGAAGGATTTCCAAAAGCGGGCCCAGCCGCACTTCCGCATAGCTTCTTGAAGTTGAGTTCCATAGGAGTAGCCACAGACTTGCAGTCCACCATCCCAAATATTTCAAGTAGCTTCACAATGTATTTTCCTTGAGAAAGGAAAATCTCACTTGGCTTTTGCCAGACCTCCAAGCCTAGGAAGTAGTGCATCAACCCTAGGTATTTTATCTCAAATTCGAAAGCCAACTCCCTCTTGCATTGATGAATGAGAGGGTCTGAACCTGTCAGAAAGAAATCGTCCACATAAAGCACCAAAATGAGAGGCCTGTCATTTTCAACCATGAAGTAAAGGTTCGGATCAGCTTCACTTATTTTAAACCCCAGCTTCATAAGATAGTTCTCGATCCTCTCATACCAAGTCCTAGGGCTTGCTTCAACCCATAGAGAGATTTCTTCAACCTACATACATGTGACTCTCGGTCTAGAACTTGAAACCCTTCGGGTTGTTCTACATCAAATTCCTCCTTAAGCGAGCCATGTAAGAAAGCAGTTTTGGCATCCATTTGATGTAGATTCCATCCTTGAGAGGCAGCAAGTTCAATAATAAAACGGATGGTGGTATATCGGGCAACCGATGCAAATATCTCATCATAGTCCACACCTTCCTTTTGAGAGAAGCCTCGGGCAACGAACCTGCCCTTGACTTTTCAACACTCCCATGAGCTCCATGTTTGATTTTGTAAAGTCACTTAGAAGTGACCACAGACTTGTCCTTGAGTGTAGAGACCACATCCCAAACATCATTCTTCATGATCGATTCATACTCTTTGTTCATTGCATCCTTCCAAACTTGGTGCTTCACGACTTCTTCGCACATGCCAAGCTCAGATTAAACAATGGTGCTCATGGAAACTAGGTACCCTTGGTACCTATTCAGCTTCTTACTTTCATGAAATGTCCCGCTCGGTGAAATGTGTCTCTCGACATCTTCGAGAGTGTCTTTGAGCCATGAGGGTCTCCTTTTCGAGGAAGAGGGCTCACCTGGAGGTGAACCAATGGGATCCATTGGCCCTTCAACATCGGTCATCGGTTCTATTAGTGTCAGTATGTTAGGGATCAAAAATAACTCTTTCAGTTGTTTTCCTAAAGTCATAGGTCAAAAAATTTTACCTTTTCAAACAAGTTTTCAGAAAATAATTTTGGTCACTAAAGAGGTCTAGGTCAAGTATGATGCTCCCTCATTTCATTCATCATCATCATCATTTTCAAGGTCATCTCCTCCATCATCATCTTTTAAGGTTTAGGGTTATGTCACTCCACCTCATGTAAGTCATTGTCTAGGGTCATCTCTGCCTTTGAAAAATGTTCAATTTGTCACCTAAAACAAGGCTCTAACCCTTCATCCCGTTCATAAACCCCTACAGAGGGAGCTAGCATGTTTAGGAAATGAAATAAAGACAACTTGTCTTGTTTCAAATGGTTCAAGTGTCAAAAAGTTAAAAGAAGTCAATTATGTCTTATTGTCTCATTAAAAGAGGAAAAAAGGTCATTTCAAATGTCAAAAGGTAAAAAGCTCATTTCAAGCTTATAAAAGGCAAAAACCAAGAACATTTTCACTCATTGTTATCCTTGATGTGTGGAAAAGGACCTCTCTATCTCACTTGCACTCCAAAGGTGGTCTAAAGTCCAAATCCAAAGCTAAAATTCACTTCAAACCCATTTGATACCCTTATAGCAAGTTTTGTTACGCTTCTGGGTAAGCGTGTTACGCTTCTGTAGAGTGCTACGCAACCCTTGTTAGGCTTTTATGTGTTGTGCAGCCCCTTTGTTACGCTTTTTCCACTGTTGTTACGCTTCTGTAGAAGCGTGTTACGCTTCTAGAGGAGAGGCCATTTTCAGTTTTGGGCTCCAAAGACCTTCAAACCAACTTGAAGCTTGGCTTTATTACCTTGTGAGCCCTTCATAAAAGGTAAGTCATCACTCTTATGCCATCTTTTGGTTAAATTGTGAGTGTTTAAAACATTTTCATGCTCATTTTGTTTTTCTTCACATTGTCACTTGTCCATGGTATAAAAAAATTTGTATGTGACAAACCCTAATCTACCCCACCTTCCTAAACCATAACCCTAGTACCTAAACCCTAACTCATACATTTCATATACCTTATCCCCACATTTCTCATCATCCACACCACCCCTAACATGTTAAATATGCCCAAACCCTACATTTCATATACCTTATCCCCACATTTCTCATCATCCACACCACCCCTAACATGTTAAATTCACCCAAACCCTAGATTCTAGCTATTTCACAGTGAAAAACTTGAAATTTCCTGTCTTTGCTATATTTTTCCACCCTCCACACATACATTTCTCCTCATTCCACTTACATTATGGAGCTATGATCCCACTCTATGCACTGAATTTTTCTTAGAATTTTTGCTCAGCTCCATGACCCTCATTTCACCTTCTAAACCTGCCTCACCTCTACACTAGCTATTCTCACAGTCAAACATTTGGAATTTCCTGTGTTTTCATCATTTCGCCACCTTCCTCACACTCATTTTCCCTCATTCCACCCACAATTTTAAAGTGGCTTTAATAAAGTCAATGTGAAATTAGAAAGTGAAAAGTGACTTTGGAAATAAATGACTAAGAGGGTCTTTATTAAAGTGGGGTGAATTAAAAAATAGAAAGTGAGATTTAAATGAACATTTAATCTCAGCCCTAAATCTAAAGCTATCTCAGCCATTGGATTTAGGAATTCCCCAAATGTCACTTGGGGTTAGGTTAAAGGAGGAAAAGAGAGGAGATCATTAATTCTTTTATGAGCAGATTGAAAAAGGAGGAGAGAAAGCAAGGAGACATTTCTGAGTAGTGAGAAGAAAGAGGGCATCAACAAGAAGACTTCAGCAAATCCGTACAGCAAGGTTATTGGCACAAATCCCAAGGCAGAAATCTGTACAACAGGAAAGAGGCACTGTTTCCAAGAAAGGAGGCACAAAAATCGAGGAAGAGGGCAGCAGCATTAAGCACGAAGTTCGAGGCAGAAATCTGGGCATGGAAATCGAGGAGGAGTGCTGCTAATATTTTCGACACAAAAAACCAAGAAAAGGGACAACAGCTTCAGCGCAGATTTCTAGGCAATTTTTGGGCATGGATTTCGAGGAGGGCTACTATACAAATCCGTACACTCTGTACAATTCTGTACAACCGGTTCTGGCATGCTTCCCAAGGTGGTCATACAGCATTTATTGTTGTCATCAATGCTGTAATATTTTCTATTTTGCAAGTTGTTGATTTGGCACAATTTCCAAGGCAGTGTGCAAGCACAGAAATCGAGATAAGTCTGTAATTTTGGTTGCTGGAATTTTTACTGTGTTTTTCTATCTCGCTGTAAAAGCAATATTCATAAATAAAGAGAAGCTTTCGAATTGGTTTTCTCCAAGAGTTGTAGGGGGGTTTTCCAGGGTCATATTGACCAAAAATCAGTGTGTCATTTTCTGTGTGTGTCGCTAATATATTTTCAGAGTTTTTATTTTTGCATTTTCAACACTCTAAAATTTCCAGAATTTGTGTTTTCAGAAAATATTTATTATTTCCAGCTTGTTGAATGTATGGTTATGGGAATGGGAATTTAACTACATGGGAGTAATAAGGAGAAACTGATAACCGAGGCTGGATTAAAATTTCTACAAAATGCCAACTCAACTTTCAGATGCTCATAGGGTTGTTGAGTTTACTCAAACATATGAGAAGAGGAAGAGACAAGTATTTGCACCTAAGTCTGCCAAAAGTGCTCTTACAATTGACACCATTGTGGAACAAAGAGAGATAGAGGAGCAGCCTCTTTTGCATTAGCATATTGAATCAATGCCATTAGAGGTTGAGGTAGCAGAGCAGGTGGCGGTCAGATCAGGTAAAGAGATCATCACAGAAAAAGATGAGGAAATAGCAGAATTGAAGAAGATGTTTTCCATTGCTAACACTCAAATCACTTTCTTGCAATAAGAAAATTTTCAATTGAAAGTGAAGCAGCTCCTACAAAGCCAACCCAAGCCTGACCTAGAGGCAATCAAAGGTAAAGGTAAGGAGGTTATTGATGTTGACCAAATGCAGGATATGGAGGCTAAAACACAAACAAGAAGACCAAAAACAAGAGGCCTCGAAAGGGCGTTGGAGCTAGAAAGACAGTGAGCTCATCCACCAGAAGAGTTGACCTTTATGGAGCTTATAGCCATGGAGATTAATGAAGACAAAGAGCTTTCATTGTCAAGGGTAAATGAACACTTGGAGAAGCTCTTGAAGAGGGCTAAGAGGGACAATAAGATGCAAAGACACATGGCAAACCATTATCACACCACGAACACAATTTCTCAAATAACATTGAAACAATTGAAGGAAAGGCTAAAAGAAGCACAAATGAAGCTTAAAGTGAAGGATAGCTTGGACTTGTTGGCTAAAGCTTCCTTGGTTGTTTAGCCCATCACTCACATAGGTACCATAGAAACAATTTTGAGAAGTTTTGAACAATTTTGGAATTTTTGTGATTTTTGCAAAATTCTGGAAATTCCTCATTGCAGAAGGGTAACAAACTTATGTTACGCATATTTTTGGGGCATCCAAATGATGATTTCTTTACATGGATAGATGCATTTTGATGAGGACATCACAGTTCAGGAACCCCCATGGCATGACAAGCTGTAATTTGGGAGAAAAGCTCAAAAACCACTCATTTTTCATGTTTTTGCCACCTTTTTGGAGCCTCTGTTACGCTTTTAGAGTAACCTTGGGAGAATGGATTTTTGGAGGCCTTCTCATGGGTCATTTTGCAAAATTCAAGATGTTCTGGAAACTAGACACACAGGTCTAGTTGACCATTCTTTCATAAGTTGATTTGGACTCCTAAAATTGCCTCAAAAGTGACTCCAAAGTTCTGTTACGCTTCTACAAATTTTTGTTACCCTTCTGTCAGAAACTTCACAAATCAGCATTGGATTCCTCAACACACTTGTCAAGCTCAGAAATTGTCACAAATTCGAGGTTTTGTTGTCCTATGGATTGGCATTAGAGTTATTGAGTTAGTTTTTGCCTCCTATCATGAGGGAATATGTAATTTAATGTAAGGGACAAACACTCCTAGTTCATAGCTGAAATTCAGGGAATGGTTTCAAACCTCCCTAGAATCTAGGAAATGACTCATCTTGTGTATTTATAATACATTTTGGATGGGATTTCGGCCTAATTAGGTGTCATAGTCCACATTTTCTATAATTAGACTCTCTTCAGTCTTTTGTTGAGTTGGATAGTCTCATATTGTAGTAGAGCTTTTGTAATCAGCAATTTGGAATGAAATCAGAGACAGATTTGCAGGAATTGTGTTGAGATACTTGTGGTATGCATTGGGGCATCTATTCTTCTTATGTTTGTTCATCTATTCATGCTTAATATCATATCTTCTTCTTTCATATATGTCTACCTTGTAATTTTATGAGCAGAAATCATGTTTGTTCATGCTCTGTTTTAGACAAGATTTACATTGCTATGTCTATTTGCTTCTAAATGAATGAATTCGCCTCAATGCTCATTCAAAATCTCTTTCACTTCACCATATACTCAATGACCTATTAAAAATGCTTTCAAACTACCTATCTAGCCTCACATTTTCTCTGCAAATTGACCTTGGAATTCAGACCTAAAAAATCTTACACAATCAACTCACTGTCTTTTCTATCCAGCAAAACATCAAACAAATCCTATTTACTGATCTTATATACCTAACCTAAGGTCATTAGATACTTAGTCATTCCTTTGACTGCAAAAGTGACAACGAGAGAGCCCTCTCTCGTCCTGGTAGGGCTAGCTACCTGACCTAAAGCCTGGTCTGTGGTTACCTTTCTTCAATCCCATTTTCAGCATTAGGAAGTTGGGGGGAGTGATAACATATTTGGCACCGTTGTCGGGGAGCGATTGCTAAACTTTCCTGTATAATATTTCTTTAATCCTCTGAAAGTTAGACTTGTAGGTGACAAGCTCTAGCATTTGAAATAGGCTAAATTCTTAAATCTGAGCCAAAGTTCAAAATTCCTATCTTAAGTTAGCTCCAAAAAGACATAATAGGTCAAATCCATACCCAAATCCCTCACCAATTGTGTATGACCCTGAGAGTCGTTTTAGAAAGCATAAAACCAAGTCTCGAAAGGTTGGAAGAGTTATTCCTCCACTTGTCAAATCAAATTCCTAGCCTACAAGATTTGTTTCAGAAGATTTGTTTTATAGTTCAAAATCTAAAAGATCTTTGTTTAGAACTAAGTCTGGAACCTTTCTTTCAGAAACCACCTTTGATCCTTTTGATTTCGAGACCTTTCCACCATTTTCTGAGTCTTTCTATTCCGAAGTTGATAGTGAAGTCTGGTCTAATTTCCACAAAATTAAATGCTTGGTGGATAAGTTTCAAGAAACTTCAGAGAAAGCTTAGTTCCAATATCAGCAACAGGCTTTTGCTTCACCTGTCATTACACCTTCTCATACAGCTACATCATCAACCCTTCCTTTCATTCCATCATTACCTCTACAAGTTTTCACTCCATCAGCACCTCCACCACCTCCTCCATTAGTCATGGCCAGATTTGCAGTTGATTGACTTGTTTATGGCGAATGGGAAGAGAAGAAAAATCCATTGCAGATTTTAGCTAAGTATAACGCCTTGAAAAGGAATCCCAATGAGTTGGTCCAAGACTTTATAGCTAGATTCAATAAAATCTATGATTCAATTCCTGAGAATACTAAGCCTACTCTAGGCCTTGCTTTACTTCATTATCCTAATGGTTTCGATCCTGACATGGCCTATCAGCTGAGAGAAAGAAACCCATCAACTCTTGAAGAAATGTAGAGAAACGCAGTGAGCATGGAAGCTAATTTGATCATTAGTAAGTCTAAAATCAAGACGAAAAAAAGAGTCACTATCAAAAAGGAAACATCTACTTCATTAGAGGGCAAATTAGATACCTTGATCAAGATCTGGAGAAGATGATGGATAAAATGTCCATCGCTGATCGAAAATTTGAACCCTCCATTAGAAATCCCAATTTCAGGGGACAGGATCCACAAAGTCAGCAGCAAATTCGCACTCCATTTCAACAGAATTACACTAAAGGCCCTAATGAAGATGATGAAGAAGAAATTTCTGGCAAGAATCATTTATTTGAGGAAAATCAGTAGCCCATTTTTCGTCACTGAAGAAGATCCATTTTTTGTAGAAATTTGTGCACCGAATGATTAGCAGTATGTCTTGTCAAATGATGACATGTTATGCATGCGCACGGAAGATTATCAATGGGGATATCAGAATGCTCTTTCTCAAGTACAAAGACAGTATGGTTTGAGGAATAGGAATGTTCCTATAACCTCCAATCAAAAAAAATTGAACGCTCAAGTAGATGCTCATCACAAAGAAGTTGTTGCTCCAAATCAATTTAAAGACAAAGGACCTGATGTTCCAAATCATGCTAAAGGCAATGAAGCTTTCTCCAGCAGTCAAAGAAAGGATAAAGAAGTCCAAAATGGAGAACAAAAGAAAGAGTCTTCACACAAAGATCAGCGCGAAAAGAAAGATGCACCATTGAAAGAGGTAGAAAAACATTCTGCTCTTTTAAGTCTTGAAAATGAAATTGCTAAAATGAAAGTCTCCATTCCTCTCACTGAAATCGTCAAGAATGATCAGTACAAAGTTCAAGTAGCTAATGTGAGTGATGATCACCCTGAGCTTCTTTTTGGTCGTGTTGTTGATGGTTATCTAGAAGATAGTGAGGTCCCTCCATTTTATCTATGCCTTAAAATCCATGATTTTATCCTTCATAATGCCATGCTTGATTCTAGAGCCTCTCACAACCTCATGCCCAATGCCATTATGGACAAATTAGGACTGGATATCACAAGACCTTATCATGATCTTTATTCATTTGATTCAAGGAGGGTGAAATGTCTTGGCCTCATCAAGGACCTAGTGGTGTCATTAGAGCAAATCCTAGCCAAGGATGTCCTCATGGATGTTGTTGTGGCTGATATCCCTCCCAGATATGGAATGTTGCTTTCTCGGTCATGGGGACCGAATCTTAGAGGTACCTTACAACTTGACTTTTCATATGCTACCATTCCTGTCTTTGGGCAACTTAGGAAACTATACCGGGAAAGTAAAATGAAGTACATGATCAACAGCCGATAAAAGCCAAATAACCATCCTATACATGTTGTTCATACAGATTTAGAGTCCTTTATCTTGTTCAATGATGAATGTTCAGCCTTTTCAAATTTTGTTTAAGAATTGGCAAATGCAGAAATTTATGAAAAAGTGCCTAGTGGTTTGGAACCAAACGCATTATCTCAAAAAAGTGATGAAACAGTGAAAGAAACAGAAATTTTTGGTACAGCAGAACTCTCTCAAGATGCAAGCAAAGTTCAGCGATCCGATTTACAGTTTCCGGATGAAGAAAGTAGTTTGTGGACCATGGCCTTTGATGGAGCTTTGGGCAAAGAAGGGGCGTTTTCACTTTGATTTGAATCAGTTTGAGGATTGTAGCTGCAGTGACTCCATTGCCAAATGGAGGAGGCTACTTGGTCTACAGTGTTCTTGACACCTCCTGAAGGAGTTGTCATCCCCAGTTGGAGCCAATGTTAGTGTCCAAATGTTTAGTGATCAAATGTACTCTTTCAGGTTTACTTAGCAGTGGTCCTAGGTCAAAATTTCATGTTTCAAGTCAGTTTTCAAATAAAATTTCGTTCGCTGAATATGTCTAGGTCTGAAATGCTACTCCCTTCACTCCATTCATGGTCATCATTATTTCAGAGGTCATGTCATCCATCAATCATCTAGGGTCTGAGGTCATTCACCGTACCTTCATTTAGGTCAGAGTCTAGGTCTCATTTGTTTCGCCACCATAAGAGTCAATTATGTCATAAAAGAAAGCGAACAAAATCTCATTTTCACCATACAAGTCATTTGCATAGGGAGTTAGCAAAGATAGGGAAATAAGTAAAGAGCTTCTCCCTTCTCACCATCATACTCCACAGCTACCATGGGTTGAACAAAAATAAGAAAATCCGTGCCAACACTACCTGTGCTATGCTTATGGGTGTGTTGCGCAGGTGCTATGCATTTGGTGTTTGAGCTCCAAATCAGTTCTCCAAGGTTCAAAACCACTGCAAAAAGGTTCATACACTTCATAAAAGGTAAGTGGACACCCTCCATACCTCTCTCAAGTCAAAATTCATCAGCAAATGAGTGGTTTCCTACATTGGGTTATCTCCACTACGTTTTTGGTGTTTTTCATCTTTTGTTTGTTTCCGCTGATAAAACCCTAAACTAACCATCTACAACCTTCATATAACCTTGATACACCATACCCTAACATCTCTTATCACTCACAGCCCTCTTTTCCGTCAATTTCATTAAAACACTAATTTTCACTACATTTTGTCAGAAAAAACTAGTGAAACCCGGTGTTTTGAACTTTTGGGCACCTTTCACATGCCCATTCCCAAAACTTCCACTTGCATCATATAGCCAACTCATCACCCTACCTCCCCAAATTTTTAGGGATTTTTCCCTAACTTCCTTCCACTTCATTTTTGTCCCTAACACCACTCTACCACTATCCCTTGTTTTCCTAATTTTCCACCTTCCCTATCCACTACATCAAGCTAGGGCTTTCCTTGTTGAAAAACATCATGGAGGGTGAGAAGAAGGTGCATAAGGGAGGTCAGCATTCCAGGTTTGAGCCAACTCAGACCCATTGCATCATTTTTAGAGCTTCATGATCAAGCCAGGGTTTACATTGCACACAAGGACAGTGTGGCTTCAAAATCAGTTTCCGAAGTAATGGAGATGAAATTTACAAAAGTGAAAGAGGTTTTTGTCAATCATAGGCCAAAGAACAAAAACCTCCTTTAGTTTACACATGGGTGTTATGGTTTGAGAGAAATGCTCAAAATACAGTTGTTCCGGGTCATTTTCTTCACTTGAACAAAAACCTCCTTCATTTTATGCACAGGTGTTATGGTTTGAGAGAAATGCTCAAAATACAATTGCTCCAGGTCATTTTCTACACTTTTGGACAGGTTGTCTTCAAATCGATTTTTCAGGGATTTGGAGCTAGGGTTTCCAGTGCTTGATGACTCCATTATGTAGCAGACATCCTAAGCTTTCCAACCATACAAATTGCAATCCCAAACTCCTCTGGGAAGGCCTCCAAACTCCCTCTCAAAGTAGATGCTACGCTTCTACTCAGAGTGCACTATGCTTCTGCAAATTTTGAGTGATCAACTTCAAACTTGGATTCTGAGCAAATGGGAAAGTATTTTGGAAAAATGGAGGAGGTTTTTGTTCATAACATGCCAAAAAAAGAAAACCTCTCTCAATTTTGATCCATCTTTAATCCCTATTTTTGCATATTTTTGGCAATTCCTTTGTTACATTTCCGAGCCAGTTGTTATGCTTCTGGGAAGTGTTGTTACGCTTCTGTAACTTGGTTTTTCACCTACAGAAAGGGTCCAGAATTAAGTTTTTGGCTTCAAATCCCTTCAAAAAAGCTCAAGGCTTGCGACCATTACTCTTTGGACCCCTCACAAACAGTAAGTCATTACTCTCATACCCTCCCTTGGTCAAGTTATTGAGTTTTCAAATCATTTTCATGCTTACTCTATATTTCTCCATATCATCACTTCTCCATGACATAAAAAGACTTCATTTGAAAAACCCTAACCTACTCTAGCTAAATAAACCCTAACCCTAGTACCTAAACACTGTCCTACACCTCTCATATACTTCATCTTCACATCTCGCATCATCCATATCATCCCTAACATGTCAATTTCACCAAACCCTAGAATCTAGCTACTTTCACAGTGAAAAAATTGGAAATTTTATGTGTTTGCTTGATTTCATCACCCTCCCCACATCCATTTTCCTTCATTCCACCCACAATATGGAGCTAACATGTCACCTTATCTACTTAATTTTTTGTAGAATTTTCCCTAGCTCCATAACCCTCCAACTCACCCTCTAAACCTACACTATTCCTACACTTTGTTTTACCATATTTCACTACATATACCCATCCGATCAACAGACTAGGTTTTTCATCCTTTCAATGATAAATAAGATGGAGAGTGAGAAGAGCTTCAACCGAGGGCACCACCTCGGGTTAGAACCCTTCACCATGCATGAAATCAATGCTTCACCCTTGCCCAAAAGATGTTTTGAGAGGACTGGATGTTTAAGGTTCTGTGAGAAGCACAAATGAAGCTTAAAGAGAAGGATAGCTTAGATTTGTTAGTTGAAGCTTCCTTGGTTGTTTAGCCCATCACTCACATGTGCTACAAAACCAATTTTGAGAAGTTTTGAACAATTTTGGCATTTTTTGTAATTTTGCATAATTCTGAAAATTCCTCCTCACATAAGGGTAACAGAGTTTTGTTATGTTTATTTTGGGGGCATCCAAATGATGATTTCTTTACATGGATGGATGCATTTTGATGAGTACATCACAGATCAGGAACCCCCTTGGCATGACAAAATTTAATTTTGAAGAAAAAGACCAAAAACCACTCATTTTTCATATTTCTGCCACCTTTTTGGAGCCTTTGTTACGCTTTTGGAGTAACCTTGGGACAATGGATTTTTAGAGGCCTTCCCGTGGGTCATTTTGCAAAATTCAAGATATTCTGGAAACTAGACACACAGGGCTAGTTGACTGTTCTTTCGGAAGTGGATTTGGACTCCTAAAAGTGCCTCAAAAGTGCCTGCAAACTTTTGTTACGCTTCTGCAAATTTCTGTTACCCTTCTGTCAGAAATGTTACAAATCAGCATTGGATTCCTCGGGACACTTGTCAAGCTCATAAAATGTCACAAATTCGAGGTTTTGTTGTCCTATAAGTTGGCATTAGAGTTATTGAGTTCGTTTTTGCCTCCTATCATGAGGGAATATGTAATTTAATGTAAGGGACAAACACTCCTAGTCAATAGTTAAAATTCAGGGAATGATTTCTAACCTCCCTAGAATCTAGGAAATGACTCATCTTGTGTATTTATGATCCATTTTGGATGAGATTTCGACCTGATGAGGTTTTATAGTCCATATTTTCTATAAGTAGACTCTCTTTAGTCTTTTGTTGGGTTAGATAGTCTAATATTGCAATGGAGCTTTTGTAATCAGCAATTTGCAATGAAATCAGAGACAGATTTGCAGAAATTTTGTTGAGATACTTGTGGTATGCATTGGAGCATCTGTTCTTCTTATGTATGTTTATCAATTCATGCTTAATCTTCTTCTTTCATATATGTTTATCTTCTTTCAAATGCCTGACATGGTTAATGTGAGTGATGATCACCCTAAGCTTCTTTTTGGTCCTGTTGTTGATGGCAATCTAGAAGATAGTGAGGTCCATCCATTTTATCTAAGCCTCAAAATCCTTGATTTTATCCTTCATAACACCATGCTTGATTCCGAAGCCTCTCACAACCTCATGCCCAAGGCCATTATGGACAGATTAGGACTAGATATCACAAGACCTTATCATGATCTTTATTCATTTGATTCAGGGAGGGTGAAATGTCTTGGCCTCATCAAGGACCTAGTGCTGTCATTAGAGCAAATCCCGACCAAGAATGTCCTCATGGATGTTGTTGTGGCTGATATCCCTCCCAGATATGGAATGTTTCTTTCTCGGTCATGGGGAGCGAAGCTTAGAGGTACCTTATAGCTTGACTTTTCATATGCTACCATTCCCGTCTTTGGGCAACTTAGGAAACTATAACGGGAAGGTAAAATGAAGTCCAAGATCAACAGCCGAGAAAAGCCAAATAACCATCCTATACATGATATTCATACAAATTTAGAGTCATTTATCTTGTTCAATGATGAATGTTCAACATCTTCCTAAGTTTTAATTAAAGAAAAAACACGGTTTTGGTATGAAAGCTTGCCTCCTGCTTGTATTTATTCTCTCAAGGATTTTCACTCAGTATTTTTTGAGAAGTATAGAGAAACCTATCTTTCTTTGCTTTTGAAAGAGGATTGTTGTGATCACTTTGAGAATTTTATTCAAGAGCGATGACGAGTTTATGGATAATGAACATTTGGATGCTTTGAATGAAAACCCTTTTCACCGCCATGAGAAGATCATGGATTCTACCCTGGATGACAGCAAACTTGAGTAGAATTCTTCAAAGGATGACCTTGATCTTCCATCTTTTGAAGTTGATGATAATTTGCACCAGTCTTGCCAATCTTCAAGTGATCAAGATATATATGAAGATATTCAGTCTAGCTATCCTTCATCCCTATCCTCTTCTGAGTTTTTAATTCAGGAAGAAATATGTGCATATCAGAATTTCGAGTTTGCTTGTAAAAAAACTCTAAAGAGTCATGATTTATCCATTGAGGTCAAAAACAGTGTACAACAAGTTTGTTGTCTTGAGTTTGATGAACATGTTCAACAACCTTCAAATGATCAAGATATATCATTTTTTCAGAGCCAACACAATTCTCTTTCTGATATACATGAAAAGCCACTTGTAGATATTTGTGTTGATGCTGATTTGGCTACCTCAATTGAAGATCTGCAAGAACATACAAATCTTGTCTCTAATCTGGATGATATGGAAGATCACATTACTGCATTTTTATTTAAGAGGGATCAACCAAATGAAGAAGAACAATCAGCCATTATATCTGAAAGCATTTCTCTTCTTTTTGTTGATCAAGAAAAGGTAATGTTTCATGATTTTCAAGACCCCTTGGGCAGTCTTTTGGAAGCATCAGAAAAGATGGAGTTTGTTTTCTTCGCCAACCCAGAGATTGGGTTCAATTTTCAGTTGGGGTTGTCATTACCACGACACTTTTCTTTTGAGGAAAGTAGGAGCAATAAATCAGATAGCCATTTGCTTTCATGGTTGCACTGGATCTTCGCCTTCACTTGATCAAGTGATTTATGGATCAGTTAGGGTCGGTAAGGTGCGATGAATAAGCTCAACAATCTGAGCATCTTTTTCAGTGTCAGTTTCCAGTAGAGTTAGCTGTTGATGATGTACAGTTCAGTTTTCGGTTTGATTTGAATTAGTTTGAGGATTGTAGCTGCAGTGACTCCATTCCCCAATGGAGGAGGCTACTTGGTCTACGGTTTTCTTGACACCTCCTAAAGGCGCTGCCATCCCCAGTTGGAGCCAATGTTAGTGTCGAAATATTCAATGATCAAATGCACTCTTTCAGGTTTACTTAGTAGTGGTCCTTGGTCAAAATTTCATGTTTCAAGTCATTTTTCAAATAAAATTTTGTTCACTGAATATGTCTAAGTCTAAAATGCTACTCCCTTCACTCCATTCATGGTCATCATTATTTCAGAAGTCATGTCATCCATCAATCATCTAGAATCTGAGGTCATTCACCACACCTACATTTAGGTCAAAGTCTAGGTCTCATTTGTTTCACCACCACAAGAGTCAATTATGTCATAAAAGAAAGCGAACAAAATCTCATTTTTCACCATACAAGTCATTTGCATAGGGAGTTAGCAAAGATAGGGAAATAAGCAAAGAGCTCATCTCTTCTCACCATCATACTCCACAGCTACCATGGGTTGAAGAAAAATAAGCAAATTTGCGCCAAGGCCCAACAATACCTGTGGTACGCTCTGGGTGTGTTGCACAGCTGCTGCACTTTTGGTATTTGAGCTCCAAATCAGTCTCCAAGGTTCAAAACCACTGCACAAAGGTTCATACACTTCCTAAACAATAAGTGGACACTCCATACCTCTCTCAAGTCAAAATTTATCAGCAAATGAGTGTTTTCCTTCATTAGGTTATCTCCACTACGTTTTGGTGTTTTTCATCTTTTGTTTGTTTCAGCTGATAAAACCCTAATCTAACCATCTACAACCTTCATAGAATCTTCATACGCTATACCCTAACATCTCTTATCACTCACAGCCCTCTTTTCCATCAATTTCATTAAAACCCTAATTTTCACTACATTTTGGCAGAAAAACTAGTGAAACCCTGTGTTTTGACCTTTTGGGTACCTTTCACATGCCCATTCCCAAAAATTCCACTTGAATCCTTTAGCCAACTCATCACCCTATCTCCCCAAATTTTTAGGGATTTCACCCTAACTTCCTTCCACTTCATTTTTGTCCCTAAAACCACTCTACCATTATCCCTTGTTTTCCTAATTTTCCACCTTCCCTCTCCATTACATCAAGCTAGGGATTTCCTTGTTGAAAAACATCACAGAAGGTGAGAAGAAGGTCCATAAGGGAAGTCACCATTCCAAGTTTGAGCCAACTCAAACTCATGGCATCATTTTTAGAGCTTTGTGATCAAGCTAAGGTTTACATTGCACACAAGGACAGTTTGGTTCAAAATCAGTTTCTGAAGTAATGGAGATGAATTTTACAAAAGTGAAAGAGGTTTTTGTCAATCAAAGGCCAAAGAACAAAAACCTCCTTCAGTTTATGCATAGGTGTTATGGTTTGGGAAAAACGCCAAAAATATAGTTGCTCCACGTCGTTTTCTACACCTTTGAACATGTTGTCTTCAAGTCAATTTTTCAGGGGTCTGGAGCAAGGTTTTGCAGTGCTTGATGACTCCATGTTGTAGCAGACATCCTAAGCTTTCCAACCATGCCACTTGCAACCCCAAACTCCTTTGGGAAGGTCTCCAAACTCTCTCTCAAAATAGGTGCTATGCTTTTGCTCAGAGTGCGTTATGCTTCTGCAAATTTTGAGCACTTCTGTAAATTTTGAGCGATCAACTTCAAACTTTGATTCTGAGCAAATGGGAAAGTATTTTGGAAAAATGGAGGTTCATAACATGCCAGAGAACAAAAACCTCTCTCAGGTTTGCAAGAACGTTATGGTTAGAGAGATATTGATCCATATTTAAGCCCTATTTTTGCAGATTTTTGGCAATTCCTTTGTTACGTTCCTGAGCCAATTGTTACGCTTCTGGGAAGTGTTGTTACGCTTCTGTAACTTGGTTTTTCATCTCCAGAAAGGGTCCAGAATTAGGTTTTTGGTTTTGAATCTCTTCAAACAAGCTCAAGGCTTGTGACCATTACTCTTTGGACCCCTCATAAACAGTAAGTCATTACTCTCATACCCTCCCTTGGTCAAGTTATTGATTTTCAAATCATTTTCATGCTTACTCTATATTTCTCCATATCTCATCACTTCTCCATGTCAATGAAAGACAAACGCTAACCTACTCCAGCTAGATAAACTCTCACCCTAGTACCTAAACACTATCCTACACCTCTCATATACCTCATCCTCACATCTCCGACCATCCATATCATCCCTAACAACCATTTTCATGAAACCCTAATTTCTAGCTAATTTACATAGTGACAAATTGAAAGTTTACTTTGTTTCCTTGTTTTAACCACCTTCCTCGTATCCATTTCACTTCATTCCACTCACATCATGGAGCTAACATGCCACCCTATTTACTGAATTTTTTGTAGAATTTTCCCTAGCTCCATAACCCTCCATCTCACCCTCTAAACCTACACCATCCCTACACTCTGTTTTCCCCAAATTTCACTACACATACCCATCCCATCAACACACTAGGGTTTTCATCTTTTTAGTGATAAACAAGATGGAGAGTGAGAAGAACTTCAAGGGAGGGTGCCACCTCAACTTAGAACCCTTCACCATGCATGAAATCAATCCTTCACCCTTGGCTAAAACAGCTTGAGAAAGGCTAAAAGACGCACAAATGAAGCTTAAAGAGAAGGATAGCTTGGACTTGTTGACTGAAGCTTCATTGGCTATTTAGCCCATCATTCACAGGTGTTATAGAACCAAATTTGATACTTTTTGTGATTTTTGCACAATTCTAGAAATTCTTCCTCACAGAAGCATAGCAAACTTTTGTTATGCTTATTTTGGGGGCATCCAATTGATGATTTATTTACATGGTTGGATGCATTTTGATGAATACATTACAGATCAGAAACCCCCTTGGCATGGCAAGCTTTAATTTTGGAGAAAAAGTCGAAAAACCAGTCATTTTTCATGTTTCTGCCACCTTTTTGGAGCCTTTGTTATGCTTTTGGAGTAACCTTGGGAGAAGGGGTTTTTGGAGGCCTTCCCGTGGGTCATTTTGCAAAATTCAAGATGTTTTGGAAGCTAGACACACAGCACTAGTTGACCGTTCTTTCAGAAGTGGATTTGGACTCCTAAAAGTGCATCAAAAGTGCCTCCAAAGTTCTATTATGCTTCTGCAAATTTTTGTTACCCTTATGTCAGTAATGTCACAAATCAACATTGGATTCCTCAAGACACTTGTCAAGCTCAGAAATTGTCACAAATTCGAGGTTTTTTTGTTCTATGAGTTAGCATTAGAGTTATTGAGTTCGTTTTTGCCTCCTATCATGAGGAGATATGTAATTTAATGTAAGGGACAAACACTACTAGTTTATAGCTGAAATTCAGGGAATGGTTTCTAGCCTCCCTAGAATCTAAGAAATGACTCATCTTGTGTATTTATGATCCATTTTGGATGGGATTTCCACCTGATGAGGTGTCATAGTCCATATTTTCTATAATTAGACTCTCTTTAGTCTTTTGTTGGGTTAGATAGTCTTATTTGGCAGTGGAGCTTTTGTAATCAACATTTTGGAATGAAATCAGAGACAGATTTGCAGAACTTGTGTTGAGAATCTTGTGGTATTGCATTGGAGCATCTGTTCTTCTTATATATGTTTATCAATTCATGCTTAGTATCATATCTTCTTCTTTCTTATATGTTTATCTTGTAAGTTTGTGAACAGAAATCGTGTTTATTTAGGCTCTGTTTTAGACAAGATTTACATTGCTATGTCTATTTGCTTCTAAATGAATGAATTCACCTCAGTGCTCATTCAAACTCTCTTTCACTTCATCCTATACTCAATGACCTATTAAAAATGTTTTCAAACTACCTATCTAGCCTCACATATTCCTGCAAGTTGACCTTGGAATTCAGAGCTACAAAATCTTACACATAGTATACTCACTGACTTTTCTACCCAACACTAAAAACATCAAACAAATCCTATTTACTGAGCTTACATACCTAGCCTAAAATCATCATATACTCAGTCATTCCTTTGAACACAAGTTCTCAAATAAGGCTGAAACAATTGAAGAAAAGGCTAAAAGAAGCACAAATGAAGCTTAAAGAACTCAAGACAACAAACCTGTTGTACATTGTTTTTGTCCTCACCCGATAAATCATGAATCTTTAGAGTTTCTCTACAAGCAAACTCAAAATTATGATCTGCACGTATTTCTTCCTGAATTAAAAACTCAGAAGAGGAAAGGGATGAAGGGTCGTTGGACAGAATCTTCATATATATCTTGATCGCTTGAAGATTGGCAAGACAGCCGCAAATTATCATCAACTTCGAAAGATGGAAGATCAATGTCATCCTTTGAAGAATTTTGATCAAGTTTGTTGTCATCCATGGAAGAATCCATGATTTTCTCATGGTGGTGAAAAGGGTTTTCATTCAAAGCATCCAAAAGTTCATCATCCATAAACTCTTCATCGCCATAAGCACTTTCTAGCTCTTGAATAAAATTCTCAAAGAGATCACAACAATCCTCAATAAAAAGCAAAGAAGGATAGGTTTCTCTATACTTCTCAAAAAATACTAAGTGAAAATCCTTGAGAGAATAAATACAAGCACGAGGCAAGCTTTCATACAAAAAGCATGCTTTTTCTTCTAATGTGATCATGAAAATCTTCATTAAACAATCTTCTTGAAAATTAGTCTTAAGCTTATGCACATGCATATGAAAGCTTAACGAACAAAAACCTCTCTCAGTTTTGCAAAAAAAGTTATGGTTAGAGAGATATTGATCCATCTTTAATCCCTACTTTTGCAGATTTTTGGAAATTCCTTTGTTACGTTTCTAAGCCAGCTATTATGCTTCTGGGAAGTGTTGTTACGCTTCTGTAACTTGGTTTTTCACCTCCATAAAGGGTCCAGAATTAGGTTTTTGGCTTCAAATCTCTTCAAACAAGCTCAAGGCTTGAGACCATTACTCTTTGGACCCCTCACAAACAGTAAGTCATTACTCTCATACCCTCCCTTGGTCAAGTTATTGAGTTTTCAAATCATTTTCATGCTTACTCTATATTTCTCCATATCATCACTTCTCCATGACATAGAAAGACTTCATTTGATAAACCCTAACCTACTTGTTAATTTTGGACAACTAGGTCCAAACTCCATGTTGTATTGCTCAGATGATGATGCCAGTATTTTTATTGGATTCCTCTTTCGGAGAGGTGCAAGATCGATCTAAAGATCATCTTGATCGAATGAGCAGAACATGTATTTTGAATTTATTCCACATGTGCAAGGTCAACCAGATTTATCCCACATGCATAAGAGGTGTGTCACACACCCCGACAAATGGATTTACAAGTTGGAGACTTGGAGGTCATTTCAACACACACATTTTTTGGAGGCACTCTCTTCTCTCACGGATGGTGCAGCGTTAGGGATTTCTTTGGAGCAGCATTCTTGATACAGCGTTTTGAAGAGCAGTCTTAGGGTTGTGTGACACATTTGGTTGGCTGACCTAATGGAGACTTTGTTGGTTGAAGCATCCTGTTGATCGTCGTAATGCCACCATTCTTAATATTTGTTTGTCAAGTCGATCAGTATATTTTTGACTTGTCTTCTATCAATATATTGGTATGTTCTATTAACATTTTACTTTCATGTTTATGTAAATTGCTATTGTTATTGGGTTTAAAGTAAAGTTGCATCAAGCATAGAACATCTTCAGAAATTTACATGGTAACAGAGCTAAGAAGAAGACAAAGCCCAACTTGTGTTGAGAGCAATCACCAATCAATTGGGAAAGATCTAAGAGCATCCATCTGTGCAACACTCACACTTAAGAAAGACTCGTTGGAAAGGAGAAATTCTTTGCCCTGGCCGCAGCAAGGATAGACAAAGTCAACGTGGGTTTTGGAGGTCTGTTTTAGGGTTATTTTTTAGGACCGAATTACTGTGAGGGGAGGCCGAGGCAACTCGCTAGAGGGCCGAGTCAATTAAAGGTTGTTTCAGCCTGCGTGGAAGTATCGTGGATGCGAGGAATAGCAGCGTATGCTACTGTTGGTAAGCCGCTGCACTTGGAAGGCTACTTCTACTGTTGGTAAGCCGCTGCACTTGGAAGGCTACTTCAGTTAGGTCGCAGGCCTTTATTCTCTTGTTTGATGGGTCGAGTTCCATAGGCAGGGGGCCGAGGTTGTTGGAGCAAGGTTGGGCATATTTCATGGGCATTTGAGGACAGTTCTTAGTAGTGTTTGTCTTCACGTGCAGGCCGCATATGTTCTATGGAGATTGCAGGGTTAGGACCCATGTTTGGTGGAGATTGTAAAGCCTAAATATCAGTCCATCCTAAGCCGCAATCTCTGCAAGGAAGTATGAGCTCTCTTTGGGGTTAATCGCATAGTTTTGCTGCAATATGCTAGGATTGATCTATGCCCTAACCATACCTACAATCTTCTAAGAATTGAACTATTTTTGGTTCACGATCATCAGCAAAGAACACTACATTAGTTGATCCAAGAATGAGCTTCTTTAGGAGACTAAATTGTAGTCGCTTTTTCTATTGTTGACCTCTGGCTAAGGCAGAGTATATTCTCTGAAGGCTACAGCAAGTTGCTAAGCTAGGCCACAGGCCATAGCCAGCAACTTCACGTTGTTTCTGGGTTTCTTTGAAGTGATTAAGGCAGGAAAAGGGACAGTGTGGTGTTGGAGGGTCTCACCTTGGAGAATGTCGCAGGCCTGAAAGCCTGGAAGACCTATTTGGTGTGCTTTGTCACTAGGTTTGGATGCGTTCTTGCTACAGATTGGAGCCACTGTCTCAGAGGTGAAGTTTGGAGACTGTTTTTTGTTCTGGTGCATGTTTGAGATGCAGAGGAAAGTGTGGAGATCGATCAGCCTTTTGCAATTCACTTGCATTCCTATGTTCTTAAAGAATCTAGGTATTTTGTTGCTCTTCTATCTGATAGATGGCAGGCATCCATGGATAAGAAATCGGAGAAGCCATTGCCTATAAGTTTGAATATGCCTATTTCAAGAGCCACGAAATCATACTTTACAATTTTTCAGCTGTTCTATTCCAAGGATTTTGTTGGACCTATCAGCAACGTTTCCAATGCATTATCTCTTCTCCCTATTGATTCAGAACTCTTGTATGATGAATGTATCATTTATTGTGCTCGGTTCTTAGAGGTTGTGCCATGGACGAAAGAGGAAGAGAGAGAAGTTATGAAATTGGTCCCTTATCTTAAGCACGAAGAGGTTGCAGAACTCCTTGCAAGAATCTCTCCAGTAAAGGGCAATGTATTGGAGGATATGCTATATGGTTTGATATTTACTGCAACCCACTATCATTCAAATGGTGCAACTGTTAAGGCATTTGTGGCTAAGCTGTTGCGGGATTATTCATCTCGCGATGTTGTTCGCCTAGTTTTGGACAATGCCTTTACTACAAGTTTGAGAACAGTGAAAGATTCATTGGAGGAGTACTCCAGTCCCAATCTGAGAGGTGACCATGATGAAATTGAAGCTATGCAACAAATGAACCTACATACAGCATGTGTGAATGCAAGGCATTTGCTATGGCTTATAGAAAGAATGATCAAATTGAGAGTTGCAGACAGCGCAGTGAAAGAATGGAGTGATCAATTTACATTTACTGCAAATCTACTCAAAACCTTTAGAGATGATGCATGGCGTAACATAGTCCCAGGTCTTCCTGGACTTGTCCTTCGTTGCACTAGTTCTGCGGTATTGTTTGATTCATTGGAGTTGTTTTGGGAAGTTTGTCCTTGAATGTTGAATAGGACAAAGTGATTTAAGGCCTAATGCATAGTAATTTTGTGTTTGAATCCTGTGATCAGTGACGTTGGAGCAACATAATCATTATGTGAAGGCAGACTTGTTGAGTTGATATTTGAGCATTAAGTATAGTGCCTTGGAAATCTACTGTAAGAAGGCAGATGTATTTAAAAGTAAAAGTATGAAAGGATTTTGTAGAAGCAAAACTCCTGTGAGCAGTTAGGTGTGCAGCAGCACTAATCTCTGAATGAAGTCTTGGCCACAACCTTGTACTTTTCAATGCAAAAACAGAGTGCCATCTTGTGGAGGTGAAGCCACAATCTTCTAGGTAGTTGTTGGAGTGTTTAGAGTTGCAACAACATATGTGGGTGCCCTAACCAGAAAAGTGACATATGGCAGAGTATATATGATCTCACTATATGACATATGGCAGAGTCTATATATCTTTAGTGGCATATGGAAAATATATATGACCATGAAGTTTGATATCTTCAGTATTGTATGACAGTATGACAATGATGAAGATGATAGTGATGTTTATGATAATATTACGGCAACATTGTAATCAGTGATATGATAGTGTATGGATGTATGATAGATGTATGGCAGTATATGGCTATGATACTTGTATGGATATAATTCCATAAAATAAGCCTTGACAGTGGGTGAGTAAGAATCAGGCTTATGATTACAAAACCCTTTCCGAAGCAAAGAAGTTGGTGTCTGGGATGCCCGAATTCAAAAATAATCATGAAGGCATATGTCAAGGTTGTGCCGAAGGAAAACATAAAATGGGTCTTTTCTTCATTCCTCAAGTGTCACAAAGACATCTGATACACTCTGACTTATCTGATATGTTGCATGTGAAATCCTTCTTATTTCATGACTTTTATAGATGACTTCTCTCGCAAGAGGAGCTGGCATTAAGAGGGAGACCACAGCCATGCATGCTCCTGAGCAAATGGCGTTGCTGGAAGAAAGAAGAGAAGACCCTCAAGGCTCCGAGATACTCTCAAGGATGCCGAGAGACATATGGCCCCAAAGGGGGACATTCCGTGTAAATCATGAAGCCGAATAGATACCAAGGGTATCTAGTAGCCATGAGTACAATCGTACAATATGAGCCCGGATCATTTGAAGAAAGCCCTCTATGGGTTGAAGCAAGCCCCCAAGGCTTGGTACGAGAGGATAGATAGCTACTTGATGAAGTTGGGCTTCACTCGAAGCAATGTTGATCCAAACCTTTAATTCAAGAAGCCTCTAATTCTGGTTCTCTATGTGGACGATCTCTTCCTGTCAGGTGCTAGCCCTCTCATTCATCAGTGTAAGAGGGAGCTCGCTTCCGAGTTCGAGTTGAAAGACCTAGGACTGATGCATTACTTCCTAGACTTGGAGGTCTGGCAGGGACCTGGCGAGATTTTCCTCTCTCAAGGAAAATATATTGTGAAGCTGCTGGAGAGATTTGGTATGGTGGACTGTAAGTCCGTGTCAACACCGATAGAGCTCAACTTTAAGAATTTGAGTGGAAACGTTGCTGGTCCTGTGCTAGCAAATCCTACCGAGTATCATCAACTCGTAGGGGCCTTGATGTTCTTAGTGAACATCTGTCCGGACGTATGTTTTGCAGTGATGAGGTACAACCAGACGCTATAAGGCTCGATCATATACGAACTGATGAGCAGGTTGCAGATATTCTCACAAAGCCCTTGGGGAAGGTCAAGTTCTTAACCTTCCGTGAGAATCTTGGAATCGTGGAACGACCCTATTTGGAGGGCCCTGTTGGACGATGAGCTCTGGGAGCTCTAGGGGGGCTTTGGGGATAGCTTCTTGAAGCTATAAGTAACCACAGGGCTAGGCTTGTCGAACCTTGTTGGTGTGCTTCCACCCCACCGTGATGATATTGAGTTGGTTTACCTCTCTCTGATCTATGCCTCGTATGCATCCTACCCATGGAGTCCCAAACTCATGGGAAGTACCTCTCATCTTGGCCAATGAGGAGGGAAATGTGGATAAAGACTGATAGCAAGACCGATGGACGCATCGGAGATTGTCGTACTCTCTATGTCTAAGATGGCACATGTCCAACCACTTGATCTGGGATCAAGTCTAGTGAGGTTTCGGACCTTCAACTGACTTCGGGTCAGTTAAACTAACTTCGAGTTAGCGTGAGACTCCTTTGAGTCCTATAGAGGTTTCGGACCTCTGAGCTGACTTTGGGTCAACCGGGAGTGATGTCTTTGTGACTCACCACTTAGAAATAAATAAGTCAGCGAAGCAAGTGACGACGGGATGATGCACGATGTTTGGATGGCACTGGTGGATGGAGTTCTCCCTAGTTGAGAGGGAGTGTTAATTTTGGACAACAAGGTCCAAACTCCATGTTGTACTGCTCTGATGATGATGCCAATATTTTTATTGGATTCCTCTTTCAGAGAGGTACAAGATCGATCTAAAGATCATCTTGATCGGATGAGCAGAACATGTATTTTGAATTTATTCCACATGTGCAAGGTCTGCGAGATTTATCCCACATGCATAAGAGATGTGTCACACACCCCCACAGATGGATTTATATATTGGAGACTTGGAGGTCATTTCAACACACACATTTTTTGGAGGCACTCTCTTCGCTCAGGATGGTGCAGCGTTCTCCAGCTAAGTAAACCCTAACCCTAGTACCTAAACACTATCCTACACCTCTCATATACTTCATCTTCACATCTCCCACCATCCATATCATCACTAACATATCAATTTCACCAAACCCTAGAGTCTCGCTGTTTTCACAGTGAAAAATTTGGAAATTTCTTGTGTTTGCTTGATTTTATCAACCTCCCCGTATCCATTTCCCTTCATTCCACCCACAATATGGAGCTAACATGCCACCTTATCTACTTAATTTTTTGTAGAATTTTCCATAGCTCCATAACTCTCCATCTCACCCTCTAAACCTACACTATTCCTACATTGTTTTTTGATATTTCACTACATATACCCATCCCATCAACATACTAGGGTTTTCATCCTTTCAATGATAAACAAGGTGGAGAGTGAGAAGAAGAAATTCAAGGGAGGGCACCACCTCCGGTTAGAACCTTCACCATTCATGAAATCAATGCTTCACCCTTGGCCAAAAGATGTTTTGAGAGGACTAGACGTTTGAGGTTCTGTGAGAAGCTCAAATGAAGCTTAAAGAGAAAGATAGCTTACATTTGTTGGTTGAAGCTTCCTTGGTTGTTTAGCCCATCACTCACAAGTGCTACAGAACCAATTTTGACAAGCTTTGAACAATTTTGGTATTTTTTGTGATTTTTACACAATTCTGGAAATTCCTCCTCACAAAAGGGTAACAAACTTTTGCTACGCTTATTTTGGGGGCATCCAAATGATGATTTCTTTACATGGATGGATGCATTTTGATGAGTACATCACAGATCAAGAACCCCCTTGGCATGACAAGCTTTAATTTTGAAGAAAAAGCCCAAAACCACTCATTTTTCATGTTTCTACCACCCTTTTGGAGCCTTTGTTACGCTTTTAGAGTAACCTTGGGAGAATGGATTTTTGGAGGCCTTCCCATGGGTCATTTTGCAAAATTCAAAATGTTCTGGAAACTAGACACACAGGGCTAGTTGACCGTTCTTTCAGAAGTGGATTTGGACTCCTAAAAGTGCCTGCAAACTTCTATTATGCTTCTCCAGATTTTTGTTGCCCTTCTGTCAGAAATGTTACAAATCAACATTGGATTCCTCAAGACACTTGTCAAGCACAAAAAATGTCACAAATTCGAGGTTTTGTTGCCCTATGAGTTGGCATTAAAGTTATTGAGTTGGTTTTTGCCTCCTATCATGAGGGAATATGTAATTTAATGTAAGGGACAAACACTCCTAGCTCATAGCTAAAATTCAGGGAATGGTTTCTAACCTCCCTAGAATCTAGGAAATGACTCATCTTGTGTATTTATGATCCATTTTGGATGGGATTTCAACCTGATGAGGTGTCATAGTCCATATTTTCTATAAGTAGACTCTCTTTAGTCTTTTGTTGGGTTGGATAGTCTCATATTGCAGTGGATCTTTTGTAATCAGCGATTTGGAATGAAATCAGAGACAAATTTGCAGAAATTGTGTTGAGATACTTGTGGTATACATTGGAGCATCTGTTCTTCTTATGTATGTTTATCAATTCATGCTTAATACCATATCTTCTTCTTTCATATATGTTTATCTTGTAAGTTTATGAGCAAAAATCATGTTTGTTCATGCTTTGTTTTAGACAAGATTTACATTGCTATGTCTATTTGCTTCTAAATGAATGAATTCACCTCAATGCTCATTCAAACTCTTTTTCACTTCACCCTATATGCAATGACCTATTAAAAATGTTGTCAAACTACCAATCTGGCCTCGCATATTCTCTGCAAATTTACCTTGGAATTCAGACCTAAGAAACCTCATACACAGTTTACTCACTGACTTTTCTATCCGGCACTAAAAACATCAAACAAATCATTTTTACTGAGCTTAAATACCTAGCCTAAGATCATTAGATACTCAGTCATTCCTTTGACTGCAAAAGTGACAATGAGAGATCCCTCTCTGGTCCTAGTAGGGCTAGATACCTAACCTAAAGCCTGGTCTGTGGTTACTTTTCTTCAATCCCATTTTCAGACCTTGGGAAGTTGAGGGGAACGATAACATTTTTGGTGCCATTGTCGGGGAGCGAAGGTTAAATCTTTCCCGGGAAAGAACGACAAAGATTAGCTCTGATTGCTTATGGTGAACAGTAGTTAGGCACAAGAAAGGTTGTGCATATTTCACCTGGCGACTCTAGTGGCAAACAATCCAAAAGTTCAAAGTTTTCATGGCAACTTCACTGTTAAAAAACCGGTAACTTCAAGAACTATTGGTGACTTCACTGTTTTCAAGATGGATTCAATTGCAAGAAGGAATGCTAGGTATGCAACTATGCATCAAGATCATGTTCCAGGCTTTCCAAATCCTATGCCTCAATTAGATTGGCAAACATACTTGCCAAAATTCAGAGATGGAAAAGGTGATAATGCTACACTTCATTTAATAAGATATCATATGCATGTGCGTAAGCTGAAGATTAATTTTCATGAAAATTGTTTAATGAAGATGTTCATGATCGCATTAGAAGGAAAAGCACGGTTTTGGTATGAAAGTTTGCCTCCTGCTTGTATTTATTCTCTCAAGGATTTTCACTCGGTATTTTTTGAGAAGTATAGAGAAACCTATCCTTCTTTGCTTTTGATTGAGGATTGTTGTGATCACCTTGAGAATTTTATTCAAGAGCTAGAAAGTGCTTATGGCGATGAAGATTTTATGGATGATGAAACTTTTGGATGCTTTGAATGAAAACCCTTTTCACCCCCATGAGAAGATCATGGATTCTTGCATGGATGACAGCAAACTTGAGCAGAATTATTCGAAGGATGACATTGATATTCCATCTTTTGAAGTTGATGATAATTTGCAATTGTCTTGCCAATCTTCAAGCGATCAAGATATATATGAAGATGTTATGTCCAACTACCCTTCATCCCTATCCTCTTCTGAGTTTTTATTTCAGGAAGAAATATGTGCACATCATAATTTTGAGTTTGCTTGTAAAGAAACTCTAAAGGGTCATGATTTATTCGTTGAGGTCAAAAACAGTGTACAACAAGTTTGTTGTCTTGAGTTTATGAACATGTTCAGCAACCTTCAAAGGATCAAGATGTAGAATTTTTTCAAAGCCAAGACAATTTTCTTTCTGATATACATGAAAAGCCACTTGTAGATATTTGTGTTGATGTTAATTTGGCTACCTCAATTGAAGATTTGCAAGAATATACAAATCTTGTCTTTGATCTAGATGATATGGAAGATCACATGACTGCATTTATATTTAAGAGGGATCAACCAAATGAAGAAGAACAATCAGCCATTATATCTGAAAGCATTTCCCTTATTTTTGCTGATCAACAAGAGGTAATGTTTCATGATTTTCAAGACCCCTTGGGCAGTCTTTTGGAAGCATCAGAAAAGATGGAGTTTGTTTTCTTCGCCAACACAGAAATTGGGTTCAGTTTTCAGTTGGGGTTGTCATTACCACAACGCTTTTATTTTGAGGAAAGTAGGAGCAGCAAGAAATCAGATAGCCATTTGTTTTCATGGTTGCACTGGATCTTCGACTTCACTTGATCAAGTGATTTATGGATTAATTAGAGTAGGTAAGGTGCAATGAATAACCTCAACATTATGAGCATCTTTTTCAGTGTCAGTTTCTAGTAGAGTTAGCAGTTGATGATGTACAGTTCAATTTTCAATTTGATTTGAATTAGTTTGAGGATTGTAGCTGCAGTGACTCCATTGCCCAATGGATGAGGCTACTTGGTCTACAGTGTTTTTGACACCTCCTGAAGGAGCTGCGATCCCCAGCTGGATATGTCTAGGTCTGAAATCCTACTCCCTTCACTCCATTCATGGTAATCATTATTTCAGAGGTCATGTCATCTATTAATCATCTAGGGTCTGAGGTCATTCACCACACCTTCATTTAGGTCAAAGTCTAGGTCTCATTTGTTTTGCCACCATAAGAGCCAATTATGTCATAAAAAAAAGCGAACAAAATCTCATTTTCACCATACAAGTCATTTGCATAGAGAGTTAGCAAAGATAGGGAAATAAGTAAAGAGCTCATCTCTTCTCACCATCATACTCCACAACAATCATGGGTTAAACAAAAATAAGCAAATTTGTGCCAACACTACCTGTACTACGCTTATGGGTGTGCTACGCAGGTGCTGTGCTTTTGGTGTTTGAGCTCCAAATCAGTTCTCCAAGGTTCAAAACCACTGCAAAAAGGTTCATACACTTCCTAAACAATAAGTGCACACCCTCCATACCTCTCTCAAGTCAAAATTCATCAGCAAATGAGTGGTATCCTTCATTAGGTTACCTCCACTACGTTGTTTATGTTTTTCATCTTTTGTTTGTTTCAGCTGATAAAACCCTAATCTAACCATCTACAACCTTCATATAACCTTCATACACCATACCCTAACATGTCTTATCACTCACAGCGCTTTTTCCATCAATTTCATTAAAACCCTAATTTTCACTACATTTTGGTAGAATAACTAGTGAAACCATGTGTTTTGACCTTTTGGCACATTTCACATGTCCATTCCAAAAACTTCCACTTGCATCCTGTAGCCAACTCATCACCCTACCTCCCCAATTTTTTAGGGATTTTTCCCTAACTTCCTTCCACTTCATTTCTGTCCCTAAAGCCACTCTACCACTATCCCCTGTTTTCCTAATTTTCCACCTTCCTTATCCACTACATCAAGCTAGGGCTTTCCTTATTGAAAAACATCATAGAGGGTGAGAAGAACGTCCATAAGGGAGGTCACCATTCCAAGTTTGAGCCAACTCAGACCCATGGCATCATTTTTAGAGCTTCGTGATCAAGCCAGGGTTTACATTGCACACAGGGACAGTTTGGCTTCAAAATCAATTTCTGAAGTAATGGAGATAAATTTTACAAAAGTGAAAGAGGTTTTTGTCAATCATAGTCCAAAGAACAAAAACACACTTCAATTTATGCACATGTGTTATGGTTTGAGATAAATGCTCAAAATACAATTGTTCGAGGTCATTTTCTGCACTTTTGGACAGGTTGTCTTCAAATCAATTTTTCAGGGTTTGGAGCAGGGGTTTGCAGTGCTTGATGACCCCACTCTATAACACAATTCCTTCATATTTGTCTCTGATTTCATTCCAAATTGTTGATTACAAAAGCTCCACTGCAATATGAGACTATCCAACCCAACAAAAGACTAAAGAGAGTCTACTTATAGAAAATATGGACTATGACACCTCATCAGGTCAAAATCTCATCCAAAATGGATCATAAATACACAAAATGAGTCATTTCCTAGATTCTAGGGAGGTTAAAAACCATTCCCTGAATTTTAGCTATGAACTAGAAGTGTTTGTCCCTTGCATTAGATTACATATTCTCTCATGACAGGAGGCAAAAACCA
Organism: Pinus albicaulis; assembly: GCA_034641835.2. Classification (NCBI taxonomy): domain Eukaryota; kingdom Viridiplantae; phylum Streptophyta; class Pinopsida; order Pinales; family Pinaceae; genus Pinus; species Pinus albicaulis. The sequence goes on along the minus strand of CM076579.1, from coordinate 906,013,105 downwards.
ACTCAATAACTCTAATGCCAACTCATAGGACAACAAAACCTCGAATTTGTGACAATTTTTGAGCTTTACAAGTGTCCTGAGTAATCCAATGTTGATTTGTGACATTTCTGACAGAAGGTTACCAAAAATTTACAAAAGCGTAACAGAACTTTGGAGGCACTTTTAGGAGTCCAAATCCACTTTTGAAAGAACGGTCAACTAACCTTGTGTGTCTAATTTTTGGAACATCTTGAATTTTGCACGCTGACCCACGGGAAGGCCTCCAAAAATCCATTCTCCCAAGGTTACTGCCAAAGCATAACAAAGGCTCCAAAAAGGTGGCAGAAACATGAGAAATGAATGATTTTTGAGCTTTTTCGCCCAAATTACAGCTTGTCATGCCATGGGGGTTCCTGATCTATGATGTACTCATCAAAATACATCCATCCATGCAAAGAAATCATCATTTGGATGCCCCCAAAATAAGCATAGCAAAAGTTTGCTACCCTTCTGCAATGAGGAATTTCCAGAATTTTGCAAGAATCACAAAAAATTCCAAAATTGTTCAAAACTTCTCAAAATTGGTTCTATGGCACCTGTGAGTGATGGGCTAAACAGCCAAGGAAGCTTTAGCCAACAATTCCAAGTTATCCTTCTCTTTAAACTTCATTTGTGCTTCTTTTAGCCTTTTCTTCAAATGTTTCAGCCTTTTCTAAGAAATTGTGTTCCTGGAGCGATAATGGTTTGCCATGTGTCTTTGCAGCTTATTGTCCCTCTTAGCCCTCTTCAAGAGCTTTTCCAAGTGTTCATTTACCCTTGACAACCAAAGCTCTCTATCTTCATTAATCTCCATGGCTATAAGCTCATCAAAGGTCAACTCTTCAGGTGGATAAGCTGACTGTCTTTCTAGCTCCAACTGTTAAAATTTGGGTACTAGAGGACAAGTGGTTCCCTAAGACTTTGACCTTTGGCCTAGCGAAACGTGTCCAAATGTATTTATCATTTTCTCCTAAAGTGACTTTATAAGTGGTAAAGTCAAATCTAATTTAAAAGTGACTTTATAAGTGATAAAGTTACAAAGTCTAATTTTAAAGTGACTTTATTAAAGTCAATGTGAAATTAGAAAGTGAAAAAGTGACTATGGAAATAAAAGGCTAAGTGGGTCTTTATTTAAGTGGAGTGAATTAAAAATTAGAAAGTGAGAATTAAATGCACACTTATTCTCAGCCCTTGATCTAAAGCTATCACAGCCATTGGATTTAGGGATTCCCCAAAAGTCACTTAGGGTTAGGTCAAAGGAGGAAAAGAAGAGAAAAAGTCATTCATTCTTTTATGAGCAAATTGAGAGAGAGGAAGAGGAGAGCAGGAGAAATTTTATGAGCTTGAGAAGTTGAAGGAGGGAGACATATTTCAGCAGTCCGTACAGCAGCTGGAGGTTGCATGCTTTTCGAGGCAGCAGTCCGTACAACATTTATTGGCACACTTTTCGAGATAGATTTCCATACAGCAACAGTGGGCATGGATTTCGAGGTCCATACAATGCAGATTTCGAGGGGAAGAAACATCAGTGGGAACACGCATTCTGAGGCTGAGTGGGCACAGATTTCGAGGCTGAAAGAGGCAACTGTCAATTCTGTACAGTCCGTACAACAGTACAGAATTTCTGGCACGGATTTCAAGGAGACCGTACAACATTTAATGTTGTTATCTCTTGCTGTAAAAAAAAATTATTTTGACTATTTTGTTGATTGGCACATTTTCCAAGGCGGAGTCCAGCACGGAAAATGAGATAAGTATGTTATTGTGGTTGCTGGAATTTTTCTCTATATTTGAGTTCTCTATAAAAGCATTATTCAGAAATAAAGAAGAGCTCTAGAACTGGTTTTCCCCAAGAGTTGTAGAGGGTTTTTCCAGGGTCATATTGACCAAAAATCAGCATGTTAATTTTCTGTGTGTCGCTGAAATATTTTCCTGTGTTTTATTTCTGCAATTTCCAGCACTGTGAAATTCCTAAATTTGTGTTTTCAGAAAATTTATTTCATTTCCAGAATTTGAATGTATGATTATGGGAATGGGCATTTAACTTTATGGGAGTGATAAGGTGAAACTGAAAACCGGAGTGGAGTCGAAAATTTCTACATGGTATCAGAGCTTGGTTGGCTGAAAAGTGCAGTTTGGGACAATAAGTGAAAAATTACAGCAAGCTGATTTTTCACACAGAAAACTGAACCTTTACCACAGATTTGAAAACTTCAGTTTGTTAGGACAACAAGAATGTCTTTGGGCTTGAGGGTGGAGGATAGGTTGGATGGGCAGAGCAACTATAGTGCATGGAGGGAGAGATCCATATCATCTTTGAGGAAGCAGAAGTTTGGGGCATAATGGTTAGCACCACACAGCACCCAGTAGCAGTGTCTATTGACCCTATTCAGTTGGCAGGTTTTAACAAGAAGAATGCCAAGGGAAAGAGACTGATTCTGGATGTTGTTAAATACCATGTCATTCCTCATGTGAGAGGAAAGACACATGCACATGAGATGTGAACAGCTTTGACCAATCTTTACCAGAGTACCAATGAAAACTGAAAAATGGTCCTAAGGGAGAAGTTGGAGGTCATTAAAATGGCTAACACTAATAGTGCTACAACATACCTCACAAAGATCACTAATGTAAGAGATGAGTTGGCAGCTATCAGAGAGACCATTCCACCCATTGTGGTGGGTGCAAAGGCAAAGGTAAAGGTAAGCAGCAGGTGAACAAGGAGGACTATTCCAAAGTTAAATGTTGGAATTTTCAGAAGTTGGGACACTATGCAGTTGTGTCTGGAGAAGAAGGGAAAGGACAAGACCATGGCAGCATCAGCAGAGATAGAGGACTTTTTGGAGAGCTTTGACCGGGAGTTTGGGTTCATGGCTTTTTAGTCCACTAGTGCAGGATCACCTGCCACACAGTTTGAGAGGGACTATGCACTTCCCTCCACTAGCAAAGCATCTTCAGGTATTTGGTATGTTGACAGTGGGGCTTCCCGTCATATGACAAGAGTCTGTGAGTACTTCTCGGAACTTTCAGAGAGTGGCACTGATATAGAGGTAGTACTCGGAGACGACAACATTGTTAGAGCAATCGATGTGGGGACATTGACATTTGATAGGTAACCCAAACCTCCCTTGAAAGTGTCGGATGTTCTATATGTGCCAAGGATGAAGAAGAACCTTATATATGTCTCAGCATTGGAGGACAGAGGGTATGAGGTATTGTTCAGGAGAGGACAGGTGCTTATATATCCCAGGGGCACTCTAGCTGATTCAGCTAGAGTGATTGGTGTGCGCCATGCCAAGGTGTACAAGTTTTCATTTCAGCCCCTTATGTCATTGAGCAGTAGTATCGACAGTAGAGCTAGCAATTCAAAGCTGTGTGATATTTGGCACCGCAAGATGGGGCACATGTATCATGGGGCCTTGAGGACATTGCGGGAGATCACCACAGATGTGCCAGATTTCAGTTCTAATCACCTAGATACATGCAAAAGATGTGATATGGGGAAGTTTGCCAAATCCCCCTTTCCCAAAAGTGGCAGCACATCGATAGAGATTCTTGACTTGATTCATACCGATGTGAGCGGTCGGATGTCTCATGTATCCTTGAGTGGATATCAGTATTATATTTTATTCATTGATGATCACTCCATGAAGACCTGGATTTATTTCTTGAAGACCAAGAGTGAGGTCTTCAAGCAGTTTCAGGAGTTCAGAGCTCTTGTGGAGACTTAGACAGGTCGGAAGATCAAGTCCCTCAGGTCGGACAATGGAGGGGAGTATACCCTTGGTGAGTTTGTTGATTATTGTGCGGAGGCAGGCATCAGGAGGAAGTTCATAGTTCCTTACAAACCCCAGCAAAACGGGGTTGCAGAGAGGAAGAGCAGATCCATCGTTGGGGCTGCCAAAGCCATGCTTCATGATCAGGGGTTACCATTGTTTTTGTGGGCAGAGGCCTGCAACACTGTTGTGTATTTACAAAACAGGAGTCCACATCGTGCCTTGGGGCATGTGACTTTGGAGGAGGCTTTTTCTGGGAAGAAGCCTAATGTTGGTCACATTCGTACCTTTGGGTGCATTATATACTCCTATATTCTGAAGGAGAAGAGGACCAAGCTAGAGCCCACTGCAGAGAAGGGCATCTTTATGGGTTACAGTGAGACCTCGAAAGCCTTTCGGATTTATATTCCTGCAAGGAGGAAAGTTGTTGTCATGCGGGATGTGAAGTTCGAGGAGGATAGGTATTTCAAGAGGTCACATGAGTTAGAGTATCTGGATTCACCAAACCCTCAAGAGCAGTTGAGTCAGTCACAGGGATCCAGTGGACAGGGATCGAGAGGTACATCGATTATGGTGTTAGGTCCATCAGTGAGCAGTGGCTCGCCGAGTCAGATGGGTGGTGCTTTGGGCAGCATGTAGAGCAGTTCATATGGTAGCCCATTGATGGATAGTTCACGTGGTACTTTAGCATCTACAGGCACAAGTTCAGGCATGAGGTCGGTTGGCAGGCCTTCAAGAGTTCAGGCTTCTAATGAGGATGAGGATTCTTTCACTCCAGTGGGAGAAGTGAGCTCAGGGAAGAGAAAGCCCAAGTGGGCTTCATGACACCTTGAGAGAGGCCACATTTGTTGCTGGGCCGAAGAGACAGGTTAGAGAGAGCAAACCACCTGAGTGGTTTTGTAGCTATATGGCATTGGTTGCCAGCATCGTTGACTCCGAGCCTTCTAGCTATAAGGAGGCTACCAACGAGCAGGTCTAAAGAGAGGCCATGCAGGAGGAGTATTCTTCTATCATGAAGAATGATGTTTGGGAGGTGGTGTCAAGGCTCGAGCAGAAATCAGTGGTTACTTCCAGATGGCTTTACAAGATAAAGCATGCTGCAGATGGCAACATCGAGAAGTTCAAGGCTCGATTTGTGGCTAGAGGGTTCTCCCAGGTACAGAGAATTGACTATGAGGAGACCTTCGCTCCCGTGGCTCGATATACTTCCATTCACTCCATTATATTGATAGCAGCAAAGAAGGGTTGGAAGATCCACCAGATGGGTGTGAAGACCGAATTTCTCAATGGCTTCACACAAGAGGAGGTTTAAACTTTATATTGAGCAGTCGCGGGGCTTTGAGGTGCATGGGAAGGAGTCCCATGTATGCAGACTGAAGAAGGCACTCTATGGCCTGAAGCAAGCTCCTAGAGCTTGGTACTCAAGGATTGATACATACTTGTAGCAGATGGGTTTCACAAAAAGTGATGCACATCCAAACCTATACTTTATTGTGGTAGGTGAGGAGCCTCTCATTCTGGTGTTGTATGTAGATGACTTGGTCATTACAGGTGTAGAGAGACTCATTGAGGGCTGCAAGAGAGATCTTGCTTCAAAGTTCGAGATGAAGGACATTGGCTTGATGCATTACTTTTTGGGATTGGAGGTGTGGCAAGAGGAGGGGCATTTCTTCTTGGGATAGGGGAAGTATATTGTGGACATTCTTAGCAGATTTCACATGGAGGATTGCAAACCCATGTCGACACCTATGATCACTAACTGGAAGAAGCTTCACGCTTCAGATTCTGAGTTGGTGAGTCCCACATTGTATAAACAGCTCATTGGTTCCTTGATGTATTTGGTCAACACTAGACCAAATATATGTTTTGCAGTCAACACGATGAGCCAGTTCATGTGTGAGCCCAGGAGAGTGCACTGAATTGCTGCGAAACACATACTTCGTTACTTGCAGGGGACAGTGGATTATGGTCTGGATTATAGACAGGGAGATGGAGTGAGACTGGCAGGGTACACTGATTCTGATTGGGCAGGTTGTGCTTTTGATAAGAAGAGCACTTCAGGGTGTTGTTTTGGGTTAGGTTCGGCAGTTGTATCATGGTTCAGTCGTGTAATATTCCTAATTAGCGACAGCTAATTGGAATATTCGATTTTGTATAGTTTTGCGGTCTAAAGTTTGTAGATAAATAAAAAGTGGGTAAAGAGGGTCTAACTCACTTTTGTGAAATAAAACATCCTCCTAGTAGCACAACGTTATGACTTAAGGGGAGCCAAGGGGGGGCCAAACACCACGTAGAGGAGGGGACCCACGTACACTCTAGAAGCTTCTACGCAGATGAGGATGAGCACGTGGAGGAGAGAGAGGCTACGTTGGGGTTTTGGAGGGAAACCAACGTTATAAAAGATGGAGAAGCCTCCTCATTTGATTCATTCTGGAGTTGATGATTTTGAGCTAGATGTTTGTCTTCTTGAGCGCGCTCGCTGTTTAGCCTGTCTGCAGCACTGTTTAGTGCATTGAGTGTCTCCGATCGGAGATCTCGCCCTTAGCCCCGGGGGACTTCGAGTGCCTGCTCGGGCAAGGTTAGTTTTTCAGTATTTTGTGAGTAGTTTTGTTGTTTGGGTTTGTTGCGGAGCTGGAGCTTATAGAGACTGCGCAGTCACTGGGAGAGAGGACGCAGTCCCTTTGGAGGTGCTCCGAATCGGGGTTTCTGCAGGAGATTCAGCCGAGATTTTGAGCAGAGGGTCAGCCTTTGCCCACAGGAGGATTTTGGCGAAGTTTGAGGCGGTGTTTCAGCTATTTCCATTTAGCCTCTGCGCAGAGCCTTGGAGGCCAGCGTAATTCCCTGAGGAGGCATTTTCTGGTGATTTTCGGGGGTTGGCCATTTTTGATATGGTTTCTGGGTTTTGTCCGGGTTGGTGAGTAGAGGAGATTTGTAGATTTTCAGCTCATTCCGACAAGGGGATCAGCCCCTAGTCTTCAGTTCATTCCAGCAGTAGCAGCTACACGACAGTTTTCCAACAGCTGGGACGCAATTCATAGAGCAGCCATTTTGTAAGAGCCTAAATGATGGATTTCTAAATTCTTCACAATTCTTCAATTAGTTTCAGAAAATTTCAGAGTTTAGCTAAATCAATTAACAGAGAATTACTGTTGTTTCTAAAGATTATTCCAAGTTTATGTAATTTAATTCAGGCAACAGTTACAAACTATCATCTTTCCCCTTAATACAGTTTAAGAGATCATTTTCATGCATATATCTAAGCATATATAAACAGAAATCAATAGAAATACGATTTCATGCAGTTCAGAAATAAAATTTCAATTTATGCTATATGGGAAATACCTGGGATGCAGTAGACGAATTAATGGTGGCGCTCCTCAGGTACTCCTCCTGTGGACAGAATGGACAGATCACCAAAACAACAATCCTCCCAGCCGATCTAGGAACAATCCTAGACCCAAAAGATTACTCTTCTGCCCCCGTGCCCAAAATCCCAGAACGGTGAAACTCTCTTTTCAAAACTCTGCCTATCCTTCAATCCATTTGTTCCAGAATAGAGGATTTTTCTTCTCTCCAACCGCCCCTTCCTCCTTCACATCCTCCCCCTTATAACTATCTCCCCACCGCCTTTCACTCCCGAAGATCTTTTATTATATTTATGAGGGTCTGCCACCATTTAAGGCGACCTTATCATTTAAGGGTACATTAATGTTGAGATAAGTTTTTGGGATAAAGTGCATCTAATATCCTCGTTGAGTCCTCATCCAGTCACGTATATGTGATGACGTTATGGAAAGCTCAATCTGTATTATGTTTGTTTAATAACTTAATTAATTTTGGCTTAAATAAATTATTTTATTTATAAATTAGGAATGAGTGTGATGACTTTATGCTTGTTTACAAATTAATTTATTTGCCTTAATTAATATATATTATTATTTTATTGGTTCATCCTCATATAATTTTAACGGTTATCCTACTTATCAATTAGGTATGGGTCATTACATACTTCCTCCCTTCGGAAAACTTCGTCCCGAAGTTAGGGCTTCATTTACACATATTGATAAGTATGTTTTTAGAGATTAGGGCACAAGTGAAAAGGTTTGTATTTTTAAGATTGAATTTCGTTTGAATATGCATGTTTCTTTTTCTTTGTAATTTATTTGTTACTTCACATCTCAACCGTCTCTGCAGGCTAATCTAAAATCATCCTGTCCTTCCTAATCTCTTCCATTCCCTTCCTATCCGTCCTCTACAGGAATATGACATGGCATCAATTTTACTAATCCATTCATAGACCTTAAGGATATCAACGTCGATTATATCGACCTGATATGCTTGTAGGCATCCGGCAGTCATCATCACACGTCTAGGGGAGCGTGACTCGCACAGTCCTCCCATGACTCCAGGTATTGGAAGATAAACAGTGGGCAACACCTCCACCCCTCCCAGTAGAACCAGGGTCAACACCCTATCATGGAATCACATGGAGTCTCAACGTTCTGGGATTTTGTCATCACGTCTATTGTTTCGGTAACCTGTGTTTTGCGAAGCAATCACTGATACACAATCTGCAATGTAAACACTTGTACACATATTACAGCATATGCATCTATATTGTTCATAACCAATTGTTACCCATATAACAACCTTTACATATTCAAAATACTTTGATATCTATGATATTAATCCTAGAACTTATATAAAAAAAAAATTTGTTTACATAAGTATCAATATGTCCAATAAAATTTCTCATTTCAGACACTGCTTCTGTTTAGTTCATACATGTTCTTTTTATGATGCATTGCTTCACCCCTTTCAATCTATATACCAATATGTTTCACTTTTCATATCCAAAATGTAGTTACTCTTCTATTTCCTTTTTTCTTTTGATCATATTTGAAATGTAAATGAAATTCATCAACAAATAGTTTCCTCTATAATATTTAATCTAGGATTTCATATTCTTGCAATGTTAATTTAAATGACATTTTGCACATCGGTGTCCATGCACCAGTAAATTCTAAACCAACAGCATATATCTTGTATCAGTAAAGTGAAGTAGCATTCTATCTTTATGGGTATCCATGTACCAGTAAAGTAAAACTCATCTTTACATAGCATTTCAAAATTTTAAGTGTCAAAATAGAGCAGTCATATACATAAAAGTTTTCAGTTCTCAAAATTTTGCATAAGCTGAGGTAATTCTGGCAAAAAGTCTCAGCATCCTCCCAAGTCGCTCCTCCAGGACTATACTTGTCCCACTGGACTTTCACTTGGTCTATCCGGCGGTTCCTGAGCTGTCGAACCCTACGTTCCAGAATACGTAATGGTTCGACCGTTAGGGTCCCCTCGTCCGATACCTGCAGTTCCTTCCACTGAAGGTCATGAGATTTATCAGCAATATAATGTCGCAAGGCAGATACATGAAATACATTATGAATTTTGTGCAGGTGGGGTGGCAGCGCAAGACGATAAGCAACAGGTCCAACTTTTTCCAAGACTTCAAACGGTCCTATAAACCGGGGGGATAATTTTGTCCCCCTCCCAAACCGAATGGTGCTCTTATTCGGTCTGATGCGGATGAAAACCTGATCTCCTACCACATAGCTTCTATCTATCCTGTGAGTGTCCGCATAACTTTTCTGTCTATCCTGAGCCTCTTTTAACCGTTGTCTAATCAATTTTACCTGATCCTCCATCTCTTGGATCAAGTCTGGTCCGACGATTATCCGATATTCTAATCTGTCCCAACTCAACGGCGTTCTGCAAGGTCTTCCGTATAAAGCTTCAAATGGCGGCATCCCGATTGAACTATGATAGCTATTGTTGTAAGCAAATTCTACCAAGGGTAAGTACTTTTCCCAACGTGACTGTTGGTCCATAACATACATCCGTAGCATATCCTCGAGTACTTGATTTACCCTTTTTGTCTGCCCATCGGTCTCTGGATGGTATGCTGTACTCAAATTTAACTGAGTTCCCAAGGCCGACTGCATACAATTCCAGAACCTTGATGTGAATCGAGGATCTCTGTCGGATATAATTTTCTTAGGTACCCCATGTAATCTGATGATTTCGTTTATGAATACCCGAGCTACATCAGCTACTTCATATGTATCTCTTACTGGGATGAAATGGGCGCTTTTTGTTAATCTATCCACCACAACCAGAATGGCATTATGCTTTTGTTGCGTAAGAGGCAGCCCAACGATAAAATCCATAGAAATTATCTCTCATTTGGTCATAGGGATGTCATGAGGTTGTAAGAGACCTGCTGGGTGACGATGATCAGCTTTTACTTGCTGACATTCAAGGCACCTAGCAACAAATTTGACAATGTCGTTTTTCATGCCTGACCAGAAGAAGAGTCTCTTAGTGTCAGCAAACATCTTCTTTACCCCAGGATGTGCACAATATACTGCTCGGTGTGCTTCCTTCAAGATGGTGTTTCGGAGATCTCCACTATCGGGTATATACATCCTTCCGTGAAATCGTAGAACTCCGTCCTCTTCCAAATCATACCCTTCGAACTTAGGTTCATTCGATTGGTTGCTTTCGAGTCCTGACCTTACTTTTAAGTACCAACTATCTCTTACGAGATGTTCAATCACTTGATTTCTCAAGTTCACCCGGATAGGTATGAGGGATAAGATTCGAGGTCTTCTACTTAATGCTTACCACATTCTCCTTCCCTTTTATATATGAAATTGCAAAATCATATTCGCTTAGGAGTTCACTCCATCGTCTTTGTCTTGCATTCAAATCTCTCTGGGTGAATAAATATTGCAAACTTTGGTGGTCTGGAGTGTAAAAACTCTGGTAAAACTGATAAATATATATTATTAATGATGAAAAGATGAGATAAGAGATGATTACAAATGAGGGATCGCCTGGGCTTTAAATATAGCCTCAAGGTGTCCCTTGGTGAAGAGGCATGATCTTTGGATCATGCCCTTTCAGTTAATAAACCTAATATAACTATATCTAACTAATAATTAACAAAATATTCATAACATTGCCCCTCTCTTAAAGATGCTTTGTCCTCAAAGCATATATAATCGATGGACAATGTTGACGAATGTCTGGTTTCCACGAACGGCGAGCTCGTGCTTCCCATATTTTAAAAAAGTCATGGAGCATATTCTCGAGTTCAGTGTGTTGTTGATCTGGATAGTGAAAATATCTGATATCGACAGGGTCGGATCCTGTCTTGATTTCTGGAGACTCTTCATGGCTCCCTTTTGAAGATAACATTTCTAACTGCTGACATTGTACTGTAGATACGACTTGATTTCCTGGGGCTTGGAATCCATACAACTTGTATTTTTGCCCTTTCCACTTAAAACTTATAAACTGCTTCTGATGGTTGGCAGAATAAGTACCTAGAGTTCGTAGCCATTGAATTCCTAAGACCACATCTACTCCTCGTAATGGAACGGTGTAGAACGAAGATTCTAAATGAAAGTCTTTAATCTGCAACTTGACTTTATGGCATTTTCCTACTTGTTCAATCTTCTTACCGTCGGCCACCATTACCTTCATATTAGGCATGGGAAAAGCGAAGAGGTTGAGTCTTTTGGCCATGGTGGAATCTAGAAAATTGTGCGTGCTACCTGTGTCTATTAGGACCATTACATTGTTGTTCTTAATGTGTCCTCTTAACCTTAGGGTTTGAGGTTGTAATACGCCTGTCATAGCCGATAAGGACACTTGCGGAATAGTTTCGCCCTCCACTTCTGGAGAGAACTCTAAATTGTCTTCTAACCCTTCTATACACGAATCAGTACTGTTAGTGTCGTTAGATGCTTCACAGCTGTATAGATTTTTTGCTTTTCCATTGGCACATCTGTGCTTAGGGTCCCAGTTTTCACCGCAACGTTTGCACTTGCCCTCTCGTATTCTTTGTTTTTCTAGACTATATTTTTCGTCTTCACGAGGATGGACAGGGACATATGTTGTGTCAACTACATTTTCAGATTGAGGAAACCGTTGTCTCGAATATACTTTTTCTGGTTTTGATAATCTTTCCAATTTCTTTTCAGCAGCTTTTGCTTTTTGCCTTGCTACTTCTACAGACGTGATTTCGTGTAGTTCTAGTTCTTCTTGAATGTGGACTTTAAGTCCCGAGATGTAAGACTGGATTAGACGAGATTCCGACAATCCGGGTACTCGTGTTGCCAAAGTCTCCCATTCTCGCGTGTACTCATCCACATCTCCTTTTTGGCGTAATTTGATAAAGGTTGAAAAAAAAATTTCTTCTTTTATGCCTTGAAACCTTTTGAAGAACGCATCCTTAAATTTCCTCCAACTGATAGCGAGCGTCGTCTTTTTCCACCACATATACCAATTAGATGCTTCTCCTTCCATTTTCATGGAAGCATGTTTAATTTTTTCATCATCACTAGTAATGTCATAAATTTCAAAATATTCTTCTGCCTTATTAAGCCACGCAACACTATTCTTTCCATTACCATCAAATTTGGGTAGGTCAATCTTGGCTTTGCGCTGATATGCTAATGGTGGAACAAGAAGGGGATATTGATTAGCGAATGCATTCCAGAGCTGCTTATTTTGAAAATTTGCATTACTATCTTCTTGATGATGTGGAGAATCAGTCTTTTCCTGATGATCTTCCGAGTTCCCTGAATCTGCGGAATTGTTTTGTTGATTTGGTTCCCTGTTAGGAGATGTTGGGGATTGTGTCTGACTCAACTTATCTATTTTATGAAGAGAGGAAAAGTCGTGACCATGTCATATGAAGAGTTGTGACTTTTATTAAGTGGGTGACATTATAAAAATTAAAGTATACGATATAAGACATTTTAGTGCCATTTATAAGAGTTCTTACCAAAAAGAAAATAGATATTAGAGTATATATATAAAAAAAAGTTACATGGAGTGTAAAAACTCTGGTAAAACTGATAAATATATATTATTAATGATGAAAAGATGAGATAAGAGATGATTACAAATGAGGGATCGCCTGGGCTTTAAATATAGCCTCAAGGTGTCCCTTGGTGAAGAGGCATGATCTTTGGATCATGCCCTTTCAGTTAATAAACCTAATATAACTATATCTAACTAATAATTAACAAAATATTCATAACATGGTCACTTTTAAGCACAAAGTTTCTCCCCACCAAATAATGTCTCCACATCTTTAAAGCTAAGACCACCGCGGCTAACTCCAAATCATGCGTAGCATAAAGTTCTTCATGTGTTTTTAATTTTCTCGAAGCGTAGGCTATTACGCCTCCTTCCTGCATTAAAACTGCACCTAACCCTTGCTTAGATGCGTCGGTACATACAGTAAAATCTTTGTCCATATCCGGCACTCGCAAAATCGGTGCACTAGTCAATAATCGCTTAAGCTCAGAAAAAGCTTTATCACATTCCTCAGTCCATTCATACTTAACACCCTTGCGCTGAAGGTTTGTGATTGGTTTTGCAATTTTGGAGAATCCCTCCACAAACCTTCGGTAGTAACCTGCTAAACCCATAAAACTACGCACTTCATGTGCATTCTTAGGTATCGGCCACTCCCTGATTGTATTTACCTTTTCAGGGTCTACAGAGATTCCTTCGCCTGATATGATATGACCTAAGTAATGGATTTCTTTCTGGAAGAAAGCGCATTTGGATAATTTTCCATATAACTTGTGCTCTCTGAGACAAGATAACACTATCCGAAGATGCTCTTCGTGCTCCTTCTCATTCTTAGAGTAAATGAGAATATCGTCCAGGAAAACTTGTACAAATTTGTCGAGATATTTGCGGAGAACGCTATTCATAAGGTTCATGAAGACTGCAGGTGCATTGGTCAACCCAAATGGCACCACAATGAATTCATAATGCCCGAAACGAGTTCGGAATGCAGTCTTAGAAACATCGCTCTCGCTAATCCTGAGTTGATGATAACCTGATCGCAGATCGATCTTTGAAAATATTGTAGCTCCTTTCATTTGATCGAAAAGGTTGTCAATGCGAGGCATTGGATACCTATTCTTTACCGTGGCTCGGTTCAAATCTCGATAGTCCACACACAGTCGTAATGAACCATCTTTCTTCTTGACAAAGATTACAGGAGCACCCCATGGTGAAACACTGGGTCGAATGTGCCCTACATCTAACAGTTCTTTTAGCTGTATTTGCAACTCTTGAAGTTCCGGGGCAGTCATTCGGTAAGGAGTTTTGGATATAGGTTCCGTACCAGGTTTCAACTCAATGGTGAGGTCTAGCTCTCTCTGAGGAGGCGGTCCAGGTAGTTCTTTTGGAAAAACATCCGGAAATTCTGATAGAATCGGATATTGATCTAAGGAAGGCCCTTTTTCTTTGCTTACCATTTGAACGGCATACACTTGATAGCCCTTCCTCAAGCACCGCTTCATCTGCATGGCTGAGATGAAACGCAAGGATACCTTTCTCTTAATACCTTGAATTTGGATTGTCTCACCCATATCATTTACGCAAAGTATTGTTTTCCCGGAACAATCTACCCATGCTCGATGAGACTCTAACCAATCCATTCCTATCACCAAGTCGTAAGTACCTAGGGCTGTGACATATACTTTTAGTTTGGTCAAACAGACTCCTAGATCAACTTTGCAATCTTCCACACAGAATTCTACCGATTGAAGGTCTCCTAAAGCCATTTCTACGTGTCCAAAATCGTCTTGTTTGCAGGCTGCCAACCCACATTTATTCAATGCATAAGATGAAATAAAACTATCAGTAGCTCCAGTGTCAAACAAGATTTTGAGTTTTGCCCCATTGATTGTACCTGAAGATTCCACTACCGTGGATTGATGCACTGCTTAGTTGTTGTTGACGACAGCATGGATTCTGTGATTGCTCTGAGCATCTGACGATGGTTATTTTCCTGTTCGCCGCGAGTCCTCCAGTTCTTTTCCTGTTCGCCGCGAGTTCTCCGGACAATCCCGTCGAAGATGGGGTCCTCCACATCCCCAACAGTCCACTCGGGTTGGTCCTCTTTCGTTTGACTGAGAAATCCCCGACCACGAACTCTGTCCCCTGGTGCTGCTTCCCCTCCCATTCCTTCCCCGATTACCGGTCCCTCGAGACCTCCATGTACTGGTGTTTGAGGACCCGGAAGCTAGTGCATTTATGGTCCTGGGAGCTCCTGCCCCCGCTCCTCTTGGGGTAAACCTGTTACCATAAGGAAGCAGTCTCGAGTTATTTCCTCGGAAGAAATTTCGGGGAGTCTTTCCTGTAAATGCCTGCGGTATTGATTCAGCTAGCCTAAAATCCCTTTTTATCCCCAGATGTTCTTCTGCATAACGAGCACATTCCACTGCCTCCGCTACCGTTGGTGGCTTCCACATTCTTACCATGGCTCTGATCCGAGGATTTAACCCAAATATGAAACGCTCGGCGTGGCGTTCATCCGTGTCTAGATAAGGAACATACTTCACAAGTTCCATGAACCTTGTCTCGTATTCTTCCACGGTTTTACCCCCTTGGGTTAGAGTATGGAAGGCTCCAGCTTGCTGCTCTTGAAAGAAAGGTGGCAAGTACTTCGCACGGAATCGGTCCACAAACAATTCCCAAGGAACGGTATCTGAAATGAGATGCAGTTGTTTTTCCATATTCCCCCACAAAATCAAAGCATTCCCTCTGAGTTGGAATACAGCGATCCTTGTTTTAGACGTCGAAGAATATTCCCTTAATGCAAAGCACCTGATCATCCCTTCCAACCATGCTTCGGCCTGCTCTCCAGCTTGTCCCCCAGAGAATTTAGGGAGTTTAATCTTTTGCAGTTCCCGTGAAATATCTTCTCTGTGAGGTTTGTCATCGAAATCCCTCGGCCTTTCTGAGTGTCTTTCCTCTGACTGACGTCACTCCTCCTTGTTCCTGGTCGACTGCGACCCTTTCAAGGTTTCCATAATGGCCTCTAACGAGCTCATCACAGTAGTGAGATCAGGCGGAGCAACAGGTGCTGACGGCGATCTTGATGGTGGTGAAGGCGATGGTGAAGGTGGAGGTGGCGGCGCTGCATTTCGCTGGCGCTGCCGCCTTTGGTATGTGTTCAACATGGTAATTTTCTTTTCCTGAAATACATAATAATAAATTCATGAGTGGATAAATTTTTAGACTAACAAAATATAATATTCGTAAGATTAGAGCTGGCATACGGGTATAGTTCTTTTGCTATTTTACCTGCAGGCAGGTCTTACTGGTACCGAGGTCAAGGAGGGTGGCAACGCGACCTCCTTGTCCTATGCAGGGTAATGTATGCTTACTAAATCTAGAGTGAAATGCAAGGTTTAAGACCTATTTAATCCCGACGCAACGTGAATCATCTAGTTAGGTTCATAATTTAACTATAGTATTAATGCATCATAATGCACATGTGATCACAACACACGATGCTATCAGTTGCTCTTTGTCTGATGATATGTTATATAGTTGAACGTATCCACCATTAACCATGTATAACCCTACCATATACATTCCAATTTTTTTTATTTTTTTTTTTTCATCTAATGCAGTGGCTATTGGAATATTCCAATATGATTAAGTTGTATTGGACCCTTGAGATGTAATAATCATTTACCTAAGTTTACATAAAATCATCCCACTCTAGAACAATATTCTCTAAATCAAACTCAACCCATACTCAAATACAGCTAATAATGCACTTTTAAACTTGACCCAAGCATCTTTTAATAATAATATTAATACGTATCCACTGCCCCCAATATACCAAACGTGTCTACCTTATCTAAACACAAAATTCACGTTATTTCCATTTAGGCATCCCGCTATCATATCGTCTGTAACGAAGGATGTAATTTTCAGGGAAAAAGACAATACACATTAGGTAGCCACTCTTGTAGTTTAAAACATATCCATTTACCAGCACCGTCAGCATCTACGAAATTGTCACGTCAGTTGCCAGCATGGCATAACATTCCTTCCACGTTGCATTCAGTAGAAACGGAGGTCCGTCAGTGTCCAGCGGGTTCAGCTGACGGAATGTAAAATCATACAATTTAAATATAAAATTTAAATGTAAATTTTTATTTTTTTTAATTCATAACTTTATATGACCTGGCTACATATATATATTTAAAATCCTACAATATATATATTTAAAACCCTACGATATATACATTTAGCCAAACAAAACATACCATGTAAATTAAAACCATACGATGAAATTTTAACCCAATAATACCAACGAAATATATATAAAATTGGTCATTTAAAAAAAAACAATACTATATAGTTTTAAATCTATACGATATATTTTTAATCAAATAATACATACATAATCATACATGCGTATTAATTTATTCCGTCTATTGCACATTCGGTGGTATAAATGTATATCATGATACACAAAATATAAAATACATTACATCTTGCTGGCAAAATGACTCCAATACACGACTCAGATCGGATTTGACAGCTGGCTTTCTTTGACTCCTATAACGTGGCTTCCTACCAAATTTAATAATTTGACAACGAGTCATATAGATACCCAGATGGCAACGCTGTCCTAAGATTTTTTATTTTAAGTTTCTTTCTGCATTTTGATGTTTAAAGCCGGGACGATGGCCGTGGAAGTGATGATATGTTGCCCGAAATGGAGGTGTTAAGTTATCTCCACAGTTCACAGTTCAGTTCGATGATAACGCTCATTCGGTTACATCTGAGTCTAATTGGTTAAGGTGACAGACTTATATTGAGTCGGATCGGGTTCAAATCTCGTCTTCTCCATTTCAACCGACAATTGAATATTTGTTTTAACTATGTGGCATAACTTCAATGGTTTTTTGTAATGGTTTTTAACTATATGTTTTGTAATCGTTTTGGAGTTGTGAAGGGGCATTGCAGCGGCGGGTGTCATCTTTGCTGAGGCAGGAGGAGGTATTACTTCACCTCGATCCACAGGGGTTTGCATTGCATACTGCCGCAGAAAGAATTACTGGAACTCGACCATCAATATTCCTGATCAATATGATATTACAGGGTACTAAGATAAAGTTAATTGACATTTCTGTCGAGTTACTTTTGTAGTGAAAGCTCTTCCTGAGATTCCGGCTGAATTGGTAAAACTGCAATTCATCCCATTCCCCTTATTGAATAATGCCTATATTTATGATTTTATAATTTTACAGATCTTGTATTCCCTCGACCCTAATTTCTGGTTTATATATATATATATATATATATTTTAACAACTGCGGTGGATGTTAGATGATTTGCCAATTCCTGTTTTATTGATGCTTAGCGGTTCTGCTAGATATGTTTTCCTGAAGACAGTTAGCAGTTCCGGCTTTAACGTGTTACTTAAAAGGCATTTTAGTTATCTAACCTTTTATCTATGGGTATGAATCCTTAACCAGGTTTACAGGTTGAGTTCTTTTCTTGCTTGGCTGAGTTTATTGTTTAACAAAAAGGACAGAGGACAGATATCATAGGATGGGTCTACTCTTTACCATTTCTGATCCCTGTAAGTTTTGTTAAACGGTGATAAAGTGACTGCATTATTGTTAGAACTGTGTTATTGTAATCTCTAGGTTGTTTTTACTCTATAATTTAAAACAGCGTAATATGCAGGACGGCACATAACACAGGTCCGAAAGTTGAACGTGCTCTGATACCAAATGTAAGAGCCTAAATGATGGATTTCTAAATTCTTCACAATTCTTCAATTAGTTTCAGAAAATTTCAGAGTTTAGCTAAATCAATTAACAGAGAATTACTGTTGTTTCTAAAGATTATTCCAAGTTTATGTAATTTAATTAAGGCAACAGTTAAAAACTATCATCTTTCCCCTGAATACAGTTTAAGAGATCATTTTCATGCATATATCTAAGCATATATAAACAGAAATCAATAGAAATACGATTTCATGCAGTTTAGAAATAAAATTTCAATTTATGCTATATGGGAAATACCTGGGATGCAGTAGACGAATTAATGGTGGCGCTCCTCAGGTACTCCTCCTGTGGACAGAATGGACAGATCACCAAAACAATAATCCTCCCAGCCGATCTAGGAACAATCCTAGACCCAAAAGATTACTCTTCTGCCCCCGTGCCCAAAATCCCAGAATAGTGAAACTCTCTTTTCAAAACTCTGCCTATCCTTCAATCCATTTGTTCCAGAATATAGGATTTTTCTTCTCTCCAACCGCCCCTTCCTCCTTCACATCCTCCCCCTTATAACTATCTCCCCACCGCCTTTCACTCCCGAAGATATTTTATTATATTTATGAGGGTCTGCCACCATTTAAGGCGACCTTATCTTCATTTAAGGGTACATTAATGTTGAGATAAGTTTTTGGGATAAAGTGCATCTAATATCCTCGTTGAGTCCTCATCTAGTCACGTATATGTGATGACGTTATGGAAAGCTCAATCTATATTATGTTTGTTTAATAACTTAATTAATTTTGGCTTAAATAAATTATTTTATTTATAAATTAGGAATGAGTGTGATGACTTTATGCTTGTTTACAAATTAATTTATTTGCCTTAATTAATATATATTATTATTTTATTGGTTCATCCTCATATAATTTTAACGGTTATCCTACTTATCAATTAGGTATGGGTCATTACACATTTCCTGTATTTTCTGAGAGAGTTTCTTCACTAGCCTTGAGCAAGATTAGGTGCCATCACCCTGATCACCTATTGTACTTCATTATATTTCTCAGATTAATAAAATGGCTCAGCATTTCCTCTCTATGTTTTCTGGATGAGTTGTCGTAATTTCTTTCTCTGTTATTATATGTCTGCTGCACTGTTATTTATTTATATTTCTGAGCATTCTAGTTCTATACCATTTGGTGTGTTTATCTTTCACTCTTAGACAGAGTTTGGAAAGGGCCAAGTAGCCTCCGGATCTCATCCTCTTTCAAAGGCGGAATATCCGATAAATGCCCTCCCAGTCCATCTCTGGTTGGAGTTTGCCGTGTTTTAGAGATATCCCCGAAACGGGATATTACAAGTCGGAAGCAACAATCAGTTGCATTGAGTTCAGCGAAAGCAGAGTACATGGCAGCCAGTTTGGCTTGTTGTGAGGTCATATGGCTTCGAAAGATGTTGTTTGGTCTATTTGGTCAAGCATTGAGACCTTCAATGATTTACTGTGATAATCAGAGTTGCATTAAACTCACGGAGAATCCAGTATTTCATGACAGGTCAAAGCATATTGGGATCAAATATCATTTCATCAGAGACTGTGTCCAGAGGGGAGCTGTAAAGCTTGAGTATGTTTCCACAGATGAGCAGGTAGCGGACATTTTGACCAAAGCCTTACCACGAGGCAAGCATGTCTACTTCAGAGACAAGATGGGAGTGGTGAGGAACACTTTCCTCGATAAGAGGGAGTGTTAAAATTTAGGTACTAAAAGACAAGTGGTTCCCTAATGCTTTGATCTTTGGCCTAGGGAAAAGTGTCCAAATGTATTTATCCTTTTCTCCTAAAGTGACTTTAAAAGTGGTAATGTCAAATCTAATTTAAAAGTGACTTTATAAGTGATAAAGTTACAAAGTCTAATTTTAAATTGACTTTATTAAAGTCAATGTGAAATTAGAAAGTGAAAAAGTGACTATGGAAATAAAAGGCTAAGTGGGTCTTTATTTAAGTGGGGTGAATTAAAAACTTGAAAGTGAGAATTAAATGCACACTTATTCTCAACCCTTGATCTAAAATTATCTCAGCGATTGGATTAGGGATTCCCCAAAAGTCACTCGGGGTTAGGTTAAAGGAGGAAAATAAGAGAAAAGGTCATTCATTCTTTTATGAGCAGATTGAGAGAGAGGAAGAGAAGGAGAGCAGGAGAAATTTTATGAGCTTGAGAAGTTGAAGGAGAGAGAAACATTTCAACAATTCGTACAGCAGCTAGAGTCTACATGCTATTCGAGGCAGCAGTCTATACAACATTTATTGGCACACTTTTCGAGACAGATTTCCATACAGCAACAGTGGGCACGAATTTCGAGGTCCATACAGCGTAGATTTCGAGGGGAAGAAACATCAGTGGGAAACACGCATTCTGAGGCTGAGTGGGCACGGATTTCGAGGCTGAAAGAGGCAGCTATCAATTCGTACAGAAGTACATAATTTCTGGCACGGATTTCCAGGAAACCGTACAACATTAAATGTTGTTATATCTTGCTATAAAAAAATTCTTTTTTGACTATTTTGTTGATTGGCACATTTCCGAGCCGGAGTCAAGCATGGAAAATGAATAAGTTTGTTATTGTGGTTGCTGGGATTTTTCTGTATATTTCAGTTCTCTATAAAAGCATTATTCAAAAGTAAAGAAGAGCTCTAGAACTGGTTTTCCCCAAGAGTTGTCAGGGGTTTTTCCAGGGTCATATTGACCAAAAATTAGTGTGTTAATTTTCTCTGTGTGGCTGAAATATTTTCCTGTGTTTTATTTCTGCAATTTCCAACACGTGAAATTCCTGAATTTGTGTTTTCAGAAAAGTTATTTCATTTCCAGAATTTGAATGTATGATTATGGGAATTAGGCATTTAACTTTATGGGAGTGATAAGGTGAAACTAAAAACCAAAGTGGGGTCTAAAATTTCAACACCAACGCCCTTTTGAGGCCTCTTGTTTGTGTTTCAGCCTCCATATCCTGCATTTGGTCAACATCAATAACCTCCTTACCTTTACCTTTGACTGCCTCTAGGTCGGGCTTGGGCGTGTTTTGTAGGAGTTGCTTCACTTTCAATTGAAAATTTTCTTGCTGCAAGAAAGTGATTTGAGAGTTAGCAATGGAAAACATCTTCTTCAATTCTGCTATTTCCTCATCTTTCTCTCTGATGATCTCTTCATCTGATCTGACCTCCACCTGCTCTGCTACCTCAACCTCCAATGGCGTTGATTCACTATGCGGATGCAAAAGAGGTTGCTCCTCTATGTCACTTTGTTCCACAATGGTGTCAAGTGTCAGAACACTTTTGGCAGACTTAGGTGCAAATACTTGTCTCTTCCCCTTCTCATATGTGTGAGTAAACTCAACAACCCTGGGAGCATCTGAAAGCTGAGTTGGCATGCTAGAAGAGCCAACCTCCATTAGCTGTGTTGATGATGTACTAGGCAAGATAGAAGGGCTAATGGTAGGCGTTGCTGATAATCTCTCCAAGAAATTTTCCCAAGTCATGTTGATGGAGGACAGGTGATGCAATACACTGACCTTGATCAGACCATGATGAAAAAGACTAGTGTGATGATCTTGTTTTCTACTCTGAACCTTCTCAGTCATCTTAATCAAACTCCTATACAAATAATATGGCAAATCAAGTGTTTTGACAGAGGTAAAATGCATTAACAGCCTGATATGATACCTATACAACCTGGAGAATCTTTCTTCACATGTGAAGTACTTCATTATGAACATCATCAAAGGAGCATACTTGTTTATGAGGTGTCTGAAAGGAAAAAGGTAGTCTAGCTCCTCTCTAGCATGAGGCTTGAGAAAATGTTTATAATTTTCAATGTCTAAATCCATGCCCTTGAACCATTGCTCTCCATGACAAGGAATACTTGTTGGTGAAGAAATTAGGTCTGCTGATAGGCTTATCTCCACACCTGCAATAGTGACCTTTCCCATGTTGAAGCTTGTTGCAAATAGGGTGGTCAATTGAAGATGATACCCCTCTTCCATGAGACTTTCACAAAATTTCAAACACTGAACCCTCTCAAAGCATCTTCTGGCCAATGGCGAGGCATTGAGTTCATGCATTGTGAAGGGTTCTAGCCCTGAGGTGGGGCCCTCCCTTGAAGCTCTTCTTGTCACTTTCCATTTTGTTTATTATTATTATTATTAATATTATGCAATTTTAAGTTCACGGCCAAGCCAATCACCAAATTGGTGTATGAGACCCCTTGTTTGTGTGACGAGGGACCCACCTCCGCGTAGCGATTTGATTGTTAAGTCTATGAAGGCATACATACTCTACCCCCCTCTAATTTTGAACTTGTGACCTCTTACAAGGAAACACATGCTCTTAACCATTAGGCCCACTCAAGCTATTACTGAAATGATGAAAACCCTAGAGTGTTGATGAGATGGATGAATGTATGGAAATTTGGAAAAACAAAGTGTAGGAAAGTGTGAGTTTTGAGGATGAGATGAAGGATCATGGAGCTTAGAAAAATTCCAGAAAAAAAAATTGAGTGGATTGAGTTGTATGTTAGCTACAAGTTGTGGGTGGAATGCGGGAAAATGATTGTGAGGAAGGTGGCGAAATGATGAAAACACAGGAAATTCCCATTGTTTGACCATGAGAATAGCTAGTGTAGAGATGAGGTAGGTTTAGAAGGTGAAATGAGGGTCATGGAGCTGAGCAAAACTTCTAAGATAAATTCAGTGCATAGAGTGGCCTCTTAGCTCCATACTGTAAGTGGAATGAGGAGAAATGGATGTGGAGGGTGACAAAATCTAGCAAACACGGGAAATTTCAAGTTTTTCACTGTGAAATAGCTAAAATCTAGGGTTTGGGTGAATTTAACATGTTAGTGGTGGTGTGGATGATGAGAAATGTGGGGATAAGGTATATGAAATGTATGAGTTAGGGTTTAGGTACTAGGGTTTGTCACATGAAAAAAAAAATTATACTATGGACAAGTGACAATGTGAAGACAAACAAAATGAGCATGAAAATGTTTTAAACACTCACAATTTAACCAAAAGATGGCATAAGAGTGATGACTTACCTTTTATGAAGGGCTCACAATGTAATAAAGCCAAGCTTCAAGTTGGTTTGAAGGTTTTTGGAGCCCAAAACTAAAATTGCCTCTCCTCCATAAGCATAACAAGCTTCTACAGAAGCGTAATAACGATGGAAAAAGCATAACAAAGGAGGCACAAAACCGTAACAAAGGGGTTGCGCAGCACACAGAAGCATAACAAGGGTTGCATAGCAATCTACAGAAGCGTAACACGCTTACCCAGAAGTGTAACAAAACTTGCTAGAAGGGTATCAAATGGGTTTTGAAGTGACTTTAAGCCTTGGATTTGGACTTTAGACCACCTTTGGAGTGCAAGTGAGATAGAGAGGTGCTCTTCCGCACATCAAGGATAACAATGAGTGAAAATGTTCTTTGTTTTTGCCTTCTATAAGCTTGAAATGAGCTTTTTAGCTTTTGACATTTGAAATGACCTTTTTGCCTCTTTTAATAAGACAGAATTGACTTCTTTGAACTTTTTGACACTTGAACCATTTGAAACAAGACAAGTTGTCTTTATTTCATTTCCTAAACATGCTAGCTCCCTCTTTAGGGGTTTATGAATGAGATGAAGGATTAGAGCCTTGTTTTAAGTGACAAATTGAACATTTTTCAAAGGCAGAGATGACCCTAGACAGTGACTTATATGAGGTGGAGTGACATAACCCTAAACCTTAAAAGATGATGATGGAGGAGATGACCTTGAAAATGATGATGATGATGAATGAAATGAGGGAGCAACATACTTGACCTAGACCTCTTCAGTGACCAAAATAATTTTATGAAAACTTGTTTGAAAAAGTAAAAAATTTTGACCTATGACTTTAGGAAAACAACTGAAAGAGTTATTTTTTATCACGGACATACTAACACTAACAGGTTCATTCGTCGATTCTTCCTATTTTCCTGCATCCTCATCTTTGTCTTTCTTTGAAATAGGAAGATCTCTAACCTTCCCAAGGGCAACATCTTCATCGAAGGTGACATCATGACTTATTTCCACTTCCCTTTGACCAGGCACATAGATTCTATATGCCTTTGAAGTTTCACTGTAGCCCACAAATGTTCCTTTCTTCCCAGATGCATCCAGCTTACTTCTCTTTTCTTTCGGCACATGAAAATATACGAGACTACCAAAAATTATAAAGTGAGAAACAGCAAGTTTCTTACCAATGAAAACTTATTCGAGAGGTTTGGAGTCCAATGCTTGATGTGAGCATCTATTTTGAATGTACATGGTAGTGTTGGAAGCTTCTCCCCATAAAAACTTCGGTAGTCCTTGGTCATGAAGCATGGCACGAGTAGCTTGAATGATGGTTCGCTTCTTCCTTTCGGCAACTCCATTTTGTTCAGGAGTATAAGTAGTAGTGGTCTCCCTCTTAATGCCAGCTTCTCTACAATAGTCATTGAACTCATTTGACACATATTCAGTTCCATTATCAGTCCTCAATACTTTGATCTTCTTCCCTGTTTGATTTTCAACAAAGCCCTTAAAAGAGCAGAACTGTTATGAATATAATTCATAACAAATAGCATAAATACAATAAATGTAAATAATAAATAATCTAGATAATGGTTATTTAAATATTTATTAGTTAACTGAAAAAGCATGTCCCAGTCATGAAAGGCCACCTGCCTAGGTATAAGAGCAGAGCCTCATTGTAACATTTATTCATCACTTATACATTTTATATATTAATAAATTATTATTACAAATACCTTTTGTGTATTTTTACAATTAAATTCAACAAGCCTACAATTTTGTTGCTTCAGGGTATCAGAGCCATGCTACACAATCTAGTCTCACGAGCCTATGAACGTAGTTTACGAGCCTATGAACATAGTTTACCGTACAATGTGCCATTACATGTAGATCCTAAAGAAATTGAGCAGATTAGAAAAATTCAAGAAAAGCTTGAGCAATTAGAAAAGTCATGTGCAGAAGCTACAATCTATTTTAAGAAGAGTTATGCAGAAAACCATAATAACGAAGATGACAGTGACATGGAAGAAGCAAAACAATATGAAGCAGAAGAAGAAGATCTTGATGAGAATGATATAGATCAAGATAAGGATTTAGATGAAGATAATGTGGAAGACGAAAAAGAAGAAGATATTTTTGAAGATAATTATGAAAATGACATATTTGAAAAGGAAAAAGTGCATTATGGGAATGATGAAGGAAAAAACCAGTATCAAAATGATGATTTCGATGAAGCTGATATAGACCAAGATAAGGAACAAGATGAAGCTGATCTTAATGTGGATGAAGTTGTTGGTGTAGTGGGTAGTCTTAACCATAATGAAATTTGCAGTAGTACAGATTCCCCTAGTTCTTTCCCATCGTGTACATTATATGGTCAAGTAGTTGGAGTAGATGCATCAAACATGACTCCAGCTGAAATTTTTACTGAAGAGGTAATGAGGAAATGTAACGTACTTCCTGGAGCAATGTCTCTTGATGAATATGTAGGTTCAAGGGAAGGTCGATCGAAGGGAGATGCAGAAGTTGTTAACACAATTTCTCATTCTCGACTTAGTAAGTGGTTTGGATTGGTAATCATGGAGAGTGCCTTTGATGCAGAAATCAATGGAGAAGTTCAGAAGATTATCTATACATTAAGTCCTAATTCTGATACAGAAATCAAAGGAAAAGTTCAGGAGATTATCGATATATTAAAAATTCAGGGGATTATGGAGACTGCCTATGATGCAGAAACCACAGTAAAAATTCAGGAGGTTAACGATATATTAAGAGTTCAGAATATTATCGCTATATTACATCTCCCTTACGATAAGTGTTTCGAACATTATAGAGAATTTAATGAATGCATGCAAAACCCAGGAATAGTCGCACGAGTTCAAACAGAATTTGATGTGAAAGTTCGGAAATTGACCAATGATATAGAGCTCATTCGGAAAAGTTAGAGAAATCTTTCTTTTTTGGAAAATGTATAAAACAAATACAGAACCCAGAGACGGTGGCAAGAATAAAAAGAGTGACAGACACAAACCCCCATCATTCACAATTAAAATTGGTTCTCTACGGGGTTGAAACGCTGAATCCTGTGAAGAATTACCAGAATGTGGAGCACAGTCGGATGGAGTTTGCTTTTGCCCTATTATTGAGAGAGAAATTTCCATGGGTGAAGGATGTCGTGGTGTACGATTCAGTTCTGTCCCCACTAAACCGAAGGGTCATAAATGAATACCACTGCACAGGTTTTTTTGTTAATGATAGATATGCAAAACCCCACAAGACAATTAACGAGTTTATGGAGGACGAAATTTTGTACACTGGTCATGTTGAACCCGAAGAAGTGTCAGTGGAATACGTGGTGCAGAAATGCAAAGTCGTGTTTCTGAAAAATTCTGAGAGGGATGAAAATTTGAATGGCGGTATAGCTAATGATCTCCTGACCTATTACGTCCTTCTTCACCTTGAAAACGAACTGTGAACAGACCCACGTTATTTTTCATGTCGCCTGCCATGGTTGTATTTCCCTCAGGAAACTTCTGATCTCCAAGAAGGGCCTGGATACGAGAATAGAGGAAACGGCTCCACGCTGATTAGCGAGATTAAGCCAACAGAAAACTAGATCCTGGTTGGAAAAAGCGGTTCTTATGGGCAGAATACAGTAATTTCCTGTTGCTCAATCTTATGTCCAAATACCAAGGCATTGGCACTGGAACCATCGTGGCAGAGATAGACGTTGGGGGCGAGACTGGAACCGTCGTGGCAAAGATTGTTAGAGATTATCAGAGGCATCAACTATGACCTCCATCATGGCATGACCTCTGCTCCACCTCTGCCATGTGTGCATCACGTGGGAGGAGACATGTTTAAGTTGATTCGTACGAAGGCCTGATGGAAACTACTAAAAAGCGACCAATATAGAAAGACACGACCATACGATGGTACCAAAGGACTTACAAATTAAAAAAATTATGTCTTTATAAAATTATTATAGTGTAACTTTATTATTATAAAGTTATATTATGATAAATTTTATAAAGTAACTTAAAAATTAAAAAATTAAATATAAATATAAAAAATAAAATAAAATAAAAATAAATAAATAAGCACAAGATTATTAGCGAATAAGCTTTGAGAACAAAGCCTTTAAAGGAAAGGGCAATGTTATGAATATAATTCATAGCAAATAGCATAAATACAATGAATGTAAATAATAAATAATCTAGATAATGGTTAGTTAAATATTTATTAGTTAATTGAAAAAGCATGTCTAAAAGACATGCCCAGTCATGAAATGCCACCTGCCTAGGTATAAAAGCAGAGCCTCATTGTAACATTTATTCATCACTTATACATTTTATATATTAATAAATTATTATTACAAATACCTTTTGTGTATTTGTACTATTAAAGTCAACAAGCCTACAGTTTTGTTGCTTCAGGAACCACTTGAACATTTCGTCCTTCTTCTTCAAGAAATAGATCTAAGTTTTACAAGAGAAGTCATCCACAAAAATAGCATAGTACAAATATCCTCACAAAGATGTTACGGGCAACATACCAAAAAAATCAAAATGGATCAATTGTAGAATGTCGGTAGTCTTACTATCACTGGAGGGAAATGGTCCCCTTGTATGTTTCCCTTCAGCCCAACCCTGACAAACACCTTCATGATCAACTTTGAATTCAAGCATACCTATGACCATCTTCCTTACATCAGGTAGAGTTGTATAATGAAGGTGAGCAAACCTCCGGTGCCATAATTTGGATTGAAGAGAAATGTTGCATGTCATGGCTCCCAAAGGACTTCCTCCAACTTGATAAAGGCTATCAACCCTAAATCCAAAAGTAAAAGCATCTTTGAAGTTCCTTTGCCAAATGCGTACCTTCCCATCAATAAATGCCACCTTGAAGCCTTTGTCTTCCATCGCTGAAATAGATACCAGGTTCTTCTTCAAGTCAAGTACATATAATACATCTTATAGAAGAAGGATTTGACCTTGATTTAAATGAAGAGTAACAGTCCCTGTCCCTTTCACGGGATAGGTGGCATTGTCTCCAAGTATGATTTCCAAATAGGTTTCATTTTCAATCAAATTTAAGAGGGCCACTTTGTACCCAGTGAAGTGCCTTGAGGCACCACTATCAATCAACCAATTGTCCAATGTGTCCGGAGGAGACGCAGTAGTGAGGGCAGAGATAAGATAAAATTCATTTTGCTTATCTACAACATTAGATTCCTCATACCTGGAGTTTCTTGACTTCTTAGTAGGTCGACCATTTCCATATCGTGCAGCTGGAGAATTTCTCTTTCCTTTGTTGTTGAACTTGTTATTTCTTTGATTTCCATCTTCCTTTAAATTATCGTGGTTATGATCATCATCTCGTGGTGTATCCCTTTTATTAGGAAACTCTCTAGCATAGTGGTTGACCCTGTTACAATTTAAGCATCTTCCCTTTATTTCTTCTTTGAATCCCTGTCTTCCCTGACCTTGTTTCTTTGGACCAGCATTGTTCTTCCTTTTAGCGTGAGTGGAGAATGCAATGGGATCAATTCCTATTTGAAGGCATGTCTCTCTCCATCATCCTTGTCTCTCCTTGAGTGCATCTAGTCAACAATTCATCAAAACCTAGAATCCTGTCATTATTGAGGATAGTGGTATTAAACACATCCCATGCTCAGGGGAGACCTCCAAGGGCAATAAGGGTGAGCTTTCGATCATCAATAACCTCTCCAATAGATAGAAGATCATGTTTTTTCGGTAATCCTCATGAAGTAGGATTGGATGGATTCCCCTCTATCCATCTTGATGTCCTTCAGCTTGTTTTTGAGAAAGAGGATTTGGTTTGCATTGCTAGCTTTGAACATGCTAACCAACTTGTCATACATCTCCTTAGATGTGCCCAACTCCGAAATGTAAGCAACCAAATGCTTTTGAATGGAATCCCTGATGATCTTCTTAGCTTTGACTTCACCTTTCTTATACTTTATTTTAGTGGCAGTTGGCGCATTTGAAGGAGGCTCAGGAATCTTTCCCTGCACATAATCCATGACATCATTCTCTTCCAAAGTTAAGTCTAGAGACATTTTCCATGCATGATAATCAGATTTATCATTGCGTTTGTCCTCATATTTGAAGTAAGATGAGGAAGTCATTGACTCTTGTCCTTGTCCAACAGATCTCAATGATTGTTTTTCTCACTCTTCCTTGGGCTTTGTCTTCACCTGGGCTCTGATGCCATGTTAATTTCAGGTAACAATGGTATGTTCTATGCTTAAGAGCAATTTACTTCAATTTTCCTTATTAGCCCAATATTAATTTTCAAATTAGCAATCACATTAACTTTAACACATTGATAGTAAATGTTGATAGAACATAAACAAAATGCAAAAGACAAGCCAAGACAAGAGGACTCAATATTTGGAGGATGCCAAGGAAAAATCCCAATGTGGGGAAAACCCTTTGATCAAATTCTTCTTATTATTCTTCAATAGTTCAACAGAGAGAGAGAGATTACACATATCAAAATAACTTGCCCAAAACAGCCCTGTCAAAATCAACAGTTAACTGTAGCCCTAACCAAAAAGTCAACATTTATCAAAGGGGCTCCAAAAAGTCCTCCAAGCAACTTAGTCAACTACAAACAAATTTGGCCTTCCAAGAGAGAGAAATTCAACCAAAAATAGTCAATTCAAACTCAGTCAATGCTGCTATAAAATCTGTGGTCAAACCAGAAATCAACCTTGGTCAAATTGCTCCAAACACCTCAAAATTAGTGCCAACCAATGCAGCCTCCTAAAATCGGATTTTCTGCCTGAAAACCGCAGTCAAAGGTGAAGGGTTGACCCTCGATCAACATTGTCCATAACTCTGAAATCTGACCTGTACTTGACCATGAAAACTTCGACCTCCTACCACACGTGCAAAGAGATGAAGAGTTGCTCCAAGTGTTGTACAACCAATGAGGAGAGGAGAGGAGGGAGAAAGATGTGTTGAGTGAGTGATGTCCAAAATGAGGAAAAGCTCACTCTTATTTATACCAATGTTATCAAAACCAAACCAGTTATCGAACCGGAAAACCTTGTGGTCCGAGAACCAAACCTGAACCGGAAAAAAACTGGAAAAATAAACCGGTTTACCAAAAACACAAAATATTCATATTTTAAAGAAAAATAGATATATTCATGTGCATCCATATGAATCCAAACCATTTGTACACAAATATGCAAAAGTTCTCATTTATAAAGCAATTAATAGTGCATATAACCAAAATAGCACGTAGTGAAAAACATCGTTGAACCAAAAATGTTACAAACATCAAGAAGCAAGCTCTAAAAGGCCTTTATAGTCCAAAATAACATCATAAATCATAGTATTATACTACAAGCTACAGCTACAACAAATCAATGATCAAATCATCAATCATCAATCATCATCCTCCTTATCCTCATTTGAAGAATGAGTCGCATTTAAGTTTGCAATGGGATTATGGCTTGATTCCCATGGCCCTTGATTTACCCTCTAAAATTTTGGAGAAAATCAGCTCCAAAATCCTCTGAAATCAACTACGTAGCAGCCCCAACAAAATTTTAAAAAACAAAATCTTCCACGTGTTGCAAAAACCACTGAAGAAAACCCAAAGATCTTTGGGAAAAAAATCTTTGAAGTAGCTTGAAAATTTGCCAACCCAAATTTGCAAAAAATCTCCTTCGGAACAACCCTGCAAAAAACTCTCTGAATTCTCCTCACCAAACTCAGCTCAAGAATTGCAAGAGACTCGAATGAATAGTAAGTGAAATAGAGGGGGTGGGGTGTTTAAGTAGTTTTAAGAGGGGCGGGGGGGAGGGCTAGGGTAGTGTTAGTAACTAGGAAAAATAATAATTTAAAAAAAAAAAAATTTAAAAAATTTAAAAAAATTAAAACAATTAAAAGTAAAATAAAATAATAATAATAATAATTTAAATTTAATACCCAGGCTTGTGAACCGGTGGAACCAGTCCAGTACTGAACCAGCCAGTTCGATGCCGAAATCGGCCGGTTTGGTACTAAACCGGTCATTTCCGGTTTGGAGGGCCAGTTCAGAGGGCTGGTTCGGACTAGTTTTGCCTCCAAACTGGTCGGACCGGTCAGTTTTCCGAAACCGGTTCAATTCCAACACTGATTTATAAAAATTGTTGAGGGTGTGGAGACACATCTATTGGGCTTCATGAGCCTACATTTGATTTATGGCCGACCTTGACAATTTGCACGTGTGAGAAATAAATTCAAAATCTTACTTCTACTTATTCAAACAAGATGACCTTTAGATCAATCTTGCACCTCTTGAAAAGAGGAATCCAATAAAAATATCATCTCCATCATATGAGTTGTCCAAGGTGGAGATTGGCCCTAGTTGCCAATTTTATCAACTACATTATTAGATAAAGCAAATATATTGAGATGTTTCCCTTACAAGTTCTTTTCAAATTTTAGATGTTGCCAAGAAAGGAGTGTGTTTTTTCTTGGTTGCCCACTCAGTTAGATGTTTCTTATTAGTGAGCCTTTCTTGGTTGCCCAGATCTACCAAGTTGTTCAGCAAGGTTGTTCATGCGATTCTGCTTAATAAAGCAGACTAATTTTGACTGAAATTTATGTCCTTTCCTTAATTTTCAATGTTGTAAAGAAGTTCGTTGGTGATAACGGTTGCTCTGTTTTAATTTCTCTGATAATTACTTACATAAATTTTATATATATACAGAAGTTTGTTTGAGGCAGCCCCAAAGCAATTATATCTAAGATAACTGGCAATACCTTTAACCTGCACCAGAGAAACGAAGTGCATTCTATAGCGCAGCATGGATAAATACTGTATGAAATGGATACGTCAGGTTCAACATTATATATAGGTAGAGAGAGACGCACATTTGTGATATTTGGTAATTTTTTAAGCACCCAAAGGTTTACATCTGGTTGGTGTTTTATCTTTCTTGATGCGTAATAGATTCAGAGATAAAGGCCCTTGGATTCACACAAGTAAAGGAACGTTAGTTCGAATAGCGGAAAATGATTCCACTGTAACAGGATTGCAAGGATACGAATCTAGTGAGTAAACTTTCTGTCCAGGGAGTATTGTGTAAGAAGCAAATGCAATAGTATGATTTGGAAATGACCGTGATAGAAAGAGTGAAAAAGAACATAATACAAACTTTAAAACAATACTAATGAAAAATGAAGCGCTGGCCGGAAGATTCCGACAGCACGAAAAATCGAACTGACGCCTCCAGAAAAAAGCTGGAGCGGACATTACGTTACCCGTATAAGCACTGCGAACCAAATGGAAAAAGGGATCGAAGAGAGAGAGGGTGGTATTAATTACCTTCGATGCAGAGGGAATGGTCTTGAACGCGACTTCCTTGATATTTTCTCTTGAAGAGGGCATCACCAGTTTCAGAGGCAAGTTGGCGAAATGTACGACCCTCCTTCCTAGTCTGCTCGCCATCTCTCCGCGTCTGCAAATTCAATTACTCCAATCGATCGAGATTCAGTGTCTCTGCGCTTTCACCCAAACATATTACTGCTCCATGAAAACCATAGCTACCAAATTCGGACGAATATGAAGAAAAAAATTCGGAAATTCGTCTATACGATTCGAATGGCGAATTATTCAATTAAATTCGATTCGTCCACAGTGTTGTCCATTCGAACCCGTCCACAGTGCTGTCCACAACGTAGAATTGAGTGTTGGATAAGTATCATGCACCCTTCTATCCTGGCAGGGCGGTAAGAAAGAATCGCCCTAACGACCTTAAAACGATCTCCTTGCCCTAACTATGTAACTATGCCAAGGAAATTGATGGCTTGCTTCGATCTTATCTCTCTCTGCCTGCCCTCTACCTGCCGCCTTCTCTCTTTGATCCGGCCGTCTGCTTTAGCCGAGAGATTCCGCAAAGCCCTGTCCGCACATTACCCCAAAGTTTGAGTTCTTTAACTGAGATGGGATCAGTTTCCGAACCCGGATCGCGTTTAACGAAATTTTTGGGATCAACCGTACCGACCCAACGTTGTAACTCTAAGTCTGTCTGTCTTTTCTGGTTAGATCTAAGGCCGATAGGTATACTTTGGCTGTATGAATGGATGGGTTATTTAGAGTTGGCAGGCATAGAATATTAATGGCTGAACATATAAAGAATCTAGATAACTACAATGTGAACTTAAAAGCAAAAAAATAAAAATAAAAATAATTCTAAGTTAAAATATTTATTTTTTATTTTCATTTTTTTTACAAATTTTAAATCAATAAATTTAAAACAGTGATTTTTGTATTTATCAAATAAATAAGAATTTGGGAAAAAAAAAAATATTTGCATCTAAAAAAATTATATTAAATTTAAATTTTCAGGAAAAAGAAAATGTGGATTTCTTTTTTGTTGAATTGTAGTTCTAAAGTTGTTATTTCATCTAGTTATTATTTTATCTTATATTGTTATGTTAGAAATTATTTAAAACTTTTGGAGGGAAAAGAAAATGTAGATTTTTTCCTAAAGTTATTATATTATTTAGATTTATTCAAAATTATTCAAAATTGATGAAACAAAAAGAAAATCATCAAAATACTTCATAGTTAGAGGACAAAAAGTATAAATATTTAAAATGTATATTATCGATTTTTTTCTAATTAAATTTTTTATCGTATTTTACCGAATTCGAATTCGAACTTGGTAACTATGATAAAAAACCACCTCTAAACCTTCTCTACGGGATATCCTTCTCTTTTTTTAATTAATATGTGACATTAAATGGGAAATTCAAATATAACCTACCTCAACTATAACTATATGCAGTGGGATGTAGGAAATTCCCCTGTCGATGGTCTAGTAACAGTTGGAAAAACCCTAGCTGACGCTCTGCGCACTCTGCTGCACTGCATTTCCAGCCTCTGGTTACGGCCCTGTCGTAGCATACCTGCATGATCTCACCTTGGGCTCCCTCAATGGAGCAAGATGTAGGCCCGCAGGCTCCATCCTCTCGAGATCTCGTTGCAAGCTTCGCACACAAGCCCAATGTCTCTTTTTTTACGCGCCTCACTACCACCTCAGCCACTCCACGCTCGAACCAAGAGATGCGACCCATCCCTCCTCTGCAAGAAATTAATTAGGTT
Organism: Pinus albicaulis; assembly: GCA_034641835.2. Taxonomy (NCBI): domain Eukaryota; kingdom Viridiplantae; phylum Streptophyta; class Pinopsida; order Pinales; family Pinaceae; genus Pinus; species Pinus albicaulis. The sequence goes on along the minus strand of CM076579.1, from coordinate 905,978,469 downwards.
GCAATAGATTCCTCGGTGACCACAGCAACAACCACCATCGCCTCTACGACCACTGCCTCTATGAAACAAAACCCCCTTCCCTCTAAAGGTGAAGGGCCAAAAACGAAAGAAAATGCAAAGGAGCGAGCTAAAAGGCAAAGTGCTTGCAACCCTAAGATAGCGAAAATCCCAGAATAATCATTTAGGATATGGATGTAGCCGTCTACAGGGAATACATGCAAGAACACACGATTATCTGTAAGAACACGTGATTATTTGTAAATTTATGGGCCTTTGGCCCACAGAACGCGCCCTAAAAGGATGGATCCATGCCAAATGGAGTCCAAAAGGAGAGATCGACCTCCAGTTAGGGTCCAAAGGCTTCTTCATGATGGTCTTTGCTCTCTTAGAAAACAGGGACAAGATATTTGAAGGAGGCCCTTACTTTTTCAACTCGGCAGGCCTATACACGAGATATTGGAAGGAAAACTTCTCTTTGAACAAAGAAGACTTCACTAGGATTCCAGTATGGATAAGGCTCTACTCACTTCCCATCGATTACTTGGCACCCTCTGTTCTAAAAGCCATTGGGGATGAACTTGGAGAATACATAAAAATGTCAGAAGGCACAAAAAATGGTCATTATATCTCCTACGCCCGCATCTGCGCCTACATAGACGTCTCTGGAGCCTTACCAGAAGCCATCAGGCTAAATTTCAGGGACGACATATGGACTCAAAGCATAGACTATGAGCACATTCCCTTCCGATGCTGGGAATGTCATGAGCACGGACATCTTTTCCAAGAATGCCCACAAAACAAAACCCAAGCAAAAGAAGCTCAAGCAAGGAAAAAGGATGACCAAGGCTACACCAAAGTAGGCAGCAAACACAAGTAAAGAAAAAGAATGAACACAAGGAAAGATCCTCCAATGCTCTCCTAGCAAAACAAGTTCGAAGTCCTAACCACGCTCCAGGAGGAAACAGTTCAACACAGTAGGGAAACGGAAACAAACATCGAGCAGGAAACACCAATGGACAAAAGAAGCACAGAAATGGATGCAATAATCACTCTCGCACAAGATGGCAACACACCTCAAGAGGACACACATATGGAAAGCATACAGGACATTCCTACCCCAGAGGAAAGATAGATTGAGCAAGTCCTAATGGGAATGGACTTGCAAAAAATCACAAAAGAATGGAATGGGAAGGGAATAGAAGGAATCCCCATAGAACACATATAGAAAATTGAGGAGGCCTATATATTACAGCAAGGTATGCAGAAGCAACAAGAGCACCAAAACAAAGGCAAAAACCCAGCAGGAGGAATCACGGCAAACCTAAAGGCAAGCCAACACATCATCAAAGGGAAAAATAGGAAAAGAGGCAAGAAAACCAACAATCAATTCCTTCAAGAGCTTGGAATCCGCCTCATCAACAAAGGAAAGGTAAGGGCTATCTCTCTCCCCCCTAAAATGTTCCTATGATTTGTACATCCTGGAATATCAGAGGACTGAACAGTCCCAGTAAGAAAAGGATCCTTAAATCCAAGATAGCCTCTGACAAGCCTGATATTGTACTTCTTCAAGAAACAAAAAGCAATTTACATTGTATGGACTCCATTCAACAATCTTGCTTCAGAAATCACTACAGCCACCTGGCCATCTCTGCCTCTGGAACTGCGGGCAGTCTAACCACCTTTTGGAAGGACTCTCGGTTTCACCTATGTGAGTCTCTAGCTTCTAAACATGCCCTCACCACTGTCCTTCAAATCATTGGAACCAAATATAAGATCAGCATCACAAATGTCTACGCTTCTCACTCTGCTTCAGGGCAAGTGGATTGGCTCAACAGCATGAAGAAGCATCTCAGCTCCTTCAATCACCCCCTCAATTTCATTGCAGGGGACTTCAATATGATTCTCAACCTTGGGGAAAAGCGAGGAGGCCTAAGGAAATTGGACAATGACTCAGTTGCCTTTCAAGCCATGATTGATGAACTAGGACTTATTGGCACTCCTACCAAAAATGGCACCTTCACTTGGAACAATAGAAGAGGAGGGAACAGACAAATCGCCTCCAGATTAGACAGATTTCTCCTCTCATAGGACCTCTTCCTCTGCCCCCTGGAAATGGAATCAAGCATAGCCCCTCAGGCAGGTTTGGATCATTGGCCCATTGTTCTCTACATCAAGCTTTCGGAAAGCCCCAAAAACACTCCCTTCAGGTTCAAAGCTTTCTATATCAATCATCTAGAATTCAAGGACAAAATGGAGTGGTGGTCTTCTCCCCTCCCCTACCCTCCCAGGGCAACAAAATGTACAACTTCCAGTAGAAGCTAAAGCACATTAAATCAGAACTTAGAGTCTGGAACAAACAAACCTTTGGAGATATAATAGCTGAAAAAAAAGCTAATTGAAACAAAAATGAAAGTCCTTCAACATAGTATCATCAATCAGGGGATGACAGAGCAAAAAAAGCAGGAGGAACTCAGGCTTCAAAATAATTGGGACGAACAAGCTGCCCAGGATAAACTCTATGGAGGCAAAATTCCAGTCAGCTGGCTCAAATGTGGAGAAAAGAACACTGCCTTCTTCCACAGGTAAATGATTCAACACAAAAAACACAATCGAATTCATAGTCTCAAAAATCAGCAAGGCCTCATCCTACGCAATCACTCTGAGATTGAAGAGAAGCTCAATCAACACTTCGAGGCCATCCTCACGGAATCCAATAATGACAACGAGAAGGACATAGGAAAAATAGCAAGAAATATCCCCACAATCTTGACCAGAGAGCATAACCAGATGCTGCTAAAAAAGATAACTATGGCTGAACTGGAGGAAGCAGTCCAATCAATGCCTAATGGCAAAGCTCCTCGACCGGACGGTTTCACCATAGACTTCTACAAGGCCTGTTGGCCCCTGATCAAAGAGGAAGTCTATGACATGGTTGAAGAATCTCAAATCAAAAATATATCCTTAATTCCTTCAATGCCACCTTCCTCACCCTCATCCCCAAATCTGACAAAGCAAACTACCCCAACCAGTTCAGGCTAATTGTCCTCTGCAATGTTATCTACAAGATAATCTCCAAAGACCTAACCAACCGTATCAAAACTATCCTACCCCTGCTCATCTCCCCCCATCAAACAGGCTACGTCGAAGGTAGGCAAATTCTGGATAGCATCATCCTCTCTCAGCAAGTTATCCACTCCCTCAAGGATCGACGTAAACCAAGCATGCTTATCCAATTGGATATGTCCAAAGCCTTTGACAAAATTAATTGGAACTACATCAAAAAAATGTTGCCTGCATTTGGCTTCATCAAAGACAGTATCAAATGGATAATGGCCTTAGTCTCGAGGGCTTTCTTTTCCATTCTCCTCAATGGCTCCCCCTCGGCCATCATCAACCCTTCTCATGGCATTAGACAAGGTGACCCTCTTTCGCCATCCCTCTTTGTCATCATGGTTGAAGGTGTGGGGCACTCCATTACAGCTGCCTCTACAAACGGCCGTATATGTGGTCTTAAACTCTATTTCTCCACCCCCCCCCCCCCCCACCACCCATCAACAATTTTTAGATGACACGCTCCTCATGGGAACTCCTTCTGTCAAAGAATCCCTTGCCTTCCAGACTATTCTAAATGATTTTGCTCTAGTCTCAGGCACCTCTGTCAACAACACCAAATCTAAGCTCTTTTTCCTCAATACCTTCCAATCCATTCAGTTCAACATTGCCCGCATTTTGGGCTTCCAGCCCAGTGCCTTTCCCTCTAAATATCTAGGTGTTCCCCTCACTGATAAACCATTTTCCAAAGGTATCTGGGAATCCCTGATCACTAAACTGCAAAAAAATATCTCCAACTGGACCTTCAGATCCCTAAACCTCCCGGGCAGACTTATCCTCGTTCGCTCGGTTCTCCAAGCTATTCCCCAGTACTAATACTCGGCCATTGTGGCCCCTAAATCCATCTCTAACCAAATCAAAACAATCCAAAGGAACTTCCTCTGGAAAGGCAAGGTGAACAATGGTAAATGGGTGTTGGTTGCCTAGAGCAAAATATGCAAGCCTAAAAAAGTGGGGGGTCTCGGCCTCAGAGATCCTGATCTTATTGGTAAAGTCATAGGGGCTAAAACCTGGTGGCGCTGGATCACCAATCCCACCACCTCCTGGGCCAAACTTTGGAAAGCTAAGTATGCTCCCACTCATTATCCAGACTCTCTGATTAGACTCTCGAGCACTCTCAACGGATCCCTGACCTGGAGCCGAGCATGGGACAACAGGGCTCTCATTCAGAATCATTGTTTATGGGAAGTGCACAATGGCGAGAATTCTTTCTTCTAGGATGATGCCTAGGAGCAACGCCCCAGGATAAACACAGAAATTTTCCATCCCAGCAAAACGCATATGGACAGACTCAACAAACTTTTGTTAAAGAGTTCCGGAATATCGAGGACAACACCGACTGGAGGGTGTGGCTTGAAACCCCTGCGTTGACTCAGCACAATCACCCACAGATTTGTGCCATCCTCGCATAAGAGCTTCAAAAGAGACAGATTCAAAAGGACGTGGAGCCGGACAAGCTCAGATGGGGTTTAAATGCAGTAGGGCACTTCAATATTAAAGAGGCCTATGGTCACATATCTGACTCCAATCCCATCCCCCTGGACAGTAAATGGAGCAAGCTCTGGAATCGTAACCATTGGCCAAAAATTACTCTCTTTCTTTGACTTGTCATGCACCAATTTTTTTTTACCTGGGACAATCTCCAACGTAAAGGTTTCATCAGTCCGTCCATCTGCACTCTATGCAAAACCAATTCTAAAACTTCCAATCATTTGCTAAACGAATGACAATTCACCTCCAACATTTGGAATTGTTTTTTTTTTTCTTCAAAGCCTCCGATCATGACCCCTCCTCCATCCTCCTCTCCCTCAACCTCTGGAGAACTTCCTTCTCCTCCCAACCCCTCATCAACTTGGCCTGGAACCTTCTTCCTGGCATCATTTGTTGGGCCCTTTGGAAAGAAAGGAATTCACATATCTTCAAAAACCCGGCAAAAAAAAGAGAAGAACAGGTCCTCCATTCTATCAAGCAAACTTTAGGAGAATCAACCTCCGTTGCCAAACTCCCTGACACCTCCCCCCCCCCCACGAGGGAGGATTGTCGCATCCTCTCCCTTCTTGACCTCTCTCCCCTCTTCCTGCCCTCTAACCCCTCTGTTGCTTTCGCCTCCTTACCGGAGCCCAAATGGCACCCTCTTGACCCCAACATTATTAAATTAAACTATGACAGTGCTTCTAAAGACAATCTTGGCAATGCCGGCTTTGGAGGAGTTTTTCGCAACCATGAAGGTAAAATTCTCTAGATCTATTACGAGAACCTTGGCCACACCACCAACAATGCCGCTGAACTTCAGGCCCTAGCTCACGGGCTCGACATCACTAGAGATCACAACTTATAGCCCCTCTTGGTGGAAGGGGACTCCACCATGGCTACCCAAGATTGTTGGAAAATATAATAGGGTCCTCCACTGTGGCTACCCAAGACTACTGGAAAATACGACAGGGTCATAGCGTTCACCAAGTCTATGACTGTTGGCACATAAATAAAACCCTGCAAAAAATTAAACTCAACATTAACAATGCCAAGGGCATATGCTTCTCGGCTGTTAGGCGCAAAGCTAACAAGTTTGCAAATTTTCTAGCAAATTTGGGGGTCAACGACATCAACAGGATCACTTCAGCAGCCTGGGACTCCATCAATCAACAATCTATCAAAAATGATTGCATCTGCATCAACCTCCTGGATTCGCAGCAAGTCGGCCTCGATTCCCCCTCTCAATCAAATCAGTAATCATGACCCTCCCACTCACCACCCTCCCCACGAATTATCCCACCTCCAGCACTACTACAGCCTGCCCTCAGCAGTACGCTGCCATTCGCCTCATTAATTTCCCGCATGATGAAGCCAACGCATCTGGCACGGTACCAAGCGGCTCTCCCTGTCCGCCTCTCCTCCCGCCTGCCTATATCATCCCCTCTACCCTTGACGGTTCTGCATTCTTGCCTGCTCATGTTGTTGCGCTTGTCCCCACTCTGTCTCCCTAGAAGCTAGCTCTTCTCTGTTCTCCCTCACATCCCTTTGTGTTTCCCTCCCCCATTCTTCCTTTCCCCACCCCTATGGCCCTTCGCAGAGCTCGCCCTCCTCCCCCTGCCCACCGCAGTCACAGTGCCCATTGGGCTAGCAGCTCCTGTGCCCCTGTCACCCATGCCGAAACTGCTGCTAGGAACTCCGCCAGCTCTTATGTAGCCACCACTAGCCAGGATATGTAGAGGCACATCACTGACTTGGAGAACAGAGCCCATATTCTGCGCAGAGAGATGTCGTCGGAGACGGTAGATGCTATGCTCTGTTGGATCCCAAATCCCGGTCTCACCAGACCCCGGGAAAAGTTGTACAACAGAGCCATCGATTTACATTGGCATGCTAAAAATCTCCTTACTATCGCCCTCTAGGACCAGAATGACGGCAACAGAGTTATGGAATGCAAAATTTACTCCTTAATGGAGAAATTTGTCATGTATGTAAGTGAAGTTCATCATATGCGGTTCAGTGATAGAAGCTCCCCCCAATATGCTCTTATGAGGAGCAGGTTTGTCACGCACCACCACCACCAGCGTCCCAAGGTAGAAGAGGCTACTCCCATGGCTCCACGCTCCTCCAGGCCGGATGGCCCAGGCGTCGGTCCCTCCTCCAGCCGATGCCAGATGTTCTGCTCTGATGAGGGTACTCCAGACAAGCCCATCAGTGTGGATGACTTCATGACCGACGACTCTGAGGCGCAGCGCTCTCCTGGCCTCTAATTCTCCTACTTCTCTGGTTATGCCTTCTTTTTGCTTCTTTGTTCGAGGCTTCAATGCCTTTTTTCTAGAACTTCGATGTATGATCACTCTATGTTTTTTGACATCAGCACTCTCCCCTTTGTCCCTCCCCCTGTTCTCCCTTTCCCAGCGGGCGAGACCCAAGTGCTTCTGACAGATAAATCTTCTTCTTCGAGACGCTTGTCTGTGATTTCTCCTCTTCAAGGCTATGATGTAATCTAAGTTTTTATGTTGAATGTGAATAGAACTTCCTAATTTACCCAAAAAAAAAAAAAAAACTAACTAAACGCAGTGGGATTGCTTGTTTTGATGCTTCCCAAGTTGCAAATATATTTAATGAAAAATAAGATTTGAAACCTTATGTTACACTTCATTCATTTGAAAAAATACAAATGTATAATATAATAATTATAATTTATAGTAGTTAAGTAGGTTTATGTTTGGTGGTTAGATGAAATGGTTGTTATATTCTCTATCTATGTTCAAATTCCTATTAATGACATGATAAACTATAATGCTTTGATAAATATTATTGTACTTTGTGCTTAGGAACGTTGTTGTATTGGATTGGTATCAACAACTTTACTCTAGCCCTCAGGCTCAGAGGAAGGTTAATTTCTTAGGCTAATTTCTTTCTTTTAAAAAGAAACGAGCCTAGATCCATCTTAACTTTGGATCTATCAAGTGTCGAGAGTTATCAAATGTCTTAAGGTGCAAACCTGAGATTTGGTCCCTCTCTCCACTTGGTGGATCCAGAGTTAAGCTAGATCTAGACTAATTTAATTTCTACTTTTACCATGGGTTCTCATAAACTTGGAGCTCAGAAAAGCTGGTAACTTGACCATGTCAAGTTTACCTTAACTACCCAATAAATAATAATAACAACATAGATTTTTTATTTTTATTATTTTGGCTTGAGGTTATTTTTATTTTTTAATTTATATTATTCTATTTTTTTAGGTAACATAACATAACAGGACATTACGACATTTCTTCCATATCGTTTGATGCAAAAAAAATTACTAGTCTAGATCCATCTTAACTCCAAATCTATCAAGCACCAAGAGCAATCAAATCCCTCGAAGTGCAAATCTCTTTTTTGAGTGCAAAACTCGAGCAAGGTTTTGCACCTCAAGAGATTTGAATCCTCTCAACACTTGATAGATCCAAAGTTAAGATGGATCTAAGTTTGTATAAATAATACTTATACAACAAATAACATTTATTTTAATATAAAAATATTTCATGAAGTATGATATTGATTTGGGTAAAAAAAAGTTTTAAAATTATGTAAAATTATAATAAATACATAAATTTTTAAAGTGAATTTTTCATATAATATAATTTAATTAAAATAAAATATAAAAAATAATACTAATAATAATATAAGAGAATGAACATATTATAAAATATCCGTGATGAGGGTGCGCATTCAAGAAACACACAAGGGAGAAGGACAGACGAGAGATTTGGCACAAGCCCTAACTGGTTCAAATGATGGCTCAAATGTATGTTGAGGTTAAGAGAGCAAGTCGCACCAAGTAGTAGGGGAAAATAGGAACACTCGCGAATGAGGTAATTGTCTATTCAAACTGTCAATGGAAGGAAGTTATCTGCTTATGCTTGTTGGTTATGGGAGTAAGGAGTAGAGGGGGTCGGGGAGTTGTGTGTGCATAGGCAAGCTCCATGTGCCTGAATGCTTGAGCTAGTGGAATTGAGGGTGTATGTTGCGATGGCGATGGGAGTAGGGAAAATTTTAGGGGCTAATATTCGCAAGTGAGTCAATTTTCCATGTTTTTTCCAAAATAAAGATTCGCCAATCTCCAGTTTTTTCTAAAATTTATTCGCCCAAATTTTATACTATAAAATTATTTTACCTAAAAATCACCAAAATTTTATATAGAATATTATAAAATTATTATATATATAAGTATTTTTACAAAATATATCCCCAAACATTTTACAATTTGCATATTAGGGACTTGTAATATTCGTCAATTCTTCTAAAATTTAAGATAAATTTCCATCCTTAAAATTTTCCCTGGATGGGAGCTTAGTTGTATTAGCGAATTTTTGGGTTCGTGTGAGGGTAGTTTGGGACCCGGGGGATAGCGGCGACTTTGGTGGTCTTGTGATCGTCTTCCCTCATACCTTCCTTCAAACCTTTCTACTTGGTCACAAACAACATCAAATGGTTTTCTGTTTAGCTAGGTAGTGCTTATATTTGGTGTTTTTCCTTACGAGGTGGTGCTTATCATTGTTATGTTGTTTCCTTTAGTTGGTTTACAGTGGTAATTCAGTTTTGGTTTCCTACGCCCGACATTTGGTGCGGTGGTGTAAGTGGTGCAACCATTTTGTAGCAGTGGGTGGAAGCTTGGTATGGGTAGAGAGGGAGAGTAGTGTGTGTAGAGAGTTGTGCCTGAAAGTGGGGGGGGGGGGAACTTCATTTGGGTAGGTGAGACTTGCTAGCCTTCTAAGTGTTGGTCTAAGGGTGAAGTGGGCTTGAGGGTGTTGATTGGTTGTGGGGCAGTTTGGGTCTTGCAATGATGCCATGCAAAGGTAGAGGGGCAAGACTTGACATGGAGTCGGTCACCGTGGGAAATTAGAAGGCCAGGTCATGAGAGGGGAGGGATGCAATGAGGAGGGTGGCATGATGGAGGAGGAGGTCACCCAGGAGCGAGCCCAATTGTCAAGAAGTGTCGAGAAACCCCCAACGACGCAGTCCATCGTCAAACAATTGTGCGACATCCAAACTAACTTGGACATCCTCTGGGAACAGCATTATGAAGACTGAAATGAGGTAATTACTTACATTAATGACTTGCAGTTTTCTGAAGGAGAAATCTTGGACCGTCTAGCTTATGGTCATCATAGCTAATGCAGGTCTAATGAGCGATTGGACGAAATAGAGGTTAGGCTAGATCATATTGATTTTCATGTTCATGAGGGGCACAGTCCATCAGTGGCCCCTATAAATGCACAAACACAGAACCCTCCAATGTAATCTTGATGGTTGTGGGCAGTTTTTTTGTTTTGGAAACCTTATGGCCATTTGTGCCTGTTAGTCTTCTGGTTTTTTGCAGAATTTGTCTTTTGTTTTCAAGGCACCCGTGTTCCAATCTCTGGAGGCGTCACCCATACACTCGTAGTGTAGGAGGATACGAGCAATATGAAAGCAAGTCCCATCACCAACTCCGCCCTTTGGAGTTTTGGTGTTTGGAATCGATTTGTAAATAGTCCCACCCGTGTTCAAATCTCTTGAGGCGTCACCCATACACCCATAGTGTAGGAGGATACAAGCAATATGAAATCAAGTCCTATCACCTGGAGTTTTGGTGTTTGGAATCGATTTGCAAATAGTCCCACTCGTGTACAACCATCTCTTGGCCAAAAACTCTTGTTAAAGTGAGGTCAAGAGATGTGAGAAATCCATGATCAAATGTATTCCATTTTTGCGAAATTAATATTAAAAGTTTGAGTGACAAAAAAAACATATTATAAAAGAAAGAGTAAAATAAACAAAATAAAATAAAATAGAAAAAATAATTTAGAATATGTTATAATTCTCTATAGAACATCTATAATAATTATTAAAAAATGTTAAATCTATAACCAGTATGACAACTATTAAACATTATAATTTATGAAGTAAAAAGAATTTAGTAATTTATTAAAAAAATCTAATGAATATATACGAAAAGACAATATTTTTTATTAAAAATGAGAAAATTAGTTTTGCTAGGGTTTTTGGTTGGGTGCGTAGGAACTGCAATGTCATCGTTGTTGAGGTAGTTTTATTTGTTGGTATCTATGCAAATGGAAAGCAAACGAATGGTTTCCTGCAAATAAAACTGTTGTCAGTAGTCAAAATATCTGATGGGGTAGCCTAGAGAACGTTGATGATTTTGTTATCATTGTGCCAGATTGTACCTCTACGAGTGTGGATCTATGGATAACAACATATTTCTTTGTTGGATCCGGTTTTTTAATGATGAATGCAGGCTCAAAGGCCTTATGTTGGATGAATCCATCGCTAATTCAGGCATATCTAAGGGCAGGGGCCACGATTTGGCATTCTTGTAATCAAAGGGTCCGTTGGAACGTCATTGTCATGGGTGTGATTTTTTCCAGACGTCATGACAATTGTTTATTTTTACGTAATCCCTGGTTTGAGCAAAATGTTTGGCAGGTTCTGCAGCTAGAGAGTGCGTGCAGTCCTTTATTACTTCCTTGGTATCAAATGGGCCCATATCAGTGGCGAGGGAGCGTGTTTTTTCAAGAATCTTTGGACGTAAGAGGACACCAAGCTACAAGACTATGGAATTTAATGGGATTCAACTATTATGCTTAATATGGGATTACTTGGACGATGTTCTAGATCTAGTTTCAATGGTCAAGTCTCTTTCAAGGATGTGGTTAAAAGAAGTGTTGATGTGCACACAAATTCAGATCACATCCCCAATATTCTTGGTCTCTGTATTGTGGAATAGATGAATCAAGTGTTGAATTTGACAATCAACCTGCGAGAGGTCAATGAACTTGATCAGGAGTTCATAAATTTTGCTCAAAATTCAAAGTTACAGGATTGGATTGAAACCAGGATGGTTTCGAAGATCTCGTCTTCCTGATTCCGGCGCTGTGAACGGTTCGAAAAACCGATGTTGTATGAGGAAGATATCATGTTCTGATCGAAATGCCAAACAGGTAAATTGTTTACAGTTTGACTAGGTTTGACTGGGATGCACAGTCAGCAAGGTGGAATGTACAGTCAGCAAAAAATGAATATTCCTCAGAATATTCCTTTCCATCAAGCCAATTGTGGCTTGACAAGTGTCCATTTTCTATTCGTTGTATGGGTTTGGAGGAGCTAATCAGAGGCTACCACATGGCCAACCCTGAGGCCGCCACGTGGCCCTGCAACTGCATAGTAAAATTTTGTTGAGGGTCCATAGGAATCGACCCCCAGACCTCTCCCTGGGCACGTGCACGTCTTACTTTCTGTTCTCTGCATTAGTTCTTAACCCCTAAGGGCGCGGGTTTGTATTAAGGTTTAATGAAATGGTGTATGGGGGTTGGGAACCGCCGGAGGTCCTGACCCGCCAGCGGTCCCAGAGTAGAGTCACATGGCATACGTTTAACAACTCCAAACCACACGGTTTATTGCAAACCCAACAGCCCAACCTGGAGTTCAAATCTTTTTAAACCACAGTTAATCTGTGAGTTTCGATGGGAGTTCCGCCCAACCTCCGACGGTTTATGTAACGGTTTGGGGGTACTTGTGGCCACTGCTCAAATAGTTAAACATTTATTACGCGGTCAAGTCGGCAGATAGTTAGCGGGCACACCATTTTTGGCGGCCTATCCAATTTTAACTCCAGTTAAGTGGAGTTCGCCACTTTTAGTGGAGCTTCCCTACGTGAAACTAGGCAAAAGTGTAGGAGGCCCAATTTTCGACCATTTTTTGTGAATGAAGAGTCATTTTTGACTAATTGGAGAATTCTGGAGCCATTGGTGCATGTAAAACATCCATTAGAGCATTGTAACTACATGTAATAGAAAAAAAAAATTGAGCATAATGAAAGATGGACAAGCCATTGGGAGCTGGACTGGCAGATTTAGCCCAAGAGGGGTGAATTGCTTCATCATGCCTGCTGTGTAAATTTCATGTGGTGACTTATTTCTCTATTTTACACTGCTTTTCAATGTTATTTAAGCTTATTTTATGCTTTTAACTCACTAAAAATCATCTATAATTCATGGAAAAATACCTTAATCCTTATGCAAACTAATGAACTGATTATGCACATGTTTTATAAGCTGAAAGACACTTAGCACAACAAAACTAATACAGTCATTTCAGATCAGGTTGGTATCAAATCTAGAGTTTATTCTCTGGTGTTGTTTAGTGCAAATAATTGTTTAACTGTTTGCAAGTTTTAGATGCTTACAAGGCTCAAGCTCAAAAGAGGAGAAGGCGAATTGGTGGAAGTAGAAGGGTCTCAAAAGAAGCCAAATCAAAGGAAAGAAAGATTGCCACAATATCCACCACCTAGTTCACCTCCTAAAGAAACATAAGCTCCATTAAGCATGCCTCATGAGGACAGAGAAATCCATGAAGAAGTTGACCCTAAGGAGGAAAAAAGAGTGTTCAGGAAAGCATTTCTTGACATGACTAAGATGGTTAGAATCCTTTATCAAGAAAGGAATGAGAGACTCGAAGGAGAAGGATCTAAACTTCAAAAGGAAGGACAAGGATCTTCAGGAGGTCAACATTATGAAGACAAGTCAAAGAAGGGAAATGGAGGAAATGAAGGCAATGGAGAGCCATCATCCTCACCCTCATCATCTTCATCATCCTCTACTTCTTCTTCAGTACATCAGCCACACAAGTCCAAGAGAACTGGTAAAAATCATTTTTTTAAACTTGATGTTAAGTTCGAATTGCCAATGTTTAATGGTGAAGTCAACGTAGACAAGCTTGATAATTGGATTAGACAATTGGAGGTCTTTTTGAGAATACGTAACCTTCAAGACGATGATACAATAATTCAACTAGCTTCTTTGAGAATGGAAGACGCAACTCTTGTTTGGTGGGAAGCCAAGATAAAGGAGGAAATCAAGAAACATGGTAAGATTATTCTATCATGGTCAGATTTCATTACTGCTATTACACAACAGTTTTATCCATTAGCTCTTATGCAGAAATCCATCATGAACTAGTAGAACTTTAGGCAATTAAAGGGACAAAATGTGCAAGAGTACACCCAAGAATTTAGGAGAACAACTCTCTTATTAGGGGTGGATTTGCAAAGGCAAGATACTTTGCTAAAGTACATAGGAGGCTTACATAGCTACCTAAAACAGAATATTCTCATGTTTAACCCCACCAATCTAGATGAAGTTTGTGTTCAGGCCACACATATAGAAGCTAGAGGGGAGAACATTTCTAAAGAGGGTAGAAAGAAACCTTTTAAGGGTAAAGCCAAGGAAAAGACCTCAAAAGGTAAAAAAAAAAAATGTATATGTTAAGAAAAAGGGAGAAAAATTGGTTTGTAAGCATTATTCAAAAGAAGGCCATGATGGAACTCATTGTTGGAAATTACATCCTGAATTGAGGCCAAAGAAACCCAATAACAAAGGGAAACATAAAATTGTTGCTACAACTCAACATGATTTAGGATCTAATTCAGGTGATGAATCTAAAATTACAGCCATGGGACTGAAGAACATGAAGGGAAAAGAAATTGAAACTAAACTGTGTACCAGTTCATCAAACTATCACATAAACACTCCAAAGGAAGAAGAAAGGATAGAATTGTTTCATGTGAGGGTCATATCCAAGCATACCAAGATTGGCACATTGTTTGACAGTGGGTCACAAACAAACTTAATTTCTGAAGATTTGATCAAGAAACTTAACCTTGAGACCATACCACATCCAAAACCATATCCATTGGGTTGGATTTTTAAGGATGCAAATCTACAGCTTTCAAAGAAATGCATTTCGAGGTTTGAAATCACTACAAGCTTTGTTGACACAGTTGAATTAGATGTGGTTCCGCTTGAAATAACTGGTATTGTATTAGGGAGTCCTTACTTGTATGACAAGAAAGTGATCTTCTATCGCCATGAGAAAAAGTATCATTTATTCAAATATTGCAAGGAGTTCATTGTTAGAGCACATCGCAAGAAGACAAACATTTCTTTGGTAAATGTTGGACATGTAAAGAGGCTGTTAAATTCAAGTAAGAATTTTGTTCTTCTCATGATTAAGCCTAAAGCTGATATTAATCATGAATCATTTGAGGGATGTGATCCTAAGTTAAAATCATATTTATATGATGTGGTTAATGGACATCATGAGATGTTTCAGGAGCCAACAGGATTGCCTCCAAAAAGGGAAATTCAACATGAGATTCAGTTGCAGCAAGATTGTCCTCTTCCAAACATCGATATGTATTGCATGTCGATAATGGAGAATGTTGAAATAAAGAGGCAAACCAAAGAGATGTTGGATAAAGGAATCATAAGGCCAAGTACCTCGCCATGCGGTTCACCCATAGTATTGATACCAAAGAAAGATGGGACTTAGTGCATGTGTGTAGATTTTCGAGCTTTGAACAAGATTATGGTAAAAAATCATTACCCACTCCCAAGAATGGATGATTTGCTTGATCAACTGAAAGAAACAATTTTTTTCACTAAGTTAGATTTATGAAGTGGATATCATCAAGTAAGAATTGCAGAAAGTGATATATGGAAAACTGCATTCAAAACCAAACAAGGACTCTTTGAGTGGCTAGTTATGCCTTTTGGTTTATGTAATGCATCGAAAAATTTCATGCGAGTTATGGATAATGTTTTGTGACCATATCTTGATGACTTTGTTATTGTGTACTTAGATGACATTTTAATTTTCAGCAAAACAAGAGAGGATCATGTCTTGCATGTGAATAGAGTGCTTGATACTTAGAAGAAAGATAAATTGTTTCTTAAGATGTTAAAGTGTGAGTTTGGAAAGACTTATTAGGTCTATTTGGGACATATTGTAGGAGGAGAAGAATTGAGGATTGATCCTTCTAAATTGGAGGCCATTGTGAATTGGCTCACACCCAAAACAGTTACCAAGGTAAGAAGTTTCTTAGGTGCAACTCAATATTGGAGAAAGTTTATTGCTAACTTTTATTCCATCGCAGCTCCTATCATGCAATGACAAGTGTGAAGAAAGGCTTCCAATGGGGAGGCAAAAAATAGCAAGCTTCGAAGCTTTAAAAGACAATATCATTTCAGCTCCAGTCCTTGCATTACCAAATTTGAGACAACAATTCGAGATTCAAACCGATGCTAGTGATTATGCCATGGGCGCAGTACTTTTGTAGCATGGTATGCCTATCACCTTTCATTCATAAAATTTTAATGGTGTTGTGACTAATTATCCTACATATGACAAAGAATTATATGTGTTAGTACAAAGTGTCAACAAGTGGAAACACTACTTGATGGGTAAAGAGACTATTGTACATACCGATCACCAACCATTATAGCACTTGCAGTCGCAAACAAAATTGCAGTAATCAAGACATTTCATGTGGATGGGATTTCTTCAACAGTTTCACTTGGTTATAAGGTGCAAGAAAGGTATATTAGAATATAATTTAGAATGCATGTATAGGGAAAGAGACTCAAGGGGTAGATTTGTTAATAAAGTTGCAAATATGCTTTCAAGACCAATCATTAGTGCTTCTACTTTACTAAAAAATGATTCTGTTGTACATGAGAGTTACATAGAACAATATGCACATGACATTGATTTTAAAGATGTGTATGCTAGTTTGAGTGAAGGGAATTAAGTTGAATATTATCACATGCATAACAATTTGTTGTTTCATTTGGGCAAGCTATGTATTCCACAAGGAGAGAGGCTGAGTGTCATGAGAGAAGCTCATTCTTCTCTTATTGTTGGACACTTTGGGGTAAGAAAAACACTTTGGGGTAAGAAAAACAGTGGTGCATATACAGAGATATTGTTATTGGCCTCACATGATAGATAATGTGTCACGTTTTATAAGATTTTGTTCTATGTGTGCGACAAGTAAGCCTAGTAATAAGAAGCTCGCATTGTACACGCCACTACCAGTACCATCAAGGCCATGGGAGAGTGTCTCCATGGACTTTGTTGGAGGTCTACCTATGTCAATAAAGCAACATGATTATCTTTATGTACTTGTGGATAGATTCAGTAAAATGTGTATACTTATGCCATGTAAGAAAATCATTACTGCTGAACAAACTGTTGAACTTTATTTTCAAAATGTTTGGGTTCATTTTGGATTGCCCACTTATATTGTTAGTGACAGGGATTCTAGGTTCATTGGGAATTTTTGGTCAAATCTATGGAGAATGATGGACACAAAGTTGAAAAAGAGTACCGCTTTTCATCTACAAACAGATGGACAAACCGAGGTGGTGAACAGAACAGTTGTGCATCTATTGAGAGGATATTGCAACAAACATCCTAAGTTGTGGGATGAACAATTGCATTATATTCAACATGCTTACAACCGAGCTAAGCACTCTTCAACACAAACCTCACCTTTTGAAGTATGCTTTGGGTATTTGCCAAAATCGCCATTAGACTTCATTTTTGGGAAGTATGTTGCAATTGGTGGCCATAGTGATATTGATAAGGCTCAAAATTTTATTGAGAAAATTCATATTATACATCAACAAGTTCAAGAACAACTTGAAAAAAGTTAAAGCAAATACAAAGAGAGGCATGGCAAACATTAGGTTGATCACAAGTTTCAAGAGGGAGATGAGGTATGGTTACACATTAGCAAAGAAAGGATGCAAGGGGAAGGTAAAAAGCTCAAACCCATACGCTATGGTCCTTTTAAGATCATAAAGAAAGCTGGTAATAATGCATTCAAACTTGACTTGCCTTCTTAGATGAAAATGTATTTAGTTGTTAATGTTGAAAACTTACGCTTGTATGAGCCACCTTTGATCGATGATCAAGGAAGTGATGTTCAACTACCTTCTACTAAATATTTCTCACCAGAATTTCTGGATGAGCTCAAATAAGATACAATTCTTGACAGGAGGACAAGAGCATCCAAGGGGGGAAGTGTTGACTACCTTCGAGTTGGAATAAAAGGCACTAAACGAAGCAAGGAAAAATGGATGGAGATTGGAAAGGTGAGGGAGTTGTACCCTCATCTACTGAACAGGTAATCAAGTCTTTTGGGGTCCAAAAGCTTCCCAATGGGGAGCAATGATCAGGAGTTCATAAAGTTTGTTCAAAATTCAAAGTTACAAGATTGGGTTGAAACCAGGATGGTTGTGTATTTCTCGTCTTTCTGATTCTAGCGCCGTGAGCGGTTCGAAAAACCGATGTCATATGAGGAAGATATCGCGTTGTGATCGAAATGCCAAACAGATAAATTTTTGACAGTTTGACCAGGTTTGACTGGGATGCACAGTCAGCAAGGTGGAATGTACAGTCAGAAAAAAATGAATATTCCTCGAAATATTCCTTTCCACTGGGCCAATTGTGGTTTGAAAAGTGTTCGTTTTCTATTCATTGTACAGGTTTGGAGGAGATAATTAGAGGCTGCCACATGGCCAGCCCTGAGGCCGCCATATGGCCAGCCCTGAGGCCGCCATGTGGCCCTGCAACCGCATAATATTTTATTTTTTAGGGTCTGCATGAATCGACCCCCAGACCTCCCGCTGGGCATGTGCATGTCTTACCACCTGTTCTCCGCATTAGTTCTTAACCCCTAAGGGCACGAGTTTGTATTAAGGTTTAATGAAATGGTGTATGAGGGTTGGGAGCCGACGACGGTGCCAACCCGCCAGTAGTCCCACATTTTAGTCACATGGAATACGTTTAATAACTCCAAACCACGCGGTTTATTGCAAACCTGACAACCCAACCCGAAGTTCAAATATTTTAAACCATAGTTAATCAGTGAGTTCCGACGAGAGTTCCGCCCAACCTCCAACGGTTTATGTAACGGTTTGGGGGTGCATGTGGCCACCGCTCAAATAGTTAAACATTTATTACACAGTCAATTTGGAGGACAGTTAGCGGGCACATCATTTTTGGCGGCCTATCCAATTTTAACTCCATTTAAGTGGAGTTCTCCAATTTTAGTGGAGCTTTCCTAGGTGAAACTAGGCAAAAGTGTAGGAGGCCCAATTTTCGACCATTCTGAGTGAATGAAGAGTCATTTTTGACTAATTGGAAAATTTTGGAGCCACTGGTGCAGAGAAAACAACCATTAGAGCACTGTAACTACATGTAATATCAAAATTTTGAGCATAATGAAAGATGGACAAGAAATTGGGAGCTGGACCAATAGATGTAGCCCAGGAGGGGTGAACTGCTTCATCTTGCCTACTGTGTAAATTTCATGTGGTGACTTATTTCTCTGTTTTACATTGTTGTTTAGTGTTATTTAAGCTTATTTTATGCTTCTAATTCACTAAAAATCATCTACAATTCATGGAAAAATACCTTAATCCTTATGCAAACTAATGAACTAATTATGCACATGTTTTATAAATTGAAAGACAATTAGCACAACAAAACTAATACAATCATTTCAGATCAGAACTCTACTCCAATTTCTACTCAAGGGCAGTCATATGAGGATTTACATCAATGGATATTTTCCACTTGGACTTAAAACAATGATATTCACCTATGTTCTAGGGGATTTTTTGTTGTAAAATTTGACACAACAAAATATATGGATTATGTTTTAAAAGAGGGACCATGGTTTTGGGGTAGTGCAGGCCTTTTCATGATCCCGTGGTTTCCGGGCTTTGATGCAAATGCCATGGTAGTCTCCAAAATGTCGGCGTGGGTTAGGTTAAATAATCTACCTTTACATTTCTGGCAGCACAAAGTGTTAAAAGGAATAGGCAATTCTTTGGGAAAGTTCCCAAAGGTGGATGCAGATAGGGTCGCAAAAGGAATTTTCACTTTTACCAGGATATGTGTAGAGATAGACCTTAGTAAGGGTTTACTTGATCGCATTATTTTGATTCATAATATTCTGCAGTGGGCCTAGTCTCTAGACTTTGAAAATATGACATTTAGATGTTGTATATGTCTTCAAACCAAACATCTTCAAAACTCATGTCCTTAAGCAAAGAAACATCCCAAAAGAAAAAAGAGACAAGCCCAAAAGCCAAAGGGATGGTAGTTCTCATATTCACAAGAAGTCAAAGCATAGGAAGAAGAAATCCTAGAGAATACTACAAACATTGTTGAACAAAATTCCTAGTAAATCATAAAGAAGAACGAAGTAGAGTAGGCAAATTCATTAGTTCCAAATTTTTCCAAAGTAACAACATCTAAAACTCAGTAATAGCATATTGTGAAGACTTCCTCTAAAAAAGAAGCAAGCGACATGAAAATAATTCATGCATTAGAGAGTTCATACTTTGATAAAGAAAATTATTTAAATGTAGATGAGAATCAAATGACTATTGTATCTTCCACTTCCAACTCTCGTGGTTGGCGAAAAGTGGAAAAAAGGAAGGTTAGAAAATAGTAGTTTAGTGTTATTTCTTTTATAAGCTTTCTTTTTAGAGTAGATTAGTGTTATTTATCTTGTGAGCTTTCTTTTTTTCTTGGGTAGCAGGCAAGGTTGGCTTGATCGAATTATTTTTAGCATCTACAAAATGTAATTTTGTTCTTTTTGAATAAAATTGTGTTTCTCCCTTGGGGAAAATAAAAAAATTGTAATAAACTTGAAGGTTTAATCTGAATAAATTTTCAATAATATTTGTTAACAAAATGAAGACAAACTCACGTTGAAAATCACTATTTTTCTCTCACAACCCACATTACGTTTCAAAGCTCCTTCCCCCACATAAACTTGAAATATTTTTTCTTATATCTCTTGCAGGGATAACAAAAGCAACACATTCAAAATCTATGTTGTTCTAGTATCTCTATTAAAAAATTCATGTTTATTTGAAGGTAAACAAAATGGTGATCCATTGGTGCACATACCTTTATAAATTAAAACCTAAATCAATAGGTAGTGAAATGATTGTATGGATGGCTTGGAATCCTTGTAGAAAATGGAATAACTTAACCTATTACTCTAGAAACAATTTATGGATGCAAAATAGCAATAGGGATCACCCTCACTTTCTTAAAATTTCATTCTAAGGCATAACGCATAATTCAAATAATTAAGCTATGTATTCTAATTATTTTCTTCCCCTTTAAATATATTATATTACACATGAACCATGGGTTGTCAAAACTATGATTCCAAAAACCCCTAATAATATGATCGAGTCAAAATGTTTACATAACAAAACATTACAACATTTCTCTTTCATATTGGGTTATAAAATAATTATAATTATAATTATTTTATTATTTATTTTAATTTTGATGTAATTTGACCAAGTCAAAATGTTTACATAACATTTCATTGCGTAACATAGCAACATCTCTTCCATATTGGTCAGGAGAGTGCCTCTCGGCACAATAATTGCACTGAGAGGCATTCTACAGCCGAGTATGATAGAGATGTTGTAATGAAATGTTTTGTTTAACATTTTGACTTTGTGAAATTACATTAAAATAAAATAAACAAAATAATTATTAATAAGCAGATTTTTGTTATAGAAATGGTTGTTTGTATTGCTTTCAAAAAAAGTTCTCAATCAGAAGTGAGAGCTTATGCAAAAATATAAGCGGACTAGTCTTGAAGTTCTTACAAAGCAAAAAATATCGATTCTAATTTTCTTTGTAACTATAACGTCAATTAGTCTATAATGACAAACATATTACCCTAGCAAAAACAAAAAATTGTGTAACATGAGTTAATTTAATTTAAGAATGAGGGCTTAAGGGATAGGAATTTCCTGAAATGTTTCATTAATTTTTGCTTTTGCTTGTGGTCTGATGCACACCTTGTTGGCCAAATAATATGACATGTGGTTGTTGTCTTTGAGAACATGATAAAATTGAACATGTTATATTCTTTTGAGAATTGATTTGATATGGGATAAATCTACCTTGCTAAAGTTCCTCTTTTGTTTCATCTGGTCATTAAAATTATTGAATCTCTGATAATAATAAGCTTAATTTGTGTGTCATTTCGATGATCCCGACTCCCATAAGTAGAGCAAGCGCCTTTGTTGTATTATTAATGTGTTATGTGTAAAGTGGAGAATCTCTCTATTGTGGGCTGGACACATTTCACTTCTCCATTTTTAATTGCTACAATATTTTTAATGAAGCTACTCCATGTTAAGAGTTTCCTGGTAATGTTTAATGGTGCAAGGGCTCATCTCTCTATTGTGCTTGAGGGATTCTCTCTTGGTTCATTTTTTGAATGATCTAAGATGAATGCTAAGATCTCTACTTAGATCTGCGGACAACATTATGTGGTTGTTACACCATTGTAGAGAGTTTCCAATTATGATTTTCATTATTTATCAACTATTGGAGAGGGAAAAAAATAACTTGTTTGCTTGTCTTGACTACTACAAGCATTCATCTTATTTTTGGAAGGATATATTGGAAATTAGGACATCTCATAGGCCATGTTAAACCCCAACAATCTCTCCATGGACCATACAAGCTTATTGTGCGTATTTAGGGGATATGCATTGTATGTATAGGTTGCATGCCTCGTGCACCAACAACATCTTCCTTTATGGGGGTCACCTTTCCACTATTTGTATATAAGCAGAAGTAATTGTCATTTTTCCTCTCACATTCGAGTGTCAAATTCTCTATAAATACTCAAAGCTTGAATTATATTTCAATCACAATTCCCTTAATATTTTGATATTAGTGTGTTTGTTTCATTCACCGCCTTTTGCTAAATCTAATTCTCACTCGATCATTGAACGTTCATCCCATTCAAAATTTAATGAGAGTGAGAAACTTATGATTTTTCTTGGGGTGTAATTCTTACTAATGGTTTTGTTGGAAATGTTGTCATTGATGGCAAAGGAGATGGCAAAGGAGACAGTTTAGAAACAGAGAGAGAAAAGAGGCAGCAGGATGTAGAGAGAGTTGAGCATCAACAAAAGAAGTAAGGTAGTACAAGACAGAGGTTGCAGAGACAGAGAAAGGAGGCAGAGCCGTGAGATGAAACAGTCGAGCAGTAGAGAAAGGCTGCAGAGAGACAATGAATATAGAGGCAGAGTCATTAATAAACCAACATTGAAATGATTACAGGAGATGCGGAACCGTGCAGAAAGGGCGGAACCGAGAAGCTAAATAATAGCGGGGCTCTGTGTATAAGGGTTAATACCAAGAGTTAAGCAATAAAAACGTAACACAGGTGTTAAACCTTATGGTAGTGTTATATTAAAACAACAATGAAACATGGGGTTTATATGTTAAGGCAGAGTTCATATATTGAAGTGCTGAAGAAATATGAAATGAAACCTTTGAACGGAGTATATATATTTACGAAGGCACGAAGAATTTGATGAAGCGGAACCATGAATAGAAACGGAACCCTGAACGTGAATAGTAAAACCGACGCTAAAAAAAAAAACCAGTGGGTTCGCGCGATAGTTGAAGTGGTAAGTAGTATTGTCAAAATGAACGCGATATATGTCATTGATGGCCACGTGTCCTAAAGCGATTTCCAAATACAAATTTTTTGCATGATTTTGGAGAATTATGTGACGAGAATACAAGTTGCGCGATATTGCGTGCCGTCCGTTGGATGGGGGTCCAAAGCTCAGTTGGTGCGCGAGAGCATATTGACCATCCGATCAAAGGAGAAGGTGCGGGGAAGAGAACCAAGGATGTGGGTCCTACATTCATAGCTGCAGAGCCAAAGTATTATGCGAATGACTGTGTATTCTGTGTTATGAAAGTTAATAAACAGGCAGAGGTTATATCGTATATTAATATATGTTGATATATATGATGGGTCGAATGCAGGTTGAATTACATGGTAAAGTGTTCACATATAAGTTAAATGCGTGGGTTTATTACAAGGTTCATAATAAATCGAACGAGGTAGTTATACATGTCCATATATTATAATTGATATGCAAGTCACCAAAGGAGTGCCACATATGATGGTCAGCATATAGTAGTACGCTGTGGGCCCGAGCGCTTTTACATGAAGTCGGGGTTTGATACCTATTGCAATGTTAATATGTTACATGGCTAAGGCTATATTGGGAGCGGAAGCATTAATCAAACTATGGAACTCGAGAGGTTATATATATTTATATATTAGTGCTGGGCTTAAGCTTGAGTCCAAGACTTAATATAATGTTGACGGAAGATATTGTGTGTGTAGTGTGGGACCCCCTACATAAAATTTGGAGAACCTTAACCCAAGTTGGAGGATACATAAGACTGAAGCGACAAAGTGTATATATATATATAATGAAATGTTTTGTTTAACATTTTGACTTTGTGAAATTACATTAAAATAAAATAAACAAAATAATTATTAATAAACATATTTTTGTTATAGAAATGGTTGTTTGTATTGTTTTCAAAAAAATTTCTCAATCAGAAGTGAGAGCTTATGCAAAAATATAGGCGGACTAGTCTTGAAGTTCTTACAAAGCAAAAAATATCGATTCTAATTTTCTTTGTAACTATAACGTTAATTAGTCTATAATGACAAACATATTACCCTAGCAAAAACAAAAAATTGTGTAGCATGAGTTAATTTAATTTAAGAATGAGGGCTTAAGGGATAGGAATTTCCTGAAATGTTTCATTAATTTTTGCTTTTGCTTGTGGTCTGATGCACACCTTGTTGGCCAACTAATATGACATGTGGTTGTTGTCTTTGAGAACATGATAAAATTGAACATGTTATATTCTTTTGAGAATTGATTTGATATGGGATAAATCTACCTTGCTAAAGTTCCTCTTTTGTTTCATCTGGTCATTAAAATTATTGAATCTCTGATAATAATAAGCAAATTTGTGTGTTTGTCTTTGATGATCCTGACTCCCATAAGTAGAGCAAGCGCCTTTGTTGTATTATTAATGTGTTATGTGTAGTGAGAATCTCTTGTATGTGTTGGACACATTTCACTTCTCCATTTTTAATTGCTACAATATTTTTAATGAAGCTACTCCATGTTAAGAGTTTCCTGGTAATGTTTAATGGTGCAAGGGCTCATCTCTCTATTGTGCTTGAGGGATTCTCTCTTGGTTCATTTTTTGAATGGTCTAAGATAAATGCTAAGATCTCTACTTAGATCTGCAGACAACATTATGTGGTTGTTACACCATTGTAGAGAGTTTCCAATTACGATTTTTATTATTTATCAACTATTGGAGAGGGAAAAAAATAACTTGTTTGCTTGTCTTGAATACTACAAGCATTCATCTTATTTTTGGAAGGATATATTGGAAATTAGGACATCTCATAGGCCATGTTAAACCCCAACAATCTCTCCATGGACCATACAAGCTTATTGTGCGTATTTAGGGGATATGCATTGTATATATAGGTTGCATGCCTCGTGCACCAACAACATCTTCCTTTATGGGGGTCACCTTTCCACTATTTGTATATAAGCAGAAGTAATTGTCATTTTGCCTCTCACATTTGAGTGTCAAATTCTCTATAAATACTCAAAGCTTGAATTATATTTCAATCACAATTCCCTTAATATTTTGATATTAGTGTGTTTGTTTCATTCACCGCATTTTGCTAAATCTAATTCTCACTCGATCATTGAACGTTCATCCCATTCAAAAGTTAATGAGAGTGAGAAACTTATGATTTTTCTTGGGGTGTAATTCTTACTAATGGTTTTGTTGGAAATTTTGTCATTGATGGCAAAGGAGATGGCAAAGGAGACAGTTTAGAAACAAAGAGAGAAAAGAGGTAGCAAGATGTAGAGAGAGTTGAGCATCAGCAAAAGAAGCAAGGTAGTACAAGACAGAGGTTGCAGAGATAGAGAAAGGAGGCAGAGGCGTGAGATGAAACAGTCGAGCAGCAGAGAAAGGCTGTAGAGAGACAGTGAATACAGAGGCAGAGCCGTTAATAAACCAACAGTAAAATGATTACAGGAGATGCGGAACCGTGCAGAAAGGGCGGAACCGAGAAGCTAAATAACAACGGGGCTTTGTGTATAAGGGTTAATACCAAGAGTTAAGCAATAAAAACGTAACGCAGGTGTTAAACTTTATGGTAGTGTTATATTGAAACAACAATGAAACATGGGGTTTATATGTTAAGGCAAAGTTCATATATTGAAGTGCTGAAGAAATATGAAATGAAACCTTTGAACGGAGTATATATATTTACGAAGGCACGAAGAATTTGATGAAGCGGAACCATGAATAGAAACAGAATCCTAAACGTGAATAGTAAAATCGACGCTAAAAAAAAACCAGTGGGTTCGCGTGATAGTTGAAGTGGTAAGCAGTATTGTCAAAATGAACGCAATATATGTCATTGATGGCCACGTGTCCTAAAGCGATTTCCAAATACAAATTTTTTTTGCATGATTTTGGAGAATTATGTGACGAGCATATAATTTGTGCGATATTGCATACCGTCCGTTGGATGGGGGTCCAAAGCTCAGTTGGTGCGCGAGAGCATATTGACCATCTGATCAAAGGAGAAGGTGCAGGGAAGAGAACCAAGGATGTGGGTCCTACATTCATAGCTGCGGAGCCAAAGTATTATGCGAATGACTGTGTATTATGTGTTATGAAAGTTAATAAACAGGTGGAGGTTATAACGTATATTAATATATGTTGATATATATGATGGGCCGAATACAGGTTGAATTACCTGGTAAAGTGTTCACATATAAGTTAAATGCCTGGGTTTATTACAAGGTTCATAATAAATCGAACGAGGTAGTTATACATGTCCATATATTATAATTGATATGCAAGTCACCAAAGGAGTGCCACATATGATGGTCAGCATATAGTAGTACGCTGTGGGCCCGAGCGCTTTTACATGAAGTCGGGGTTTGATACCTATTGCGATGTTAATATGTTACATGGCTAAGGCTATATTGGGAGCGGAAGCATTAATCAAACTATGGAACCCAAGAGGTTATATATATTTATATATTAGTGCTGGGCTTAAGCTTGAGTCCAAGACTTAATATAATGTTAACGGAAGATATTGTGTGTGTAGTGTGGGACCCCCTACATAAAATTTGGAGAACCTTAACCAAGTTGGAGGATACATAAAGATTGAAGCGACAAAGTATATATATATATATATGCAACGCTTTATATATGTAGCGCTTTATAAACAAGGGACCAAAGTATATATGTGTGTGTGTGTGTGTGTGTGTGAAGCGCTCTATTGTTCGGGCCTAATACAAACGAAGTCCTATGAGGTGGGACCTTCACAAATCACATCAGAGAAAAGTGTGGCAGCGAAGCATGACAATAAAAGTTATGATTGCGATTGCGATGAAGATGCGGGCCCGATGGGTTTGTGAACTGTGACTCATACGTGCTTGAGTTCCGACATCACAGTGAAATATCGCATCGGAGCGATTCATCACATCGACACAATGAAGAGCAGTGAACAGTGAACCATCGCATAAGAAGCGATTCATTGCATAGGCACAATGAAGAGCAGTGAATAGTGAACCATCGCATCGGAAGCGATTCATCGCATTGGCACAATGAAGAGCAGTGAACAGTGAACCATCGCATCGAAGCGATTGATCACATCGGCGTAGTATATGCAGTGAACAGTGAATCATCGCATCGGAGTGAAAGCAGAGTGTCGAAACATGCAACTGGAAGTTGCGATTGCGATTAATCGCAATCGTAATTAGTCAAGAGGTGATGCATCACATCGGAGAATAAAGCAAGCTCGACAAGTGGGCCCAAAAGGGCATTTTATGTATTAAAACGATTTATTATTGTTATATTGCCAAGAGTTATCTGAGTTATATAACGCGGCAGTTTATATGTTAAAACTCTGTATAATTATGTCGTGAGTTGAAATTGCGTTATATATATAAAAGCGCTATTACATATACATGGCAATTACACCACGACAGTGAACAGGAAATCAAACAGAGCCGAAAAGGACAAACACAGTCACAGAAAAGACAAACTCGATGATCTAAAACTGAATGGGTTGATTTGTAATCCTCATTGTAACTGAATGTATACGTTTTTGATTGATTTATATTGTTTGTGATGCACTGGCAAGTCTCCGTAGGAAATAAAACTCCACTGTAAAACTGATACTTGTATAAATTGCTGAGATTTTCTGAATGAGCTGGAAAAATAAGTGAGGAGGCAGAATGCAAAGAGTCAAGGCTATTCACTTTGAATTCCCTGTGGAATACAAACTGTGATGAGGCAAACTGTATAAAGCATATCACATTGATGTGCAATGAGGGGTTAGAGAATACAAAAAATGAAGAATTGAGGCAGAGAAGATAAGAAAGAGAGGAGTTGAAAGAGATGCTACGGAACATAGCTGATATCTGAGGTAAAATAACAAATATTTTCTTTTGATTGAATGAGGAAGTTGGAGCTTTCATATCAAGTTGAAGCTTGATAGATTTCAGTTGTAGCTGAATGAGGTTGGAGCCTCCCGTAGGTTGGTGCCTGCAGAAAATCAGTGATGAGAGGGAGTTGGAGCTTGCCTTTGCATCACAACAATAATAAGATGTGGTTTTCTCCCTTTATGGGTTTCCACTTATATCTGTTGTCTCTGTGTGTGTTGCCTATGTGTTGATATGATCTACTCAATCTGCTTAATGTTTGCTGCTCTCATAATAAGTTTGGTGTCACATTAATTTAATACTTGCTGCAACATATTAAGACTGTTCACATATTAAAGTTGGTTATAAAATTAAGCTGTAAATAAGCCCGATGAAAAGTTTAAAAAGCTTATGTATGTGTTAAACTGATTCACCCCCCCCCCTCTCAGTTTAACTAAGGATTCAACAGGTTTCACCTTTTTATTAAGTTGCGCACACACACACACAAACATGCATGACATGTGTGTGTGTGTGTGTGTGTATTTGTGAGTATGTTTGTACATACATACATATCTATATGTACATGTATGTATATGTAGGTTAATTGTTTAAGCCTTGAGGGTTAGCTCAATTGGTCGAGTCCCTGTCGTTAAAGCACCTTTGCTATTGAGAGTTCATGGGTTCAATTCTCCCAACACACTCAAAGTCAAGGTTTGTAGTTGAGCCAGTCGGAAGTGATCCCTTCAGGTGAATCTGCTTGGTACTAATATTTTGTGGACGTAGCAGTCACCGATCTCCAGGGTCCGTTATATATTTATATTGTGTTTATCTCTAGTTGTTGGGAATAATATTTTTTATCCTTGTTGGGTGCATTTTTTTATAGTTATTTTTGCATGGTATAAACCTCGAATTTGGCTCAATACACTCACCTTATAGTTCATTTTTTCAATTTTATCTTTATTTCGACTTCATAATTCATTGAAAAAGGTATCCAAGTCATCCTCTTCTAGTAAATTTGAATTTTGGATAAAAAATTGTGCATTAAATAAAAATAACTAGTGAATTACCAAACTTTTTGCAAATGCTCGGTTCTTAGAATATGTGCAGGAAAGTTAGGGAAAAAACCAAGAGATAGGTTTTGTTCCTTGGGACATAAAGATGGAAAGACACATATTCCTTTTTCAAAAACCAACCTATACGAGCCTGGTCAATGCTTGGTCAACTTTTCCAATTTTGAGGAAACACCCTTATTTTTAGCAAATCTAATATGTTTTAGTTTTTAGGGATTTGACCATATTTCAAAGGCCTATAAGGGTGGAAATTGACAAAAATAGATTCTAAAAATATTATTTTACTTTATGGCATGAGAAATCATAACTCTTTTAGTTTTAATAATTTGTATAAAGGCACAAAGTGTGTGAAGACTTAACTAATTTTTTGAATTTTCATAATGCAGTATTGAGAGTTTGGGTATGAGACTTCTAAGAGTTTACTTATGTCATTTTGATCAATAAGTAAATTATTTTGAGTTGTTGTAGTTGAGAGTCTTCAACAGGTGCGCCTGCTTGAAGGTGGAGGGGCTCCATAGTGAACTTATGCACTTAGTTCTTTTGTTGTTCATCAAGTGTGTTCTAGTATATATTTTCTTGTTATTTTGTTGTTGGCATATCTTTGTTTTCAAGTACTTTCTCAAGTCATATTGTATATACTCATAATTCTCTCTCTTTAATCTTGTTGTCCAAGCTTATTTTATTGAGTATTTATTCTAGTTTAGTTTGTTATCCATACTTATTTGGAATATTGTACATACTTGTTTTATTTGCTATCCATATTTGTCATTGTTAATGAGCAAAGATATCATAGGATAAGTTATTTGCACAAGATCATCTTATTTTTGAACTCACTAAAGATTAGGCGTGATCCTCTTTTCTTATTTCTAAAGAGAAAATGCCCTAACACATGCTTGATTCACCAAACTTGCATTGTCTCAAGACATCTTAGTTTTCTATGCTTCTGTAGATCAAATCATGCTTTCATAGATTAGACAATGAATGTAAAGACGAGCCTACTATGTGGAGATAATAGAAGGCTAAGAGTGCCACCCAATTTGGAAATGCCTTAATTCATGCAAGTCCCTCCAATTAGACTTATTCTATCATTTATTTCATTTCTTGTCAATTTCCCTTTCAAGGTAGTGATTTCAGTGTGATATTATCAAAACCAACAGTGCAATTGACCATATACAATAACAAGAGTCAACAAGTGTAGCCTTGGGAAACCAAGAAGGCTGCAACATCTAGGAGATCAATGCATTCCTAGTCATTGAATCTGTTATGAGCATATGTGTGTTTCATTTCCAAAGAATTGTGCTTGAGTTGGTTTGAGTTTTAGAGTTTCATTTCATGCTTTATGAATCCAAGATTTTAGATATTAAGTAATTAATTAGCATTTAGCTTTAATAATTATTCATAATTTAGTATTTCATTTTTTCACATGACAATCAATATAGTCTGAATTCCCTACATAAAGTAGTATGCTTCTAAGTCTATGATTACCTAGAATGATATAAATATTATGTACTAATCTATGCCTTAGATAAACTTTATATTTTTGGCGTTGTAGTTGGAGAAGCACATTTCTTGTTTGATCTAGATTTAGAGTTTTCTTGAAGGTTTTGCATTTGTTTCCTCACAATATAAACATTCAGGACTTGGAGGAGTGAAGGCGGTAAGATGAGAGGTAATAATTTGCGCATTCACTTTAACTAAGGCTTCACAAATAGAAGTCATATTTATATTTGTGTGATTATATTATATTTAGTTTCAATTATGTATTCTCACTCTAGACCTAGGGATTAGAGAGGTACATAACAAGACCCCCCCAACCACTAAAATAAGGAAGAAAAAAAAATCCAACCACTAATCCATTTGCAAGACTAGAACTATCAACTAATAAAGGAAGATGCTAAAGAATTTATTCAGTAAAGAATGTATGCCACCACAAGAATCTTCTCAAATACCTGTCCACAACACATAATTGTCAGTAGAGATGAATCTTCATTTCAAAAGATAGAAGAGAAGCAAAACATTCATGAAGAGGATCCACAAGAGGAGAACCTAGAAGTTTCTTCTAGTGATCCTTGTAAGGAGGACAAGGACCCATGGGCCAAATCTGATGAAGATAGATACAAGATCCCTTATGCATTTAAGAATGTAATGAACAACTTTGTTAAGAACTTTATGGTATGACAACAAAGGAAAGCCAAGGAGACATAGATCACATCGAAACTTGATTCCAAATAGTCATTACGCCACAATACCACTCCATATCTTGACGTTTATTGACATCAAATATATCTCAGAAATTGATCTCCCGTGTCCAAGCATTCATTAAGGTATATTTATCAAACTTGGATATGAGTTTACTTAAGATTTTGTTACACAAATGGATGCATTCGAAATTCTCTTACTTGAGGGAATGAATTATTTTTATAGAAGAACATATGATAGCATAAAAGAATAATTGAATTGATAAAAATATTAAAAAAATGCATAATAAGTTGGTTAAATATTACATGAAAAATAATTAAAACCATTGTTAAACTTTTTTTGAGAGGATTTTGTGGCAAAATGCAGCTGAAAATAGTCATATTTTGGGAGGACCATACATGCTCATTCTTATATAATGTTTCTACACAAATTAGCCCTTGAAATATAATTTCTAACCCATTTTGAAAATTTCAATTTGGATCTCAAATGAAAATGATATGGCCAGAATAGTTACTAGGTCCGAAGAGGAAAATTTGAGGATGAGTTAGTACAAACATGACCCGAGGGATTGAATGAACATATATTTACATGTTGTTTCTAGGGGAGATAGCCCTTTGAATATAGTTTCCAAGCCAATTCGAATCACCTCAATCAAACATTGTACGAAACGCTCAAATTACTATCTTCCTGTCATAAAATTTGCATTGTGACAATTTTACATCTTGACTATTCATCAACATATTTCACATATAAAATCATTTTTTCAAAAATTGTTAATAAGGGAGATAGAATTTCAACTCTAGTTTAAGCCACAATTTGAATCATCTTATTTGGAGATCAGGTGAAAAGGTACATGCCACATTTAATGACTGCATGTTGCAAAATTAGCGTAGGAAAACTATGTCTCATAAGTACGATTATCAGCATTTTTGTGATATCGAAACAAGGGTTCTTAAAAACATGTGTCTAGTGGAGATACAAATTAAATATACTTTAAGTGTAATCACATCGATCCAATATTTAACAAACACACTATGCTCCAAATAGTGATTGTTGGTCTAAACAAAAATTCATAAATTGCTCCATCAAATAGGATGCTCCTTAACATGTTTAGTACATCATGTTAAAGCAATTTGAAAACCATTTTGTGCTAGAATTTTCCATATGAGTCCACTTCAATTGGGCTTTGGAATCACTCCAATTGGATATAAACAGATATTTTATGAACAAAACATCGTTGAGAGGTCTAAGCTAGCTATCACTTCTTAGTAAGTAAACAAATGCGTTTTTCTACATATATATTCATTGGATTTTCTTTATATGCATTGTCTGATTTTTTTTTGTTATTTCTTAAAATAAGACAATTCAAACACCGTTCTTCCCCCATCTTATCACATTTTAATGCAGGAAAATTCTTAGTTTTTACAGGTCCTAGGAATTCCAAGGGGTCAAATATATGGAAGAATGGTTTTCAAAATCAAATTTTTAGAAATTCATACATGAAAGTATGAAATATAAACATTCAAGTCAACACAAAGTGGAAAATAATTTGATATTGAGTTCATAAAAGGATCTCAAAATCCTTGGAGCCAACTTTCAACTACTAATCAACAACACCAAAAACTGTACAATGCTTAATGATGGATCAAGATCAAGGCAAATGACATGAAGTCAATCATTAGAATAGGAAGTCAAGTTCCATATCATGCCAAGTCACATCTACTATCAAGGAAGCCTCTTAGGAATCTCAATATTCATAATGTCATTCATCAACCCCATTGCATGCTAAGTTTCACAATCATACATGTTAAATTCAAGATCTTTTGTCTATTCATATAATGACTTCAACCTATTTTCCTTTCAAAAACTTCCCATAATTCCTTAAAATATAGGGTTCTGACACAATCTAAATAGAAATTTTCTTCGGAAATTGAAGAAATTGGCCAACAAAAATTCTTAGTAAAAGATCTAACAAGTGTTTGACATTTTTTTATTGTCAATTATTTCCCATGAAGATCAGGTATTGGTCTAAAAGAGGATATTTGCGAAGACTGAGTATATCCTATTTACTTCTTATGAATAATTTCATATAAAGTTGTATATAAGATTTGTATGCATTGTTATCTTAACATCGAGAGGTCCTAATATTGTTCTACTATAGAGGTACTATCAACATTCTATTCATATCCGATGTAAATGCTCCAAATTTTGAAGAATTTTGCAAATGGCCTAATCAAGATGGCCAAATTCTTTAAAAGCTCTATTAGAAGACAAGTTCAGCACATGCTAAAGACAAATAAATCATCAACAACAAGCTAGTTCATGCACAACACAAAAATTCAAAGAAAACAATTCAAGAGTATAGGCAACACTATTACCATCTTAATTTTGAGCTATGAGCCTATTTCCTATGGTCAATGATATTACAACTTTTGGTGACATCCTAGGTAGCACACCTCCAAATCTCAAACCCAAAAAAGAAATACTCTTAGGACATAATTTGGATTTGGTGAAAGAAGTTGAATAGTTGAAAGTATAGAATGAACAATTGAAAGAATAGAATCGAAAGCTTCATCGAAGAAAGAATATACTTAAAGATAAGAGTAAAAATCTGAAGGTGAAACTGCTCCAGTGCAAGCCAAGGAAAGAATGACAACCATCACATGAAATGAGGTGAATCAAAATTGGTAAGGTTTATATTTAATTCTTTCAAATTTTATTAATTTTTTTCATTTAGAATGATGTTGATTAAAATACCTTTTGTGTGCCCTCATTTTCAAAATTTGATGGTTAGAAACCTCAAAATTTTCAAGCCTCAAAAGCTAATAGTACAACATACTCACCTATTAATAGACCATATTCCATTGTAAGTTTTTCTTCTACAAACTTATCCTAGTCTAAATTTCTTGTATTTTTAGCCTAAATCCATAACAAGATAAAAAAGCTACCTTCAAAACCCTAATTTCCCCTATAGACCATCCAAATTTGTGGGAAGGAAAAAGCATTAAGAATTTTATAGTGTTCTTTGGTTATAAGAAATCAAGTTTAAAACAATGCTACAAGATTATTTCATAAGAATGCACTAAATTTTGTGATACATGTTGTCTCAGAATCAAACAGGTCTTGTGAGAGGCCTCATGAGACAAAATCTAGACTTAGATACAACAATGAGGTGGAAGCAACTACCACTTCCTACTCTTTAGTGGAATTTCACCTCACGGGAGGCTTTCCGGTATAGTTCACCTAAAGGTATTATAGGTTAATAACATCAAGGTGACACTTTTATATGCTTAATCAAGGTACTCAAACTAGGAATCAAGCTCAATTCTTTGTAACGAGGAAAGGCATACATATGAAGAGGCTTATGAGATAGACTTGTAGCATAGGGTTTTCAAGATATGATTCAACAATGGCACAAGTAAGCATACAAGAAGAGGGAAAATGTTTCCTTCAAATATGTGATCAACAATAAGAGCAACAAACCTTCAAATGGTGCTAAGTTAAAGCCTTAATCCAGAATTAGGGTTTTTCAAGCCCTTGAATTGGCTAGGGTTGTTGAAGTCACCCCTAGGGAAGCACTTTCAACCATGCAAATTGCTAGATTTTGATGTTTTAAGGCTCAACAAGGCGAAATTTCTTTGAATCAACTCAACATCCAAGCCCTAGTTAAATTTATCCTGAAACCCTAACACTAGCAGCTTGCCTTGAAGGGCCAAAATTTTAGGAGAAAGAGAAAAAGATTAAATTTTATGAGTTTTGATCACTGAGATGGATGCCGGTGTCGTCTATCTACTTGGGTGATGGAATATTTGGGATTTTTACCATGGAAATATTAAACCCTTGAAGGGAGTAAGGGGGGAAACCCTGGGTTTTCACTCGCTAACCCTAACTATCACTTTATGAGGGGATACATTGTACTAGAGAAAAGATCTCTAGGAGGTTCTCTAAGGAAGCTTAGGGATAAGAAATTAAAGCACAAAAAATTTACCTCATGTTTCATATAATTATAAGCATTTATACATGGAACATATAAACCCTAACAATATTCATTGAATGCAATAATCATAGAAGATATTCAACAAAAAGATACTTACAATATATTCAAGAACAAGCCTTCTTTATCCCAAAATGATGTCTCCACAACAATAATTAGTCTCTAATAGACAAGGATCCACATAATATCACATCTCCATGAAGTAGTGAAGTACAAATAGCTAGGTTGGGTTCTCCATGAGAGGTTGAGTTTTCCACAAGTGATGATAAAATGAGAGAGTTGATCTTCTATTTGTATGAGGCCCGTCTCTTTTAATTTCCAACTAAAAGCCCCTTCACAACTTTGATTTTTGAGTGGAAAAAAAGTATTGGGTTACAACCCAAGCCACTAGCTTTACAACAAGATATGCTAAGATAATCCCACACATGTGAGTTGTAGACCTAAATTGGTGATGATGTCATGCCCTTTTAAAGCTCCAAATGCTCCATCAAGGAAAAAACAAGGTTGAAAATGTATCCAAGCATCATGATCATCCTCCATTTGAGGAAAATACCCAAATAAAGCATCAAAGCAGCTCCAAGGGTCCAAAATATATCTATGGGTGTCACACGTCATCTCCATGGGTGTCAAGTGAGCAACGTGATGCCTCCTCTTTCCAGTTTTAGGGCTCCTTCAAGTGCAATAATCCCTCCTTAATCATCCTAAGGATGGAAATCCTCATCTGGGCCCTAAATCATGCAATGCCTATTAGGCAGTGTCAAGGCCAATTTGGAGGCATGTTGGTTCCATTGGTACATCATCAATAATCCTCCATGCTATGCGAGAGAAACCTAATATTCTAGCTCATGGGGGTATTCTAGGATGTATATCAATTGCTCAAGTAATCCGTTGAGTCATCATATTCTCTTGAATTTGATGTATGGTCTGGGAATCATGTGGAGTGAGGTTCCCTCAAGGCCTTTGTTGCTATGTACCACCTGGAAAAACCAACTCAAACTCAACTAAAAGTTTCCATTCATCAGAGACTAAGATATTAAATGCATCTAAGTGTACCACACTTAAGGGCATATTAATACTTCAAATTGAAGTCACATTCAAATATCCAAGTCTCGTAAAGGTGTTCCCTACCTTTGTAGGGGTGGATAATTAGTCAACCCTGTTAGGTGATCCTAACCCCCAAGGTGATCCATAAACTACTATGGATATTCCACTAGACAGTTCATCACAACAAATTTGATAAAATTATACTTAAAAATTTGAAATCTACACTATGAGAGTTTATTTCTCTTTAGATTTCTGGATTTGTAAATTATTGTTTATTATGTATGCATGTAAATTATAATTATTCAAAAAATAGAAACAATGAAATAAAACTCACAAACCACGATTTGACACAAGATATAACTTGGGAATCCCTTTCGGGAGGAAACCTAGCTAGAAGGTGAGGTCACTCTGCTCTTTTTCTTTGAATATAAAACAGTTGTGAGATAAATAAGTAAGGCATATGGCCCATGGGCCATTATAGTGCACAAATCATGTTTGTGTTCTCTATCCATATCCCTTTTGGCTACTCTGCTCATCTATGGAACAAATGTACTCGAAAAGAAAGGAACCCCTTTTCCTCCTAGTGGTTTCATTATAACATAGCCTGATAGCCTACTAGTGGTTAGATTTGACTCCCTCAACCCTTAACCATAGTTATAATATGGAATCTTTTAGAGAATTATTCATCATGATCAAATTGATATCCCATTTTTCATGAATAATGGGGGTTGACGTGGCATCCTCTCATATTATGGTGGCCAAAATAGGAAGGCCAACTTCTAAGTGACATAGATTTTGCATACAGACTCTGATTGAGGCGACTATTATACTATTGGAAAGGACTTTGTGTGTAGAATAGGAAAGAAGGTGAAACACAAAAGAAAAAATCTTTTAACCCCCAAAAATGGAATTTAATGTCTCAAAATGCTCCTAGAAGGTTTTAGACCCTAGTTTGCCAAACTGGGTACCGTTAGTAAAAATGGTTTTGTGAGATAATTCCTCACCATTTTCCACTTTGAAAGCATCATGATGGATGAAAAAAAATACAATGATCAAATTCAGATTGTAATGGGAGGTATAATTTCCAATGTTATCCCTTCAATTAATAGGTGTTGGCATAAGTAATTGGAAATGGAGGGGAATGACTTCATGGCCAAGTGTCATGGTTAGGGGACTAGCTAATGAGAGTCCACATTTTAAGTGTATAGATGTAATGGAGGGAGAAATCATGGATGCATGAGTTACCCTAATCGACTTGCTTTTTCTATTGAGATTCAACAAGATGATGAGCTTAGTGAAAAGGGTCGCCTTCACTAAGTGGGCCCGCAGGCTATTTTTGGCGCAAGTCTATTTTTAGACATGGTGATCATATTTCAGAAATTGCAGGATGCTATTTGTGGATGGTTGATCAATTTGGAAAAATAGATGAAATTCTATTTTTAGAATATTGGACGAAGTCTATTTATAGATCGTCGATCTAAAAATAGAAGTGTCGATTATTATTATCTCTTAATAATAATCCGACAATAAACAACAACTTATTCTCTTGGAGCACTTAATTTCAGTGCAAAGATTTGGAAAATCATTGGGCTGAAGGAATTACGCAATTCCTAGGTTTTACTGGTGGTTCATGCATGGAGAACTCAGTTAGAACTAAAGTGGCAAAGCTATGACAGAGTTGGAAGAGTAGTTCATGGAGTTGTATTCAGTTTAACTCAGTTAGGCTCAGTTGAGCTAGTTGTATCTAGTCTAACTGAATGATACACTAGTGAGAGTGGAGTGAATTACTTAGTTAATTAATTCACAAATAATAATTCATTAATCAACTGAAAAATACAGCAGTTAACTACAGTGTATGTCAGTTCCAGTGGAGACCCAGTGGAGAGATAGGTGAAAGGGAAAGATGGACTATCTGTTGTGACTATAGTGATGCATTGATTGCACCACACACACATTGGAGTTTCCAATGAGGATTGCAAAGTCAAGGAAAGGGTAATTCGAATTCATTCAGAGTTATTCTTCAGCAGGGATTGTGCAGTGGAGGCAGGCTAGCAGGAAGGCAGAGATCGATGCATGGATTTGTAGATTTCGTCTATGTTAGTGTGTGACGATTGATTGTACTGAGAGCTTGATGTACTAAGATTTGTATGAGATTGTTACATGATATCCATGATACATAATATATGATAGTTGGGGTTTTCAGCTTCAGGCTTTCCCGTTAAATAGCTATGTTATGTGCGATTGTTTTTATTTATGCTTCACATGTGTTTGCAATTAATTTTCCGCAAAAGATTAACAATGGAATGATTCTGTATTTTGCAAGGAGTTAAATATTGTGAGATTGGGGGAATCTGTATGTATGCATGCTTAGTGTATACTAATTTCTACATGGTATCAGAGTCGGGTTATTTCTTGAAGATTGCAATTGTGAAGAATTGTTGAGTTTGTGCCGGTGGACAATTCGAATTTGCAACAGAAAATTCTTGGTGCAGAGGTTGAGTATACATTGAAATGTCTTTCAATGGGTTGCGATTGGAGTATTCCCTTGATGGGAGCTCGAATTACATAGCCTGGAAGGATAGGATGGAGGCGATGCTGATGGATACAGACTGAAGGAGTTCATCGATAGCTATGTTCCTATGCCGGGATCTAGCGATGCTGCATTACTTGACGCATGGCAAAAGAAGACAAAAAAGACAAGAAGAATTCTGTTGGAAGGTCTGAAGGACCATATTGTGTCCAGCCTTCATGGGAAAGCCAATCCATTCTTAATGTGGAAGGCTTTGATAGATTTTTTCCAAAGTAGAAGCGACCAGAGGAAGTTGGCACTTAAAGACAAGCTCAGAAAAATAAAAATGGAGAAGGGCGACAATATTCCAAAATACCTCATGCAGTTTGTCGACTGCAAGGATGAACTGGGAAGTGTGGGGGTTACTGTTGATGATGAAGGCTTGGTTATCTTGGCTCTCCTTTGGCTTCCAAAGAGTTTGCATAGCTACAAAGACTCTGTCAATGGACGGGAGAAACTGTCGGGATGGGAGCGATTTTGGTCGGATCTTGTGCAGGAGGAGATAAGGCGGGGTACCAGGGATGGCTCTTCATTGAAGAATGAAGATGAAGAGAATTACGCTTTGGATGCCAAATTAAGGAAAGGGAAGGGGAAGAAATTTCCTTCAAAATCTGAAGCTAAAGGAAAGAAGCAGGATTTGTCCAAGGTGAAGTGTTTTTCACTGTCACGAACATGGGCATTTCGCCACTAACTGCCCACAAAAGAAGAAGAACAAGAAGGTTGTTGGAGTTGCAGCTGGAGAGGCCTTAGCCTCAAAATTTGAAATTGATTTCTATTTGATCGCATGCTTGGTTTTAAGCTATATGGGATCGGTGTGGTATCTTTATAGTGGTGCGTCTTTCCATATGACAGGAGACAAGGAGTTGTTTAGTGACTTGGAGGAGAAGGACCTCCATATGCATATAGAGAGGGGAGACGATGGTCGATAGAGTGCGACTGGCATTGGGACCATTAACTTTGAGAGGGAGTCTGGTAATCCATTATTGTTGAAGGATGTTATGCTTGTTCCAGGTCTGAAGAAGAACTTGGTCTCGGTCGCAATGTTGGAAGACAAAGGTTATGATGTTGTTTTCACTGAGGGAAAAGCCTTCCTTCGACATAAAACAACGGGTCAAACCAAGAAGATAGGGATTCGAGTTAAGAATCTCTACAAGCTGGAGGTAGATGGTTGCGCTGCAATGGTGGGCAAAGAAGAAGAAGTGGTGAGCTGGGATGAGGGAAAATTATGGCACAAGAGATTGGGCCATCTTCACCATGGCGCTTTGAAGATTTTGCGGAATATTTCTACTGGAATTCCCAAGGGTACTCTTACGCAGTCAGATCAGTGCAAGGGATGTACTATGGGTAAGTTTGTGAAGACCACCTTTCATGAGAAGGAGAACCGTGCTTCGATGATTCTGGGGAGAATTCACACAGACGTGTGTGGACCTTTCTCAGTTGCTTCAACAAAAAACACAGGTATTATATTATATTTGTTGATGACTATTCTCGTAGATGCTGGATCTTCTTCATGCATAAGAAAAGTGAAACATTCTCAAAGTTCTGTGATTTTAAAGCATTGGTGGAGAAGGAGCCAGGGAAGCAAGTGAAAGCTCTACTGAGCGATAATGGTGGTGAATACTTCTCGGGAAAATTCAAAGACTTCTGTAGCAAAGAAGGAATTCGAAGAGAACTCATAGCACCTCATAACCCACAGCAGAATGGGGTCACGGAGAGGAAGAACAGAACAATCATGGGTGTTGCACGAGCGATGTTGCATGACCAGGACCTACAGATGCACTTGTGGGGGGAAGCATGCAACACTGTGGTTTATGTGCAAAACCGTTGTCCTCACAGAGTACTTGGCATGAGTACACCTGAAGAAGATTTTACTGGTAAGAAGCTTGATATTTCTCATTTGAAGATTTTTGGCTCATCTGTTTACATTCATGTGACAAAGGATGCCAGGAAGAAGCTGGAGCCGACTGCAGAAGTTGGGATATTTGTGGGTGCGTAAAACACCCCATAATTATCGCATCCCTCTTCTGACAATCGGATGAGATCTATGTGCCACTGGATATAAAATTCAATGAGGTGAAAGCCATGAAGTTGTCGCTTAAGAGGGAGCTACACTTGCATGCGGAGGAGGAACTTCTTGTTCCCAAAGATGAGCCTCTGGATGTGGATCAGCCACAAGAGGAGATTCATGGAGTGGAGGAGTCCACTCATGCAGAACCAAACATCAGACAAGGCAGAAAGCATACCACAGAAGCTGAGAGACTGAAGCTTGATGCGACATAGAATGTAGGAGTCCCTACATCACAGCGTAAACAGAGACAGTCACTTGACCGATTTACTGGATACATGGCTCTTATGAGCAAGTGTATCATGACAGAGCCATATTCTTTTGAAGAAGCACTGTAGAAGCCCACATGGGTAGATGCCATGGTGGAGGAGTATGACTCCATTGTCAGAAACAGTGCTTGGGAGATTGTTCCAAGGCTGGTGGGTAAATCAATGGTAGGATCAAGATGGATCTACAAGGTAAAGCAAGTTTATGATGGGAGAGTCGAGAAGTATAAGACAAGATTTGTTGCCCGGGGCTTCTCATAGATCAAGGGGATTGATTATGAAGAAACCTTTGCACCCGTCGCACGTTATTCTTACATACAGACCATCCTTGCTCTCTCAGCGCAGATGGGTTGGCACATTCATCAGATGGATGTGAAGATTGTGTTCCTTAATGGGATCATTGAGGAAGAGGTGTACATTGAGAAACTTGAAGGATTTGAGATCTTCAGCAGTGAGTCGCATGTGTGTAGGCTCAAAAGAGCCTTATATGGGCTGAAACAAGCACCTTGTGCTTGGTACACTCGGATCGACAGCTATTTCACTGGACTTGGCTTCACCAAGAGTGAGGTGGATGCAAACCTGTACCAAATTGTGGTGGAGGGTAAGCTTTTAATCATTGTTCTTTATGTTGATGATTTAATACTAATAGGTGATGAGTAGTTGATACACTCATGAAAGGCAGATCTTGCAAAGGAGTTTGAGATGAAGGATTTGGGCCTCCTTCATTATTTCCTTGGATTGGAAATATGGCAGCGGGAAAGTGAACTGTTTGTGTCTCAAGGAAAGTATGCCCGGGAGATACTGGAGATGTTTCACATGCAAGGTTGCAAGCCTATTGACACTCATCTTCCAAGAAATTGGAGGAAAGAGGATGCTACATCGGCAGAGGTAGTGGGTGCCACTGTTTATCGACAGTTGGTGGGTTCGCTCATGTATTTAGTTAATACAAGACCAGACATATGCTATGTGGTGAACCAGCTTTCACAAGCGATGGTTAAGCCTACCAAGCTCTTTTGGAAGGCAGGTAAGCATGTCTTGAGATATCTCAGGGGCACATATGAGTATGGTTTATGGTACAAACAGAGGGATGAGGTGAAGTTGCATGGCTTCACGGATGCAGATTGGGCAGGCAGCCCAGCGGGCAGAAAGAGCACATCAGGAGGGGTTTTCAGCATCGGATCTATGATAGTTTCTTGGTACAGCAGGAAACAAAGATCTGTGGCACTCAGTTCAGCGAAACAAGAATACATGGCAGCAAGTCAAGCTGCATGTGAGGCTATCTAGATGAGGAAGATCTTGGTTGGTTTGTTCGGTTCACATTTAGATCCTACATTGATACATTGTGATAATCAGAGTTGCATTAAACTCTCAGTTAATCCTATGTTTCATGATAGATCTAAACATATTGATATCTGGTATCATCATATCAGAGATTGTGTGCAACGGAAGATCATGTTGCTTCAGTACATTCCTACGGAGGATCAGGATGCAGATATTTTGACGAAGGCGCTCACCAGGAGCAAATTCAAATACCATAGAGGCAGGATCGAGGTGAAATATAATCCCTATCTTGTTGAGAGGGAGTGTTGGGATTCAACAAGATGATGAGCTTCGTGAAAATATTCACCTTCACTAAGTGGGCCCGTAGGCTATTTTTGGCGCAAGTCTATTTTTAGACTATGTCTATTTTTAGACATGGTGATCATATTTCAGAAGTTGCAGGATGCTATTTGTGGATGGTTGATCAAGTTGGAAAAATAGATGAAATTCTATTTTAGAATATTGGGCGAAGTCTATTTATAGATCGCTGATCTAAAAATAGATGCATGTCGATTATTATTAGCTCTTAATAATAATCAGACTCTAAACAACAAATTATTCTTAGAGAGTATTTTGATTTCAAAATGTATTTGGAAAATCAGTGGGCTGAAGGAATTACGCAATTCCTAAGGGTTTACTGGAGTTCATGCATGGAGGACTCAGTTAGAACTGAAGTGGAAAAGTTATGACAGAGTTGGAAGAGTAGTTCATGGAGTTGTATTCATTTTAACTCAGTTAGACTCAGTTGAGCTAGTTGTATCTAGTCTAACTGAATGATACACTAGTGAGAGTGGAGTGAATTAATTAGTTAATTAATTCACAAATAATAACTCATTAATCAACTGAACAATACAACAATTAACTACAGTGTATGTCAGTTCCAATGGAGACCCAGTAGAGAGATAGGTGAAAGGGAAAGATGGACTATCTGTTGTGACTATAGTGACACATTGGTTGCAGCACACACACATTGGAGTTGCCAATGAGGGTTCCGCAGTCAAGGCAAGGGTAATTCGAATTCATTCAGAGCTATTCTTCAGCAGGGATTGTGCAGTGGAGGTAGGCTAGCATGAGGGCAGAGATCAGTGCATGGATTTGCAGATTTCATCTATGTTAGTGTGTGACGATTGATTGTACTGAGAGCTTGATGTACTAAGCTTTGTATGAGATTGTTACATGATCTCCATGATACATAATAAATGATAGTTGGGGTTTTCAGGTTCAGGCTTTCCCGTTAAAAAACTGTGTTATGTGCAATTGTTTTTATTTATGCTTCACATGTGTTTTCAATTAATTTTCCGCAAAATATTAACAGTGGAATGATTATGTATTTTGCAAAAAGTTAAATATTGTGAGATCAAGGGAATCTGGATGTATGCATTCTTAGTGTATACTAATTTCTACATTTCCCACCCCTCTAGTGTGCCTTTTACTTACTTCATTCAATTTACCCTTTAATATGAGGTAGTTTATCGCTCATCAGGATTGGGAAATACAAGGGTTCCTTTTGATGAGATGGAGCATCAAGTGCAAAGGAAATGGGTGATGGATAATGAGGAGGGTTGAGCTCATGCTAGGAGTTTTCCCACACACTAACTTAAGTCTCAATTATCTTTTGCATTTTGTTTTTCTTTTCTTTCATTATGGCCATATTATGGTTTTCCATTCTTTTAGTTGCATCAACCCCAAGGGAAATGTTTTCTATCTCTACTCAAGGATGTGGATAAAGAGTGCCAAATCCCAATGAAACAACGACC
Organism: Pinus albicaulis; assembly: GCA_034641835.2. Classification (NCBI taxonomy): domain Eukaryota; kingdom Viridiplantae; phylum Streptophyta; class Pinopsida; order Pinales; family Pinaceae; genus Pinus; species Pinus albicaulis. The sequence goes on along the minus strand of CM076579.1, from coordinate 905,934,352 downwards.
GTTAAACCTGAATAATGGAGATGGTATCAAGGGATAATGATGTGATACAGAAGTGTTAAGTATGGTAAAGGGAGAATGAACACACTATTTCAATCCAGGTCTCTCAACTAGTGTACCTAATGTAACCCTAAGGCCTTAGGGAAGGTCCCACTAGAATAGGGATAAATATTAACCCCCATAATAAGGTGAGAGAAAAAAATTACAATCGTGACCGGGAAATCATACAAATCACCTTTTTATCCATATTTCATATTAAATGCCCAAAACATTAAGTAAAAGCACTTGATTGTGAAATGATCAAAGTACCTGTTGAGTGGTATCCCACCTTCATTCAAGAGGAATTCCAGATGGTTAGAGGTGTAGTGATTGGTGATTGGTGCAAATGGTGGAGGAGACCACATATCATAATCATCAAGCCAATGTGTACGGTTGTTAGGTGGTTGTCTGTCCAAAATACGAGAGAAAGTTTTCTCCTAGGGGATTTCCCATTTTGGTGGGTAACAATACCCCAAAGTGGAAATTTCAAAGTTAACTTCTGATGAGGAATGCTTCATTTTTGTTTGAGCCTACAAAGAGATTTTGTTTTGAAGACTATAAGTATGGCATGTCCATTCTTGAGAAAAAATACTTTGTTTTGGGGAACATAAATATAATGTGTAGCCCTTGAGAAGAAGTATGTTCAATTTTGGAAACACAAGTGTATCATGTTTTGCTACACAAAGGTACTCTGCTATTGAAAGAGGAAGGTCTCCAAAAATGATAAAAATGATGCTATATTCTTGAATCAATAAGAGATCATAAAAATGATTTGTTATTTAAAAGAAGAGGTAGTCTACAAAATTGACAAGATATAGTGCGATATAAGGTATGAAAGAGTGCTTAGTTTTCAAGAGAAATAGTTCTATGTTTTGAAGTGAAAAATGCCTTTTTTTTCAAGAGAAATGATGCTTTGTGTTGAAGAGGAAAATTACATGTTTTTAAGAGAAATGATGCCCAATGGAAAATGCCTTGTATTCAAGAGAATTAGTGCCCTATTTTTTAGAAGGAAAAATCTTGCTTTCTAGAAAGATATATGCTCTCACTTTAAGAAGGAAAATGCCTTGTTTTCAAGGAGGATAATCTACAAGATACTCGAAAAAAAAAAAAAACAAAACAAAAAAACAATATTTTGAAATATAAATACTTTATAAAAATGTCCATGAACATTATGAAAGGCACTTCTCTTTTTGCAATGAAAACATGATGTACAAGAATGTTATGTCTCCAATGAAAACATGACCTGTAGGAATGTTGTGTTTGCAATGAAAAAAAATTGCCTACATCGATGCATGAGCAGTGAAAACAATCACCAATACGAACACATAATGGTAACCCACTGGAAAAATTATCCCCGAAAGGAAATATTTGTTTTGAATTGGAAGAATGATGGCATGAACAAAGGTTTGATAAAACAAAATCATTGTTTTATCAACTCATACAAAGGGCATTTGTATAAAAATATGTCCTCATATTTTTAAAAAAACCAAGCGCTTCCACCTATAATAATAATGAGAAGTGATTATGATGGAAAAGAGGAGTGTTGAGTTCCATATGTGTTGTCTTATTCAAAGTTGAGTACAAAACGAAATCCGTTATGAGACATAGTAATAATTAAAATGGCATGCTCCAAATCAAGTGTGTTTTAATATGTTTTCATTTCAAACAAAATTTGTGTCAGTGAATTTTTTTGTTGGAATAATATAGGGCATTCTAAAAGTTTTAAAAGCGACATTACGAAGGTGAATGGTACCAAGAATGAATTTTTAAAGCTTGATTGCAGTCTGAGGTAAGTTGTCTCAATCCACCTAGTCATTTAATTCCAACGCAGTCTATGTATGTTTACACTAGTTTCAATATGAATTACCATCCAAGTTACGAGGTAAATGCATGATAGAAAATTGTTCTAATGCCCATAGCATTCAGAACAATTGTTCTAATTCTCATAACATTCAAAAAATTGTTCTAATGTTCTAAAAATTGTGTTCAAACTAATCCACCACACCACTTCAATAGTTGAGCTTGTGAAGTCATTTTACCAAATCTTGCTCGTTAGAAATAGGGCCAAGTATGGCGGCTGCCATGATTGCAAGAACTCCATGAGATGTTAATGTGGACAGTTTAGCTAGGTATGAGGCTACATTGTCTTATATCTTATTGAATGTAAGTTGGGGTGTTAGAGCATGAAAGTAAGCATGGATTCTGTTTAGTGTCTAGGTATCTTTTGCTAGAAGGGAATGGAGCATTGCGGTCTTGATAGGTTTTTGAAGTCATGGTTGTTGGTTTAGGGTGTGAAGGGTTTATGTTTGTGGACTAAGAGCATGTACATCTTTTTGGGACTCTTAGTCCTGATAAAAATGGCATGCCGTGATATATGGTTATAGATGGTGTATACAAAGGCATATGACACAGGAATAAGGTATGTATGGGTGCACAGTAGCTCTAGATAAAGGCCAGGAACTGGAAAAACTACGGTGTATAGGTGTGGGTTGGGTTGTGGTATGAGTTTAGACACATTGATGGAGGTCATTTAATGAGCCCGTTGGATGGTATCATTAGTGAATGGTATGAGATAGATAAAATTTTAAAATTTGGCCTAGTTGTGCATGGTTTTTTAAGTGCATTATGGGTTCGGGTTATAATGTTGTTATAATACAAATCTGGTTTCTAGTTTTAATTGCATTCTTTATCCTGATTTCCATTGTGAAAACTCATTGGGGGGCTTCAAACAATCGCTTCAATGCAAAATAGAGGAGCTAGGTTACCTCCTCATGAAACAACAAAGAGCTCTGATACACCACACTCACTGAACCAATCTAAGTTGATTTTTCGGTGGCATAAATGGGTAGAATCCTTTATAATTTCCAAGCCTTGTAAGGATTTTGGGTTTCAATTCTATTTTCGATTGTGGCACTATGTTGGATGTTGTTTTTGCTGCTGCTGTCATTTTTTAGTCGGCTCCTACATATCGTCTATCCCTGGTTTTTCCGTCGCCTTTTTCAGTCCACCACCTTAGTTTTCGGTTACTTTGGGTTTCTCGACAGCTGAGGGACTTTGATTTCACCTATTCTTGTCGCTCTCACACTTTGTCCTAGAAGTCTCCTGACATAGCCTGGCATATTCTTTATTCCTCTGCAACCATCATCAAAACTTTGTCATTTCGTAAGCTTTGGGATCAGGCTCTTGTCACGTCTGCCTAGGTCAGTGGGTTTGTGGGAACATTATCGAGGTCTGTTTTCCGTGGTGCCAATCAATCCAGGTTATTTCCTATTATGGATGGCGACTCCTCATTAAGGAAGTTTTAAACCCTCTCACAATACACCTGAACAAGCCATTTTGGGCTCTTTGCTCTTGTACGGTGAGTTAAATAGGGTGGGTGGGGAGTCAAAGACAGTGTCAGGTCTGATCAGGGAATTGATCATTGTTGACAGACGAAGATGGAGGATGGGTATGATATCCTTTCCTCAAACACCTCAATACATGAAGCATTAATTGCTACCACGTTAGAGGTGGAAAGGACCTGCAATGTTGACCTGGGCTTGGATAAGGGGTCTCCAACACAACTTAGGACAAGGCCACTTGGTAACATAGCAGAATGTGGGGTCAAGGATCATTCAAATTGTCGTGGTGAAAAAAAGCACTTTTGGGAGGGCATGCGACAACACAATAATAGGAAAGGTTTGTTGGGCAGCTGATATTAAACAGGTAATCTTGAAATATTATGATCTATGCGGTAGGGTGGCTAGCCTCTAAAAAAGAGCTCTAATAGATCGCTGGATATTCTCAGAAATGACGGAGGTTGACATGGTTGCGTGGGTCAATACCACATGAAGCCCCATCCTGGGATATGCACCAAAAGTTATTTTGATGATGAAAGTCTAGTTTAGCATACATTTCATGCATGAGGACGGCTGTGTCAAAATCCTCAAACACACATGGGTGAGGGGTAGAAGCTTTATGCATCTCCTTCCCTAGTACCTCGGCTTTAAACCGGTCATGGAGGCACCAAAAAATATTATGTTTTGGATTAAGTTACCGGGGCTCCCTCTTGAGTTTTGGACTCTCAAGGCTTCGACGGTGATTGGCAACTCAATTGGGAGCACGAGGCATGTTGACCCGAAAATTCTGGGATCAAATGATAAACATATAACTTGGCTCCTGGTTGAAGTCAGCTTTGCAGGTGGTTTGTCAGGAAATGTGGATATGATCTGGGGTTAGCGTTGACATAGACAAAGGATTGATTATTAGGGGATCACATTCAGATGTTTGATCTGTCACCATACGGGCCATCTCATGAACATATGTCCCTTGTGGCACTGGAAAGTGGGGTGCAATAAATAAAAACAACGATTTGGCTGCATCAAAAAGTCGCCTCATAGTTCTGTGGACCATATCCTATCAGTTAATCCATCTCCTCCTTTATCTAACTATGATTTCTCTATTTCCTCAACATCTTAGTCTGATAGGCCTCCCTCACCTTAGATTGTTCCCAATCATGATGCAGATCCTCCTCTCTATGACTCATGTGCTCTACCTCTGCTCACTAATCCATCATGCCCCCCCATTCATAATGAGGATGGTTCTAGGCCATCTGAGGATTATGAAGTGCCTCCAAATGAGCCGAGTCCAGCGGGTAAGATGACTGTGTCCCCCTCTATTCCTCCACTTGAATGGGCCTCATCCTCTCCCCCTTAGGATTTGGATGTGGGTGTACCATCTGACTCTCTGAGGAATATAATCGGGAGTGATATTGAGTCTCTAATTGACAACCCGACTCTCGACATTGCTGCCTTAAGTGTGTTTGATAAGCTGCCTCCTGTTCCTCCCTCATCCATCTCACCTACTTCGGCATCAAATATCAATGTTAGGAAGAAGTCTAAATCTAGATCCAGACATTTTAGGGGCTGACTCAAAACTAAATCTTTGTTCAAGGATGATCTACATGATTTTAGGGATGTTCCCATTTCTTCAGTTGATAATCTTCAGGCACTTAGAGCATGCAGCCTTGTTAAGGTGTCTAAATGAACTCTATCCTATCTATTAAAATTAGGGTGATAGGCGACCCCTCGAAACATCTTCGCCTAAGAGATTTATTTGTAGAAATTCAGCCTTGTGTTGCATTATTTCAAGATACCATGTGCTCTCGATCAAAAGCTCTAAGTACATTTCTTAAAATTCGACTCGGCTGGCATGCGGTTGGGATTTACTCGATTGGTAGAGCCAGGGGAATTTTAGCTATGTGGAATCCCAAGGTGGTAAATTTTCAAGCTTATAGTTTCTTTGGGGGTATTATACTTTCGGGGAGATTCCAGGGATTTTCTAAGATTGTACATTTGATTAATCTATATGCTCCATGTTAGCATTGTTCTACTTTTTGGGATCGTCTAAATACATCTGCTATTATAAGTATCAACAACCTCATTGCTATTGGGGACTTTAACTCCACCCTGGCGATGAATGAAAATTGGGGATAGAGGTCCCGACAGGATCCTCTAGCTGACCGAATTGCTCGATTTTTTAATGATCATCGCATGTTAGACATCTGACCAACCCCCCTTATTCTGACCTGGACCAACCGTCATTCTGGCTTAGAGTTTATTGGGAAGCGTTTAGACAAGGTTATGGTACACAAAGGTATTACATAAATTTTTGGAAACACTTGGTCTCAAGTGGTTGCAGCTTCCCTATCTGATCGTATGGCCATCACCCTCACATGGCGCATGGAACATGCCATACATGGATTGCCTTTTAAGTTTAACAAAATATGGTTAAAAGACCCCCAATATCATCGTTTGGTTACAGAGATTTGGAATGAGGATGCACATACTTCTGAGGGAGATGAGCAGAGAAAATTGTCAATGAAACTACAAAAATTGAAAATCCATACAAAAAGATGGGAGCGTAAAAAAAAAGGAAGAGTTGTGCGTGGAGTTGAGAGACATCTCTGAAAGGGTGGCACACATTTATGAAGGAATGAAAAATTCTCCTCCACTCCAAAAAACATATGACCTACGGGAGGGATTAGAGGAAATAAATATGGAAATATTAAAGATACAGGAGGTGACATGGAAGTTAAAGAGCCATGTTCAATGGCTAAAGGAGGGGGATTTGAATACCAAAAATTTTCGTTAGATGGAAAATGGGCGAAGAAACATGAATTCTATCTGGCACATTGTATCATCTGTGGGAAACTTGGTTTACTCCACTAAGGACATTCAGAAGGAAGCATATGTCTACTTCTCTAATTTCTATAAGGCAAAGGTAGGGATTAATCACACGAGTCAGAAGTGGGTGGTGGACCACATGCTCGTTATGTTTGATATCATAAAAAATGAGAATATGGGGAGAGCCATTACTAAATATGAGATTGATATGGTTCTTAAATATTCCCAAGACAAGAGTCCTGGTCTGGGCGGATGGCCAGCTGAGCTCTTCCTACACTTCTTTGAGTTGATTGGGGATGAACTGCATACAGTTATAGAACAATCTATGCAATCAGGGTTCATTCCTAAGGATATGAACTCGAATTTTCTAGCACTGATACCTAAATCATCTTGTCCCCGATCATTTACAAACTTCAGGCCGATTGAATTATGCAATGTCATCTATAAAATTTCATCGAAAATAGTTGCACTAAGGATTAAGGGGTGCTATCTAGATGCATTTCTGCATAACAATATGGGTTCTTACAGGGTCGCTCCATACATGATGTTGTTGCTTCAGCTCAAGAAGTTCTGCATTTAGTACATTCCCAAAAAATGGAGGCTCTTATAATGAAAGTGGGTTTATACAAATCTTATGATTGCATGGACTGGTCTTTTATAAGATTGGGTCTCTTAAGGATTGACATATCCTTGCCAAACATTAGCTGGATCATGAAATGTATTTCTTTTGTCAAGTATGCAGATATCATTAATGGAATTCCATTAGAGTTCTTTGTGGCGGGTCGGGGACTCTGCCAGGGGTGTGCACTTTCTCCCTTAATCTTCATTCTCGTCATGGATGGGTTCAAAAATCTTATGAAGATGGAAAATCATGCTGGCTTTTTCCAGGGCATATCCTTTTCGACAACATTTCGGTGCCTAATTAATTTGGGGGTTGGGGCCTTTTGAATGTACGTTCCTTTTCGAATTATCTGTTAATAAAATCTCTATGGAGAGCATTAAAAGGAGGGGCATCTGGTTCGATATCATTCGGATTAAATATTTGGAGGGAGAAACTCTTTTGTAGATATATAAAAATTCATATGTAAATCGGAATTTAATTCTTACATTTGGAAAAGCTTCCAGAAAGTCATGGTTTTATTTACTGAGTGATTGGTTTGGAGCTTTAAAAATGGAAAACAAATTACCTTGGGTAGTGACAAAATATTGGGTCTAAGTGATGGGCAACAGATGGATGACAGACTCATTCATAGACTGTCCCACAGAGGTATTTTTTACCTCTCGCAGGTGATTGCTACATGGCAGCAAGGATGTCTGAAGTGGAAATCAGTTGCCCAACTAGATTTAGGCAATATGGATGTAGGATCTTGGCAACGTTATGTTGCTTGTTTACAGGCGGGTGGTTTTTGCTTTCAACAGGGAGGTGATCGGATTGTTTGGGATGAACTCATGAAAGGGGACAAGTTGGTTGTGGAGGACATCTACAATTCCATTATTAGAAATCAGATTGGAGACATGGCTCTTTCTCCCTTTAGGGTATATTGGTATTGGAATATCCCACATAAAATATTACTATTTAGATGGTTAGTTTGGAAGGACTGTATGTTGACGTGGGACAATCTAATCAAAAGAGGATTTCATGGTCTTGGTTGGTGCAGTTTTTGTCATGGCAATGGAGAATCAGTTGTCCACTTATTTCTGTCTCACCCTTTTACCCTCAAGATTTGGTCCATATTCTCTCATTTTCATATTGATCTGAGGTGGCGGCCGAACAACTTCATTAACACTATTGCAAAATGGGGAGAGATCAAAGGTAAATTCAAAACTCTGCCCTTCTATTTAATATGGGAAGTATGGTTAGCTCGAAATCGTGCTATATTTGATGCAAAGCCTATAATCATTGCTCAAATAAATGGGGCCATTATGGCTTAGATTACTACTCAGCCATGTTCATTTTCTATTGTGAAGGATCTATCACATCGTATCCGCCCATCAAATATCTCTTTCGGCGGTTTTATTCGATGGGGCACAACAAGGGGGTTCGTGTGGATGCAGAGCTTGGATAAAGCTTGCAAATCTGGAAAGATACCAGATCTATTATAATGGTGGTAGGGGATCAAGTATTAAGGCAGAAATACTAGCTTTTTGGAGTGGTCTATGGTTGGATTTAAATTTTTAACTGTAATATGTGAACATATACGGAGATGCTAAGATTATACTGGATGGGATTTCTAGTAAGTTCTCTTTCAACCAAAAGGTTTACATGGGTGGATACGTCGTATAAAATCCCGCCTCGCTAATCTTAACGATCCACCACTGCTACACATATACAGAGAGAATAACACACGAGCTGATCAGTTATCAAATAAGGGTCTCTCAGTCTCTCCCGGTTGTATCTATATCTCTCATTTATGTGTTTCCCATCTACTGCATGAATATGTTGTCCCATCCCTTTGAAATGCTACAAGGATTTTTTAATACAGGTTTTGTCTGGTCTTTTTTCGATTATGCATGGTTTCTTTGCAAACAAGCGAGGTATATCCTTTATGCTGTATGCCCCCGCTTTCCATATGCATGTGACGGTGTACGCCTCTCCTCCATCAAGCGAACTAGCCTAAAATCAAGCGAGCCTAATTAGATTACTATCCTTTTGATTCATCTTGCCTTTCGACTTATGTGGTTTACATCGCAGTTTTTTGCTTTAGTTGTCATTAAATGTTTGAACAGGGTGGTTGAGTTATCATTCTCTGTTTAGATCACATATAGACATGTCATGATGATTATGCCATATGGAACTTTACTTTCATTTTCATACGGTCCTCGTTTCTATTAGGAAGTAATGTAAAGTAATGCTATGTGATTATCTATGTAAATATCAAATCTAGCAATGGTGCGAACACATCTTGGCGAATTTCGACTGGTGCCTTAAGCTGCATTCATGAGACAATGTACTTTTTATTCTCATAATATGAACATTGTTTTTCTCCTCTCTGAAAAAAGGTTATTATCTGACATAACACAAATAATTTGCCACTAAAAAGCAATTGAAGGGACATGTTTCGAATTAGTCGAGAGGGAGATTTGAACATGGGATAGTAGGTGATTCCTGCAACAAATCATTGATTTCACAATGGTTATAAGTTGACCAAAAATTCTCTGTCAAAGCCATGGGATTCATGCTCATAATTTATATATATTATAACTTATAATTCATTTTTTTTCCACTTATAAATTTGTGAAAATATCAAGTATTTAGCTTGGAAATCTTGTAAGAAGTTTACACATCGAGTTGAGTATCAAGATGTGTGTCAAGTTGCATATCGAGTTCTGTATAAAGTAGAGTGTTGAGTAGTATGTTAAAGTTACACACACATCAAATAATTATATCAAATGTTTACTGTTAAAGAGCCAAGTATTGCTGAAAGATATGATTAGATTCAATACCTTGGTTTTCTTAAAATTTTGATAGTGAATATACTGAAATCTTTATTCTTTTAAAAGATTATAGACTTATGAGAAATCAAAGCAAGCAATTTCCAACTGTAGGTTTTGAAATCGAATAAGTGTTTTTGATGCATTTCAAATCAAATTTTTGATGATAGTAAAAATAAATAATTGAAATTTTTATAAAGTAGGGACTAAGGGGTTACATAGAGCTACAAATCACAGTTATATAGTCTAAGGAAAGGGTTTCATAGCTTGAATCAAAATAGAGATTCCAAGGCCAATGTTGTAGTCAACCCCATTTTCCTTATATACAACACATAAAATAAATTAAATTGCTCATATCTTCCAAACCGTATATCTGTTCGCTATGGAATTTGGAGAAGAGATGCAATAATGCGAGGTGATAAAAAACAAAAAAATCCCAAGTTAAACGGATTTGTATTTTTCAAGAAATCAGTCACTATTGCCTACATCCATTTTCTATTTTTCTCGAAATCGAAACCTATGCATTAGATTGCCATGAAATTTGGTAAGGAGTTACTGTATCATAAGAGGAAGAAGCAATAAATATTTCAAGTTAGATAGATTCATATTTTGTGAAAAAATGGTTGTAGTAATATTTAATAATTTTTCATTTTATTTATTTATTCATGCATCTATTTGTTATGAAATTTGGTGAATATTGCCATGAAATTTGTCAAGGAGTTACAGTATCGTAAGGGGAAGAAGCAATAAATATTTCAAGTTAGATAGATTCGTATTTTGTGAAGAAATGGTTGTAGTAATATTTAACAATTTTGTATTTCATGGGAAATGAGTTTGTATTTTGGGAGAATGTAATATTCCTAAATTAGCATATAGCTAATAGGAATATTAATTTTGCTTTTAATATCTAGTTAGATGAATAAATGGGCAAGGAGGCTCATAAGTTGCTTAAGTAGGCATAAAATCCCTCATAATGTGAAAAGGGATCATGTTAATAACTAGTTCAAACATCCTCATGTGTGAACAAGGTTTAAAATGTGTGAACAGGGTTTAAAATGTGTGGACAAAGTCAAGTTTGACCAAGTCAACAACATTAATATATGAGGAGTGGATCATAAATAAAGACAACTCAGTGTGAATGAAGATCAATATAGTTAGTCAAAATGAAGACACCTTGGGTGTGAACAGAGAAAATGCATGAAGATCAATTCAAGGTTTACTAAATCAAAAAACGCTGTAAAAAGATGAGGGGGACTTGTTGGGGTTCCAGTGTTTTGGCCAGATTGGCAAGACCAAAAGACCAGACAACATCATAACCACTTTGGAGCCCTAGGATCTAGCCCTCCTGGACCCAGAGAGGGATCTCTCCAACAAAGGCAAAGAAATATATATATCTTTGAAGCTCAAGATGAGGTATTAGGCTAGTTATGAAGCACAAGGGGTTTAAAATGATTTGGTTGGTTGTTGGGTTGAGTCAGAGATCATTAACTGAGAAGGTTATGGAATGAAAGGAACAAAGCAGCAGGATGTTTCGGCAAAAGAGAATAGATCAAGAAAGTGTCATCCATTGGGCTATGGAGTCATGAAAGGGGATTAATTGCATAACAACTAAGCAAGGCTTTCCATAGGGCAAGTCATCTATACTAAAGGATCTTTTAGATAGATGGTGGAATGGAACATCAAGGAGTGAAGGTGAAAGAAGGAAAGAAACCCAAATGCATTCTGGAGATCAGGTCAGATATCATTTAAATCCAGACCTGCTTTAGCATACTCAAAGGCAACTCTCAATGAAGATACACAGGGCAACTTAAGATCAGACCAGAGGTCATTTAACTCTAGGCCTGCTTCAACATATTCCAAGAGAAAACATAGATAAGATTTAACACAGAACTAGGTCTAAGATCAGAGAAGGAATTTGAACCTTCAATGCTTTCGACACCATCTCAAGAGATCTTATAAAGGCTAATCTGTTGGAAAAGGACCTCAGTGGACAGGGCTTACACTAAATCCCCGGTATCCCAATTCTTCCAGCTTAAACCCAACAAGAACATCTAAGCAGCAAACCCCGAATTCACACATCAGTAAGCATGGGCCAGACCAACATCTTTAACTGGTTAAATTACATGAATTTTCCCTTAGACTCATTATCAGCAGAAAACATCAAATATATGAAGAGCAGTGGGCATTAGGGTACCATGCAGGGGTATATCCTAAGCCTGATTTACTGATTCTTATCAAAGAATAAATGGACAGTATCATTAAAATGAAATAAGACAATGCAATAAGAGAAACATCACCCATAATATAAACCAGGATCCTGTGAAATTTGCTTGATTAATTGATGTGCAAAACCAATCACATACACTGAGCTCAATGGCTGATTACAGTCCAAATTTCTCCTCCCAGCCTACTAAATTACAAACTAATTAGTTACTTTCCCCCAATAACTGTTCTAACAGTCGAATGAATCCCTCTAACTACAACAACAACAACCACAAAAATATGTTCCTCGGGAGTTCTTATAGGATAATGAAATAGCAGGAGTAGATGTAAATTAACTTGGCTCATTAAGACAGAGTGGAGGCAGAAGATTGAGCCCACTCTGCTTAATGGCTCTGCAACGCTGTATGTACTCTGTAGTATGGTCTGGGAGTCTTCGTCAAGTCGATATTTGACCTCAGATGTTTCTTTGAAGTCCTTTCTGGCTGTAAGTGTAACGTTCTGAAAATAAGTAACATGGACAGAAGGTATGTAGGTCTTCCATGCTTCCATTACTGCGGTCCTGACAGTCTTTAGAAGCTTCTGTCAGTGAAATGGATTTTAAGAGCTCAAGGAGACATGGAGACTTCTGTCAGAAGGTGTACTTTCTGAGAAAATATGTTCTGATGACATTAAACACAGATATGGCTTGTTTCATGTGTGCTTTAGACCTTATTAGGCCTCTTGATCATCTTCACGGTCTCTAACAGTGCCTCTGTCCTTTAAACACAGGATTACAATCTTTAAGTGTTCAATAACATGCTTAAATCCCTTGATTTGTCACTGTTGATACTCTCTGCCACTGCTACAATGGTTTCTCTACACTCTGAATCACAATAACTGTGACTGTGGAGATAGAGTGAAATTACTACTCTGTAAACCCTGCAACAATACGATAAAACTGTTATAAAATCCAGGGAAGGTGGCGGAAGATTTGCTGTGGAGGCTTGTGGAATGATGGCGCAATACAGGAAACTGTGAAAGAATGATGGAAAATGGAGCTGATGAAGTTTTGGCATGGTAAGGGTTGTAGACCGTCTGATTAGATGGACAAAGGACGATCAACGGCCAGGATTAATGAACGGAGGGGTCAAGATTAAATCAAGCGGAGAAACACAAATTTAGCGTTGAAACACCAATGTTTTAACTTTGGGAAAATAAAAAGAAAATCATGAAAAGTGAATGAAAGCGGAGCCTATGATGTGGGACCCAGCATGGGCGGAGGGCGATTAAATGGGAACCATTGGATCTCAGGAGGAGATCAATGGTGGGGATCTTTCGGTGAAACACTATGGAATCCCGATGAAGAAATATGGGTGAAAAATGCGATGTGGTATAGACCTTAGATCTGGATCGATGGACGACTATGATCAAATGATGGAGCCTTTGGGGCAAAGTGAGGGAAAGTGGTTTTAAATGGAAAAACCGCTAGTGTCTTGCTGCAATAAAATGGTTTGGAAATCCGCCCGAAAAAAACGCGATGTATGTCGCTGCGTGACATGTGGCCCTTTAAAACCGCTTACATCGCGTAAATTGAAACTGTTAACCCTCAGACACTAAAATAATGCGATATGGATCTCAACCATTAGATGGAGGGGTAAAATATCGGACGGTGCAGGTGGCAGCGTGATATGGAAAGATGCACGGTAGGTTAAGTGGTGAATAGTCAACAGCGGGTTTGATCTTAGCCGTCGGATCTGAACTACGGACGGTCGAGATTAAAAGGGGAAGCAGAGTCAAAAAGGGGTAAATAAATGGGCGGGATGAATGAGGGACATTAGATCTAAAGAGATCGACGGTTGCGATTGGATCGGGGATGACCAATCGGGGACACATGGGCGGAGTGAGGAGAAATCTAGACCGTCAGATCCGAATGGATGAACGACTAGGACTCAATTGGGGCTTGCCCATCGGGGGAGGTCAAATGCGATGCGATTGGCAGCGAGTGATTGTGCGACCGCCGTCCGATCTGAAAACAAATCAACGGTCTAAATACAATCGGAGGGGTGAATGGAGAGTGGCGATGGGGCGCGTTGTGGAATAAGCGCTGACCGTCAGATCTTAAAATACTGACGGTCGATATGCGATCGAGGGCCGACAGAGTAAATACATTCTCACATCAAAAAATAACAAAAACAAAGGGAACACACCCATATTGAAAGTCCCAATTGCGATAAGCGCCCGAGATTTAGCACTTGGTCCTCGGCGTGGGGCATATGTGGGGAAGTGATTAAGGGGCTGGCCGAAAAGGGGCTAAAGCCTATTATAAAGTAAAAAGTGGGTTTTTAGGCCAAAAAGAGGATTTTTAAGGCTTAAAAGGGTTTTCGGTAGAGGGAATAATGGGGTTTTAAAGCCAAACAAAGGATATTTGTAAGGTTTAAAGGGGATTTAGGGAGATTTAGAGGGTTAATGAGGGAATTAGAGGGAAAAAGGGATGATGAAAACAAAGGCTTAATGGGGATGGAATAAGGGAAAATGGAGGCCTTTTTGGGCATTCTTCTTCACAAACAGAGAGACTTTTCAGTGGAAACAGTAGTGAGGACTCTTTAAAGGGCAGAAGACACAGGAGGCTTCAAGGATGATATGTTTTCGGAGGAAATGTATTCCTTGAAGGCTCAAGAACAATTTTAGCCATCTATTTGCTTGTCAAAAATTTCATAGGTGGCTAACAGTGGCTCCACATGGGGATGGCATATTCTTGAAGGTGTCAAGAATTCAGAAAATAATCTTTGGAGTAGGCCAGATGCCTGGTACTTGACACATATTTTCTTTTCTTAGATCAGCTGCCACAAATCATGAAGACATCATATCAGCAGCAATATTCTCCCAAACAACTACCTACCCATACTATTGTCCTAACATTTTTTTTCTTCTGGGTGCATTTGGACTTGCAGACCCTTTACATCATCAATTTTTACAAAAAGGAAAATAAACCTATTCTATTTCTACCCTTATTACTCCATGAGACCAGATTAAATAGTTGATCTCATAGTTTCTCTACCTAAACTACTATCTGCTAGGATTAAACTGTCTAGCATATTTCTTCTCTACATTCTAAGACAGAAATTGAAAAACAGTCAAGCCAAGATTAAACTGTCTGGCTTGCTAGAATTTGCAGAAATAAAAAAACAACTAACTACATGCTCACAGGCTGAGCTTTAATTAGATTTCCTACCTACCCTACTCTAACTGGAAAGTTGACAAGTCTAGCTTATAAACCTTCTTTTCCAATACAACCAGTCCATCAAGTGATCCCATGACTGGTCTTTCTTGCTCATCTCCTTGAGCATGCTAGATAGGCAGGGGCACTCCCATTCTCTTTGTTCCTTAACAGCAGCGTTTAAAATTTTTCTTGTTGTCTGCAACATGCTTCTCAAAAATACCTTTGATCCTTCTTCAAATGTTTGTAGGAAATGAACATAAGGATCATGAAATGATACCTGGTTGTGAATAATTGGCAGGAAGGCTTCAACCAGGATTTCTCCCTCTTCCACTGGATCAAGAACAAGACTCTCTTGAGAAAGAGAATCTCCTTCATCTTCTTCCTTTTCTGAACTGGAGGAATCATCATATATTGCAGCTGTGTCCTCTTGGAGCTCTGATATATTCTTCTCTGGTGGGCTAAGCTCTGTGAAGAGATCCATGTATTCTTGAGCAGGGGTTTGTCCTATTTCTTCCTCTTTTTCAAGAGAAGGCCCTTTAATTTCAATTTGCTCAAAAATCTCTTCTTCTTTTTCTTCTTCATCCTTTGAAATGAAAGGCTGCTGATCTCCATCTTCATAGCATTCACTACTGATAATCTGAGATGTAACAGAGTGAAAATTCAATGAATCTTTATCTATTACCAGGCTTTCGTAGCTTTCCTCATCAATATCATAGATAGGTCGATTTGGCTCATTGCTCCTTTGAAGTTGCTGGTACTGATCTTCCTCCCATGAAACTACTGATGATGGTCCTGCAAGCTCAGCTTCCCCTTGGAAACAATCATCATCAAACAGATCATAAATAGGAAAATCATATTTGTAAGCAATGTCACCAATCACACCTACTGGATTTCCAGCAAGTCTTTCTTCGTTCTGATCCATAGAGGAGTCCTCTAAATTTGTATCATCAAACTCATTAGATGAATGAGCAAGCGTATCTGTTCTATAAAATATTTCAGAGGTGGATTGCGTATTTAATATTTGGTCCATCTCTTCTTCTATCAATAGAGGAATTTCTTTTTTAACACAGACAGAAGAACATCAGTCCTCTGTTTCTTGTACTGAATGATCTGGAGGCTAGATATCTTCTTGAGCCTCTTCTGCGGAATCTTCACTTGTGCTAGCAGGGCAACCTTGAGGATTTCCTGATGTTTCTTGATATCTTTCTCCTTCCACATCAGATTCTGCATCTTCTATGTGGTCTCTTGTTTCCTCAAAGCAGCGTTCCCTATTGGCTTTCACCATTAGGTCGTGATATTATCTAGTCCGCATTGTACAAGACATAGGGAGGAAATCAGGCAGTTCCTGATTACTTTCCTCTTCATCTTCTATAGACTCTTGGGCATCATACATGTCTTGCTCATTGTCTTGGTCTTGAGTTTGTCCTTGTTCTGGAAAAGGCATGAGCTGCTCTAAATAATCAACATTTGCATTTAAATTAGCCTCATACACCTTTACTACTACTTCACCAAACATGTTTACTATTCTGTTTAATCTGTCTGACAAAGCATCTAGATTTGCATCTCTGTCCATGCTTGGATCCATGTTTGTAAGAGGAGGTCACTGTATCTTCTCAACCAGTTTCAGGGTCTTCTACCAGTGGAGTCATTTGGTCTATTTTTTTTTTTACTGTAACGGTTAATGAGATTAATGAGCGCCAAAACAGCTGCCGCGGGCTTTACAACAGAGTCTGAAACTGAGATTCCTATTACATAGTGAAGGGTCTCGTTCTTTGATACATCTGAAGAGGTCTCGGAGGAAATCGAGCCTCATAATATCTGAGAGCTTAATTGAGTTTTCACAACGCTTGTTGTGGTGTTCTTGATCGTCCAGCGTAGCCTTTGCATCGTCCTTATTGCAGATTTGGAATCTGGGGTTGGAGTTTTTAATCGATCCATGGAGGTTTTGCATTGGCATGTTAGAACGGCATTGATCGCCCTTAGCTTGAATGAACCAGCCGGTAACACAGACAGGTCCCAGCCCGAAGCCAGAGGGCTGCTTCTTAAATTTGTTGAACCTCCATTTCATATTAACATCGCCCTTTGAGCCAGATGACAGAGTCCGCCTGTTGCTTGCCCAGCTGCTGAGACAGCAGAGGTCGTGAAAAATCAGGAGAGATGCTGCCGTGTCAATCCAGAAAGAGACCGAAATCAATACCTTTGACTGCATGAAATGGATCAAATTTACAGGACTGGGATTCGGAAGCAAATTTCTGAACAGGTCGACCAAAGGGAGTTTAAGGGATGATGCAATTGGACTCATCAGAATTGACTAACAGGGATCTTCTGCAACGGGTAGAGCCTAGATTGGCTTCAATGTCAGCTTGAGTGTTCAGGTGCCTCAGAATATGGAAAAGGGATATTTTTCGGAACTGGGCCAGAGTAAACCTGATTTTCTTGAAGATGGAGACTAAGTGAATCTGCGAAGGGTTTGAATTGAGGTTCAACGCTTGGATGATCAGCCTGGAGTCTCCAAAGACCGACAGAGTCAGAAAGTTCCTTTTGATAGCCAGATTAAGCCCTTGCCACAGAGCCAGAGCTTCAGCTCTGTTATTAGATTCGATGCCCATCCCCCATTGGTATCGAAACTTAGTTGATCCGTCCGGATTCAAAAGAACCCCCCCCCCCCCACCCGCAGCTCCGGGATTGCCTTTAGAGGCCCCGTCGAAGAAGAGGCAGTGTTCATCCAATGCAGAGCGCCATTTGATAAAATCCTGTTCTTCCAGGCGGATTTCCCAGTTAGCATGGGAAATTGCAGGGGGCAAGGGCTTGAGAACATGCTTTGGAACAAGATCTTTGAGCCAAAGCTCCTCTTCTCTGTCCAATGCTGCTTCATTCCTTAGTGCAGGTTTGGAATCCAAAGTCTCTCCCAGTAAAGCTTGGATTTTAGTGATAATTTTTCCAGGAGTACATTGTTCATCCCTGAACAGTCTATTGTTCCTCTCCAACCACAGCTTCCAGCAGGTGAATTTTGGAATCCACATCCAGGCTGTCTTGAGAAGGCATTTTTTAGAGAGATAGAACGGAGATAAATTGGCCCAGTTGTGAAGCAGGTTTAGAATGTTACCAGGAAGCTCAACTTTGTCAGCCCCTGTCCTCAGGACCCCCCTCCAGACATCTCGGGCAAAAGGGAAAAGCAACAATAGATGGTTAGCAGACTCTTCCTCTGACACACACAGAGGGCATCTGGAAGGCCCTTCCATACCACTTTTTCTCAGAATATCTCTAGTGAGGATGCTGTTATGAGCTAACGTCCAGCAGAAGAAATCAATTTTGGGAAGCGAAGGAAAGGCCCAAATAAATCTCCATTGAGTAGGGTCAGGAGGGACATTTGGAATCGCTGTCATACTTTTGTAACCTTCAGATACTGAGAAATTGCCAATGAGGGAGCCCCACCCTCTTTTGTCCTTAGCTGTTGCTTTGGTCGGAGATTTCCCTTGGAGCTTATCTAAAAGTAACGATGCTTCAACCTGCAGCCTTTGGGGAATCTCTCCCAGGTACCAACTGTCCCATCGTCTTCCAGTATCATCCGTCCAAGTTGAGATGTCCCACAGGGTATTCAGATTGTTGGACTGGAGCCAGAATTTAATGTTTGCCAGGCCTTCAACATGGTTCAGAGGCTGTTCACCAAGGATCGGATCCTCCCAAATTCTGATTTTTTTCCCATTACCTGGAATCCAGTAAAGGTTGTGACTGAAATGCTCCATAGCAGAAAGACAGAGTTTGAAGATCGGAGAACCTTTAATGGTTTTTGGAGGCTGGTCCAAACACCTCAGCCGCTGTCCATTGAAGTATTTCTTCGACAGTACTCTCTTACTCCAGCTAGTCTTTCCAGCAACAATATTCCACAGAATTTTGAAGCCCAGGGAGAGATTCTGGGCACCCAGATCTCTTAATTGAAGACCTCCTTCCAGTGTTGGCTTTTTAATAGTGTCCCATTTAACTAAATGAAGTATTTTTTCATTATTTTTCCCCCCTTCCCAGAGGAATCTTCTCAGCAGGCTGTCCATTTTACTGAGGAAGGTTTTGGGAGCAAGCAGAATGGAATGTTGATAAAGAGGCATACTTATGAGAACAGATTTCAGCAGGATAACCTTCCCAGCATTGTTCAGCCAAGAGGCTCCCCAAGCTTGAATTCTAAGTTTTAGTTTGTCAAGCAAGGGCATCCAGTGGGCAACTTTAGGAATGGATTTGAAGATTGGAATCCCCAGATATTTAAAAAACTCCCAGGTCTGAATTCCTTTCATCTCTAAGAGCCTGGCAATATCAGCCAGTTCCTTGACCGAGTAGTTCCACCCGAATATAGTGCTTTTTAAATAGTTTATCTTGCTGCCCGAGACCTCCTTGTAGATGTCCAACTCCTTCTTAAAAGATCTTGCAGAATTTATGCTCGCTCCTCCAAGCAACAAAGTATCATCAACAAATTGGGCATGGTTAATGTCTTTAACTTTGGGGACCATTCTGAGGCCAGGCAGAGATTGGATATGTTGACAGCAGTCAAGTTGGAAGCTAAGCACAGAGGCTTGAATAGCGTAGAGGAGCGGGGACAGCGGGCAACCTTGTCTTAAGCCCCTTGAGGCAATGAAGAACTTTGTTGATCGGCCATTAACCAGTGGCGCAATCCAAGGGGAGGCGATGCAGGCTTTCACCCAATTTATGAAGGTTATAAAGAAGCCCAGTTTCTTCATAATAGCAAAGAGGAACTCATGTCTCACCCTGTCAAAGGCATTTTCCAAATCGAGCTTGATCACCATTCCTTTCTCTTTTCGGTGGCAACTTGAATGAACTGCTTCTTGCACCAGCACAATATTGTCCAGAATATTTCTCCCTTTGATGAAACCTCCTTGGTTTTCCGGAATGATGTCCGGCAAAACATTCTTGAGATGGTTGGCTATTGTTTTGGTGATCAGTTTATAACTTGTGTTACACAGTGAAATGGGCCGAAATCGACCAAAATCAGAAGCTCCTTTCTCTTTCGGAATCAGGGCAAGGAAGGCCGAGTTGGTGCTGCCTCCGATCTTGGAACATGATTGAGACTTCCTGACCATTCTCAGAAGGTCTTTATTAATTATAGACCAGCAAGTCTGAAAAAACCTGGCATTGAACCCATCAGGCCCAGGAGCTTTATCCGGCTCCATGCAGTCCAAAGCCTTCTTGAGCTCATCCATGCTGATCGGAGCAGTCATCATAGAATTAACAGAATGATGAACACAAGGAGGAATAAGGTCAAAATGGTAGGCTTGGGAGTCTATAGGAGGATTTTCAGGAGCCGTATAAATCTCTTTGAAAAAGGTGAAAGCAGCTCTTTTGATGCCTTCAGAATCTTTGACCACAGCATCATGGGAGCGAATTTCTAAAATAGATTTGAATTGCTTGCGAGCTTCGGCTTGCTTGTGGAAGAAACTGGTATTCTTGTCACCGGCCTGTAACCATAAGTTTCTGGATTTTTGTCTCCAGTACTCCTCTTCTTCCCTACTAGCTCTATGGAGAGTTTTTTGCAACTCAACTTCTCTTTGAAGCAGACTTTGAGAAACAACAGAATTATCCATTGCAGATTGATGGGCAACAAGGTTTTCTAATGATTCTTTTCTCTTGGCAGTGGGTGTTTTCAGAGTTTTAGCCCACTCCTTGAGTCTTCTTTTAAGGCCCCTCAACTTTTCTTCCCACACATAGAATGGGGATCCCAGAATCTGCCGATTCCAGGCATCAGAAACCACTTCATGGAAAACTTCTTGCTGAATCCACAAAGGACTGAATCTAAAAGGAATTGGACCAAGGTTTCCATCAAGGGAGAGCTTGAGGCTAATAGGTTTATGGTCAGAAGTGCAGTTTGGAAGGATTTTAGAAGAGGCTGTTAGACCACAGGTAAGGAAAGAGGATTGGACAAGGAATCTGTCCAGACGAGCAGCTATGTGGTTGGGCCCTAATATTTTGTTAGTCCAGGTATATTTCCAAGCAGAAGGCTTGATATCCTCAAGATCCCAGTCTAGCATTATGTCTTCCACCCATTCTCTAGCTGGATCCCTTACTGGGGAACCCCCCTTTTTCTCATCAATGGCTAGAGTAACATTCAGATCACCTGCAATAATGATATTTTCTAGGTTGTGCAATAAAAGAAAGGACTGAAGCGAGTCCCAGCAAAATTTTTTCTCCGCTGGAAGGACCGGAGCATAAATATTGAACATACTTACTTGTTGACCAGAGTCTTTGTGGAGGAGCTGAAGGAAAATCCAATGAGAGCAGTTTTCTTCTTGAATCAATTCATATTCAGAGATGTCCCAGAAGGAGGCAAGCCCGCCAGAGGCGCCCCTAGCACTGACAGCTCTTCCGGGACCTTTACGCCAGAGTGTCTTACTAGTATGGAGGAGCAGATTATCCTCCATCTTTGTCTCCTGGATGAGAAGGATTTCAGGCGAATGTATCCTAACAATGTCTTTCAGGGCTTCTTCTTTCAGTCTGTTGCCTAACCCTCTGCAGTTCTAGGAGATGTACTTCATTATTTACTGATTGGGGAGGTGGTGGCTCCTTTTGGAGCCCTGCTCTGCTTGCGCCCGGATCTAGTGTTCATCATTCCTTTGAAAGTTTTCTGGGAGCCTTGAAGGACGTCCAGATAAGTTTTATCCTCTCTCTGTTTCTTCTTGGATTTCCGACCCCTAGCCAACTTGATAGGGGTGATTTGCGAACCATATGATTCGGTGTCTCTCTCTTCTGACTCTTCCCCTGAGTCAGAGGCTAGACTGATGTGCTCCTCAGTACCTTCGGTTCCCATTTGATCAGCAACTGCTAGAGGAACATTTGATTTTTCTACGGTTTCTTTCAGTTTATTCGAATGGTCTTCAGTTTCTTCGTGATTCTCTGTTTCATTCACCTTTTCAACTGAGGGGGGGTCTCCTTTTATGATTGGTTTGTTCTGAGTATTGGAGTGGGGTTTCCCCATTGTTCCAGATTTTGTCTGTTCAGAAGGCTTTGAGACTACCTTGCCCTTTTTTATCTCTTTCCAACCTTCTTCTTCCACCTTGTCCCTTGATGGGGCTTTAGGACAATTTCGTTGGAAGTGACCATGCTCGTGACAGATTCTGCACTTAAAGGGCAGTTGCTCGTAGTCCAGTTTCTGGAAGTGATGCCAAACTCCAACTTTAATTTTAACGGCTTCCGGCAAACTAGATTCCAAGTCAACTTCCACGTAGATTCTTGCGCAGGTGTATTGGCCCCTATTGTCAGCTTTATCAATGAATCGACCCAGCCCGTTTCCAATCTTTTGCAGGGATTGGTAGCTCCAGCAGTGGATCGGCAGGTTGGGGAGCCGGACCCAAACAGGAACCTCCTTTGGGACATCGACTGAAGGGTCGAAGTCAGGGGTCCATTTGTTCAGGAAAAGGCCTTGATTTCCCATGAAATACGGACCATTTCTGAACACCAGGTCACGGTTTTCCTTAGTAGTGAATTCGAAAATGAAAAATCCTCTACCGACGGCATAAAAGATCACGTTGTTCTTCAGCAGAGGCCTCCAATTTCGTTGAACCCATTCATCTGTCGTTTTTGTTGATGGCCATCGACCCATAAATTTCCCGACCAAGCCTCTGTCAGCCAAGGCAAGAGCTATTTTGATCGGTTGTTCTTCAGGCAGAGCAATCTCAGGTATTTCTTCAAGTTTTTTGATAAATGTCGGGACTTCAGGAGATGGGCATTTTTTCCCTTTCTGAGATAGAAGGATACAAAATGCATCTGCAGAAGAGTTTGGAGGGGGGGGAGAGGGCTCCCCGCCCCCTGGCGCATCCATGGCGGCGGCACAGACCACGCAACGATCCCTGACCTAATCGCTGTAGAGAGATGAGAGCGCGCGCAGCTTTTTTCGAAAGTTTGCACAATTTTGATCTTCAAAATTTTCCTCATTTTTATGAGTCATTTGGTCTGTTAGGAATTATGGAGTGTGGAGTTTCCAGGTGGATGAATTGACTATTTGAAGCAGGCTGCTGTTCACCATCAGCAATTAAATACCAATCTAACCAGAGATTTTGGGTATTCTGAGTGCCTAAGGGCGTCTAAGATAAAATTCACTCAAATCCCCAATAGAGTCGCCATTATGTTGGGGTTCTAGTGTTTTTTCCAGATTGGCAAGACCGAAAGACCGGACAACATCATAACCACTTTGGGGCCCTAGGATCTAGCCCTCCTAGACCCGAAGAGGGATCTCTCCAATAAAGGAAAAGAAATATATATATATATATATCTTTGAAGCTCAAAATGAGGTATTAGGCTAGTTATGAAGCACAAGGGTTGTTTAAAGTGATTTGGTTGATTGTTGGGTTAAGTCGGAGATCATTAACTGAGAAGGTTATGGAATGAAAGGAACAAAGCAGCAGGATGTTTCGGCAAAAGAGAATAGATCAAGAAAGTGTCATCCATTGGGCTATGGAGTCATGAAAGGGGATTACTTGCATAACAACTAAGCAAGGCTTTCCATGGGGCAAGTCATCTATACTAAAGGATATTTTAGATAGATGATGGAATGGAACATCAAGGAGTGAAGGTGAAAGAAGGAAAGAAACCCAATTGTAGTCTGGAAATGAGGTCAGATATCATTTAAATCCAGACCTGATTTGACATACTCAAAGGCAACTCTCAATGAAGATACACAGGGCAGCTTAAGATCAGACCAGAGGTCATTTAACTTCAGGCCTGCTTCAGCATATTCCAAGAGAAAATAGAGATAAGATTTAACACAGAACTAGGTCTAAGATCAGAGAAGGACTTTGAACCTTCAATGCTTTCGACACCATCTCAAGGGATCTTAGAAAGGCCAATCTGTTGGAAAAGGACCCCAGTGGACATGGCTTACACTAAATCCTCGGTATCCCAATTCTTCCAGCTTAAACCCAACAAGAACATCTAAGCAACAAACCTCGAATTCACACAATAGTAAGCATGGGCCAAACCAACATCTTTAACTGGTTAAATTACACAAATTTTCCCTTAGACTCACTATCAACAGAAAACATCAAAGATATGAAGAGCAGTGGGCATTAGGGTACCATGCAGGGGTATATCCTAAACCTGATTTACTGATTCTTATCAGAGAATAAATGGAAAGTATGATTAAAATGAAATATGACAATGCAATAAGAGAAACATCACCTGTAATATAGACCAGGATCCTGTGAAATTTGCTTGATTAATTGATGTGCAAAACTAGTCACATACACTGAGCTCAATGGCTGATTACATTCCAAACTTCTCCTCCCAGCCTACTAAATTACAAACTACTCAGCTACTTCCCCCCAATAACTGTTCTAAGGGTCGAATGAATCCCTCTAACTACAACAACAACAACCACAACAATATGTTCTTCGGGAGTTCTTATAGGAGAATGAAATAGTAGGAGTAGATGTAAATTAAATTGGCTCATTAAGACAAAGTGGAGGCAGAAGATTGAGCCCACTCTGCTTAATGGCTCTGCAATGCTGTATGTACTCTGTAGTATGGTCTGGGAGTCTTTGTCAGGTCGATATTTGACCTCAGATGTTTCTTTGAAGTCCTTTCTGGCTGTAAGGTACTCTGTGTAGCCTTCTGAAAATAAGTAACATGGACAGAAGGTCTGCAGGTCTTCCATGCTTCCATTACTGTGGTCCTGACATTCTTTAGAAGCTTCTGTCAGTGAAATGGATTTTAAGAGCTCGAGGAGGCATGGAGACTTCTGTCGGAAGGTGTACTTTATGAGAAAATATGTTCTGCTAACATTAAACACAAATAAGGCTTGTTTCATGTGTGCTTTAGACCTTATTAGGCCTCTTGATCATCTTCACGGTCTCTAACAGTGCCTCTATCCTTTAAACGCGGGATTATAATCTTTAAGTGTTCAATAACAGGCTTAAATCCCTTGATTTGTCACTGCTGATACTCTCTGCCGCTGCTACAATAGTTTCTCTGCAATCTGAGTCACAATAACTGTGAATGTGGAGATAGAGTGAAATTACTACTCTTTAAACCCTGCAACAATACGATAAAACTGTTATAAAATCCAGGGAAGGTGGCAGAATATTTGCTATGGAGGCCTGTGGAATGATGGCGCAACAGTGGAAACTGTGAAAGAATGGTGGAAAATGAAGCTGATGAAGTTTTGGCGTGGTAAGGGTCGCAGACCGTCCGATTATATGGACAGAGGACGATCAACGACCAGGATTAATGAACGGAGGGGTCAAGATTAAATCAGGCGGAGAAACACAACTTTAACATTGAAACACCAAAGTTTTAACTTTGGGAAAATACAAAGAAAATCATGAAAAATGAATGAAAGCGGAGCCTATGATGTGGGACCCGGCATGGGCGGAGGGCGATTAACTGGGAACCGTTGGATCTCAGGAGGAGATCAATGGTGGGGATCTTCTGATGAAACACTATGGAAGCTCGATGAAGAAATATGGGTGAAAAACACGATGTGGTATAGACCGTAGATCTCGATCGATGGACGACTATGATCAAATGATGGAGCCTTTGGGGCAAAGTGAGGGAAAGTGGCTTTAAATGGAAAAACCTCCGGTGTCGCGCTGCAATAAAATGGTTTCGAAATCCGCCCAAAAAAACACGATATATGTCGCTGCGTGACACGTGGCCCTTTAAAACTGCTTACATCACGTAAATTTAAACTGTTAACTCTTGGACACTAAAATCACGCGATATGGATCTCAGCCGTTAGATGGAGGGTTAAAAGATTAGACGGTGCAGGTGGAAGCGCAATATGGAAAGATGCACGGTAGGTTAAGCGGTGAATAGTAAACGACGGGTTTGATCTCAGCCATCGGATCTGAAATACGGACGGTCAAGATTAAAAGGGGAATCAGAGGCAAAAAGGGGTAAATAAATGGGCGGGATGAATGAGGGACGTTAGATCTAAAGAGATCAACGGTTGCGATTGGATCAGGGATGACCGATTGGGGACACAGGGGTGGAGTGAGGAGAAATCTGGACCGTCGAATCCGAATGGATGAACGACTAGGATTCAATCGGGGCTCGCCCATCGAGGGAGGTCAAATGCGATGCGATTGGCATGATTGGCGGCGAGTGATTGTGCGACCGCTGTCCGATCTGGAAACAGGTCGATGGTCTAAATACAATCGAAGGGGTGAATGGAGAGCAACGACACGGCGCGCTGTGGAATAATCATTGACCGT
Organism: Pinus albicaulis; assembly: GCA_034641835.2. Classification (NCBI taxonomy): domain Eukaryota; kingdom Viridiplantae; phylum Streptophyta; class Pinopsida; order Pinales; family Pinaceae; genus Pinus; species Pinus albicaulis. The sequence goes on along the minus strand of CM076579.1, from coordinate 905,908,091 downwards.
CAGATCTTAAAATATCGACGGTCGATACGCGATCGAGGGTCGACAGAGTAAATACATTCTCGCATTGGAAAATAACAAAAACAAAGAGAACACACCCATATTGAAAGTCCCGATTGCGATAAGCGCCCGGGCTTTAGTGCTTGGTCCTGGACGCGGGGCATATGTGGGGAAGTGGTTAAGGGGCTGGCTGAAAAGGGGCTAAAGCTTATTATAAAGTAAAAAATGGGTTTTTAGGCCAAAAAGAGGATTTTTAAGGCTTAAAAGGGTTTTCGATAGAGAGAATAATGGGGTTTTAAAGCCAAACAAAGGATATTTGTAAGGTTTAAAGGGGATTTAGGGAGATTTATAGGGTTAATGAGGGAATTAGAGGGAAAAAGGGATGATGAAAACAGAGGCTTAATGGGGATGAAATAAGGGAAAATGGAGGCCTTTTTGGGCATTCTTCTTCCCAAACAGAGAGGATTTTCAGTGGAAACAATAGTGAGGACTCTTCAAAGGGCAGAAGACACAGGAGGCTTCAAGGATGATATGTTTTCGGAGGAAATGTATTCCTTGAAGGCTCAAGAACAATTTTAGCTAGCTGTTTGCTTGTCAAAAATTTCATAGGTGGCTAACAGGACTAATGGAGACAACGTAATTTTGGTGGAGGAGCCTTTGCATGGAAGCAACCTCATAATTGGGTGGGACCCTTGGTGAGGAAGCTCATCAACTATATAATGGAGGGAATGGCGGCCATATGGGGCATGATTGAAGAATATATTTTGAATGTGGTTTGTTTAGACTTTCTGCATCCTTTGGCTGTTTAGCTAAGTTTGTTGCACTGTTTAGTGCAAGGGTTTTCTCATGCGGGAATTCCCCACTCTTACTTGAAGATCTTGTTTAAGAAATCTGAGGAGAGCATCCTGTGCTATATTTTCCACTATCTGGTGTTAGGCCAAGCAGTCAGCTTCAACAACAGCGTAGTCCCTTGGAGAAAATGCATTATTTCTTAAGGTATTGCAATGGAGGGGTTCAATCCCTTGTTTTATGAGCTAGTTTCCTAGGAGGAGGATCAACCTTTTCCCCGGAAAGCTAGTAGGAGAGTCTACTGCCATTTCTTTGCATGATCAGCCATATTTATGCAGTGATTCAGCCATACAATGTATTTCAGCCATAGATCTGCAGCAGAAAATTTCATGTATATCATTTCTGTCAAGAAACCCTTCCCGGGTCATCTTGGATCTATGTAAAAGAGATTAGATCTCTGTTTTTATGCCTCATTGATTAATATAATAGCAGATCTAATTTGTCTCTATATTTCTGAGCATAAACCCTTTATAAACTGCGCTGTCACTTTATGCAGTAACTTGTGTTGCAGTAAATCTTGGGGTTTTCAGTGTTTTTGGGTTGTTTTAAGCATGGGGGGCCTGTTTAAATAGGAAAAAATTATTTGTTTATGGTTTCCTCTCAAATATAGTTGCTATAATGTCATATCTAATAAATCCATGGGTTTCATTTTTCTGTTGATACTTATATTTCTAAAAAATGCATTATTTTTTCATGTATTTTTGAGTTTTCCCAATTGGGAATATTACAGTGGTATTGGAGCTCTAATCTTGGCTCAACCTGTGTACTACAACCATGATAGAGTCTTCTCATGAGAAGGAGAGGATCTGCAGAAGGGATCAAGGCAAACCCTTATTGTCTAGAGGGAAGAAGTTCTCAAAGCTTATTCTACACACTTTGCATGGCATCAGAAAGGACATCAAAGAAATGAGGAGGGAAAAACATGGAGATCCCTTAACAAGATCTACAAGATCTATACATGAGGAAAGCTCTAATTCCTCATATTATGGGTGCGAGTATTCAACCACACCATTAGATTTAAAATTCTCTACCAGCCATATGCTCAAGACAAGGGAGATGGAGAAAGAAGAAGGGCCAAAGAAGGAGACTCTTGGTGATTATTTGCAAGAGTATGAAGCTCAATTCAAAGGGTTCAAAGATCACTTGAACTTCCAAGGGTTTTGCAAGATCAAGGAAGAAAGAAGCACAATGAGCAAGAAGCATGGTGTGGGTAGACTCTTTCTATCTACTTTTGATGGATCACCTAAATGTCTAGCTAGGGTTTAGGTGAAGGAGCTAGACACCTATGTGCAACAACATCAAGTTTTAGAAAAAGAAGCCATCAAACTAGTAGCGCTGCATCTTGAGGGTAAGGCTTATGCTTGGTGGTTATTTGAATCTTTTTCCTTAAAGAATGTAAATACATCTACTTATGAAAATTTCGTTAGAAGAGTAGTGGAGAGGTTTGATGAAAATTTTATGAAGCATCTTCTATGGAGCTTATCAAACCAAATCAAACAAAACTTTTGCATGGGTTGAAAGGATCCATAAACTCAGCTCCATTTCATAAAACCATTGAAGGGGATGAAAACTTGTATGATACTTTTCCAAAAGCAAGATCCCCTTTGCATGAGGAGCTTTCTTCTCAAGAGGAAGACATGGAGATTCCTCCTTCAAAACAAGACTAAAATATAAGGTCTCTTATTGATGTTGAGGCATTTTCAACTGTTGATGAGGAGGAAGAGAAGGTTGGAGATAAAAATGCAGCCATATCAAGCGCACATCTAGGACCTCATGAAGAGGAAGATGGAGCACTTGCTCCAAGGAGAGAAACTCTTGCACTTTTGCAAGGAGTTCCAAAGAATCTCACATATGGAGATCATGGCACAATCCATGTGCAGCATGTGCCATCATTATCAAATGGTGAGATCTTGAAGATAGAAGAAGATAAAGGGGAGGGAAAACATCATATGATGAGGAGTATACACCCCTCTTTATTTCAGAAGGTTGTTACACAAAGAAGGTAGGAGGATCTATGCAATGAAGGCAAGGAAAAAGATGTCCACACACATATACATCCTGCTCTATGCCTTGATGTCTCTTTGCATGGAGGCATTCCACCAGGGAGACCCCCTAATTAGAAGAAGAATAAAGTGTTCTCTCAAATATGGATAACATTTACATATTTGGCTAAGGAGGGAGCCTCGGGAGTAGCTAGCACAGTGTAAAGTTTTATGGGTTCAAAGGAGAGGTAAGCAATTTTCTGAAATGGACATTGGTATCTCCCACTCAACTATTTGCGCTGAAAAAGGAGAATTCAGAAATCTATGATGACATGAATATTATGTCAAAGGTCCACTCCATATATTTGGGGCAGCCAATGATATTATCACACATAAAGAAGATTTTTGAACATGACAAGAGTCAACACTCTGGCATGCATGGGCCAAATTAAAAAAGTTTTGGAAGGCAAAAAATTTTCAAGGACAGGTTGACTTGGATCTGCTTTAGTCTTGTCTTGAGTAAGATTAGCTGCAAGAAAGGCAACAAAATAAAGTTGATAGTACTCCAACATGTGACTTTTGCATCAAGCATGTCGAAAAGGAGAGCCATGTTATGACAGGGGTTGCATTTCAGATTTCTACAATGCTGTCATTGTTGGGGAGCCTAGATCCTTATTGGGAGTCCCAAATTTTGATGGAATATTCCAAGAACCTCTTCACAGGTAAGGTTCTTGATGGGAAAGTGATGGATGGAAGGTATAAGGTGGTTGATGGAGTCATTTACTCTCGTGATCAAATTTATTTGACTAGAGACTCCAAGCTCAAAGAAAAACTACTTAATGCATCCTATGAGATCTTGCTTTCTAAACCCACTAGTTTCATTAGAACATACCATACTATCCTAGATGGATTCATGTAGGTAAACTTCAAAGAGGAGATGCACTCTCATATGAGGAAGTGCATAGATCATTTGCTGGTTGAGGAGAAACATAACTCTTGGGAAGAGTTATATCCTTATTCAATGGGTGTGAGAGGGAGCTCATCCATGAGCTACCTCACTGATTTGAATCATGTGTATAGTAAGGCTTGTGTTTCTGAACATCATGATGTATCTACTATATGCTTTTATTTTCTTAACACTCATGTGCAGGGCTTTGCTCCAAGAGGGGGCACTTTTTCTTATGGGCTTCATGGGCTACTTGGAGCAATGAGCAATGGAGATGCTGACCATTCCCTAAAATATTTTGGGGAGATGTTGTATTCTTCATGGTGTGCTTCATTAGCACCAACTATCATACACCTTCTCCAAGCATATAAGAAGGATGGGACATCAAACAAGTTATGGAAATAACACTTGTTATATCATACCCTATGGCAGTTAGGAGAAAAACTGTGCTATTTGCACATGAGGGACCATTGTCCTTCTCCTTTAATACATATGGCAGCTAGCATGATTTCAATAATGTATCCATATGCTGAAGATGTTCATGTCTTTGTTGGGAACATGATTGGAAGAGAGACACATTGGTTGGATGTGTCCTTTGGGGAATAAATTTCGCACACTTTTTGCACTACATGTTTCAAGGGGAGCATGGAAGATGAAATGACCATTATAATAGATCACTTGTTTCTTTATGAGGTGGACCATATGATTGTTTGGAGCACTTGGGACACACCTCTCATGAGCAGTTGGGAGGAGTTTTTCTATGAATTACCAAGCTGGGAGGTGATTCATTTCATTCGGATGATAGCATGGAGATGGGAGCCTTTCATTTGTAATAAAGTTCCCCATGATTTTCATCACTTCTATTTTGAGGAGGCCATTGATCAACAAGAAGGTTTCCATTTATACCTTCCATTCTTTCATGAAGAGAGCCACTTGGTTTATCCACCAAAAGCCAACTTACACACTTGGGAGGAACCATTGGAAGATAGAATTGTTGCAGAATATCGGAAGCAATGGTGGAGACTATTGGATGTGGAGGCCCCAAGAGGAGGAGGGGAGATTTTGCAGCACCATTACAGTTGCTTGAGGACAAGCAACATTTGGGAGGGAAAGAGTGTAATATTCCTAAATTAGCATACAACTAATAGGAATATTAATTTTGCTTTTAATATGTAGTTAGATGAATAAATGGGCAAGGAGGCTCATAAGTTGCTTACGTAGGCAAAAAAATCCCTCATAATGTGAAAATGGATCATGTTAATAACTAGATCAAACATCCTCATGTGTGAACAAGGTTTAAAATGTGTGGAAAAAATCAAGTTTGACCAAGTCAACAACATTAATATATGAGGAGTGGATCATAAATAAAGACAACTTAGTGTGAATGAAGATCAATCCAGCTAGTCAAAATGACGACACCTCAGGTGTGAATAGAGACAATGCATGAAGATCAAGTCAAGGTTGACTAAATAAAAAAACGTTGTAAAAAGATGAGTGGGACTAATGGAGACAACGTAATTTTGGTGGAGGAGCCTTTGCATGGAAGCAACCTCATAATTGGGTGGGACCTTTGGTGAGGAGGCTCATCAACTATATAATGGAGGGAATGGCAGCCATATGGGGCATGATTGAAGAATATATTTTGTATGTGGTCTGTTTAGACTTTCTGCATCCTTTGGCTGTTTAGCTAAGTTTGGTGCATTGTTTAGTGCAACGGTTTTCTCATGCGGGAATTCCCCACTCTTACTTGGAGATATTGTTTAAGAAATCTGAAGAGAGTATCCTATGCTATATTTTCCACTATCTGCTGTTAGGCCAAGCAGTGACCTTCAGCAACAGTGTAGTCCCTTGGAGAAACTACATTATTTCTTAAGGTATTGTAGTGGAGGGGTTTGTCCCTTGTTTTATGAGCTAGTTTCCCAAGAGGAGGATCAACCTTTTCCCCAAAAAGCTAGTAAGAGAGTCTACTGCCATTTCTTTGCAAGATCAACGATATTTATGCATTGCTTCAGCCATATAGCGTGATTTAGCCATAGATATGCAGCAAAAAATTTCATGCATATCATTTTTGTTAAGAAACCGTTCCTGGGTCATCTTGAATCTATGTAAAAGAGACTAGATCTCTATTTTTATGCCTCATTGATTAATATAATAGCAGATCTGATTTGTCTTTATATTTCTGAGCATAAACCCTCTATAAATTGTGCTGTCACTTTATGCAATAACTTGTGTTGCAGTAAATCTTGGGGTTTTCAGTGTTTTTGGGCTGTTTTGAGCATGGGAGGCCTATTTAACTAGACAAAAGTTATTTGTTTATGATTTCCTCTCAAATCTAGTTGCTATAATGTCAGATTAATGGATCCATGGGCTGCATTTTTCTGTTAATACTTATATTTCTGAAAAATTCGTTATTTTTGCATGTATTGCTAAGTTTTCCCATTTGGGAATATTATAGAGAAAATGGATGATCAAGTTGTTACAGGAACCTTGAGAACCTACAATTATTTGTTTATTTGCATACTAGCATGTCTTCAGGGAGAAAATAAAGTTCAAGGAGAGATAATAGAGAGTCCGTGGTGCATGCTCAATAAAATGTAGGCTCCTCTGCACTTTGGCAAGAAAGAAATTGTGAAAAAGTATTTTTATTGAGTTGATTGGATAAGTATGCTAGAATGTTTGAATCCTCTGAAACAAAGGTCTTGTAATAGTCCTTGAACAAATATAAAGTAAGGGAGTGAATGTGTGATTTCAACAATAAAACTTACAACAAAACTCACAAGCAAAAAAACTGTGACATCCTTTTTCTGGTATTCCTTGACTTGATTAGGATGGATTCTTAGAGTTTGGGGCATACCGGTCATATGTGCAGGTTGATGTCATTAGTGGGCCCAGAGGCTTCTAGAGGGGTTTTGAGGAGTTTCTATGAGGTCCGACGACATTTGCTTGGTATATTCCATCATGCACACAGTTTGTCTTTTGTTCCGGCACATTTCGACAACTTTTAGAAAATTGAGTTATTTTTGGGCTTAACTCAATTAATTATACTCAAGGTGGCATTTCGGGAGGAATACTTGATAGACCACCTTAGTGCAATAACTCGTTGAAACCAGAGCGAGAAGACCTACATGATGGGATGGATAGATATGAGTTTCAGCGGCCAGAGGATACATGGTGGTCGATTTACCCTTTTCCCGCATTAAAAAGAATATTTTAATTAAAATAGAAGAGGAAAAAGTGCTCCATGATTAACATAATAATAAAACAAGAGCTCTATAGAGGTCCATGAGATCTATAAAAGAGGAGGAGGAGACCATTGGAGGACATCTTGGATTTGGTATTGGTTCTTGTATGTGAGATTGAGAACTTGGTCCTCTACTCCATTAGTATCCCTAGGGCGAAAACCCTAAGGTGATTTAGAGAGATTGGGCGAGCACCATCTCCCCTGGGCGAATTCATCCAAAATTAATAGGAGAGCTTAGCAGTGGCAGTTTGGTTCAGTTTTGGTTGAGGGCCCGTGCAACAGATCCTTGAGTCAAATTTTATCTCAACTATATTAGCCATTTGTCTTTGCACCATGTAAAATCCAATTTATGTTATAATAAAGTTGAGATTATTTGCTGCATTATAATGTTATGGAATTGCATGTACGTTTTATTTTACATGACAATGTTAGATGGATGACAATTTAATTGTGAAATTTGGGTTGAGATCAATTTCTGAAAATTTAGCAAAATATCGGATTTGGGATATTACAGTGGTATCATAACTTTGAGTTTGAGGGTTTAATTACAAGTCAATTCGTGGGTTGGAGAATTTTTGTGCCAAAATTGTTGAAGACGTCTTCGTTTTATTATTCAAAAAGGGGGCTGATGCTGTGATCTTAATATGGCAAAATTAATTTTACGGAGGTTAAATTACCATACAATTGGGTCGTTGTGGCCAAAATTTGCAAATAAGGGGTGAAGGATTTGCAAATCATGGATTTGAATCCATGATTTGTGTGGAGTCCAAATTGCAAATACGAGTGTACATTCGAAGAGCATTCGGTTGTTAGAACGTAAAGGGGTGAAGGACAAGCCTTTTGACCCGAATGAACGTGGCAATTTGAAGTGCCGGGGAGGGAATCGTTGTTGGTGCCTGTGTGTGCGTGAACAAGGGACGCCAGCGGAGCATTGACTCCAGTCATGTGGACTTTTGGAGATGCGACGGAGGGAGGACAATGCATGTGACCTGTCGCAGAAGCATGCTAGAGGGTGTGGGCCATGCGATATGGTGTTAAAATAGTGCCGAGCGTGGAGAGCTTTGTGTACGCTGCAGTCTGTTGGGCATAGTTCCAACAGGGTTCTCCAACCGACTGAGTCCGAGGGTAGTGGGCCCAATTCAAGAATTACACCAAGTGATTAAGAGAAAGAAGGGTGAAATTGACTCAGGTTGCATCCCTTGGAAGACAAAACTTAAAATCCAGAGATCTCAACAAGCGGCCTGAAGGGTGAAATTGACTCAGGTCGCATCCCTTGGAGGACAGAACTTCAAATCCAGATATCTCAACAAGCGGCCTGTTTGCTTGATTGAAGTTGTCCTATTTTGAGTATCAGTTCATTATCCAAGGAAGGCTAAGTTCATCCAACAATGCTCGGATTTGGGAGGCTTAAATTGTTGCAGCAGGACATCAACAGAGAAGCAACCCACGAAATATTCTCGCTGTCTATACACTAGGTTTTTCTATTTGTTTTGCGCTGCTATTTAATTTGAGTGAATGTTATCTGAATCTGTATTCCCTGTTTAATAAATCAGTAGCATCACTATCTCTGTTATGGGGACAACATAAATCAGTAAATTTCAATTGGAACCCACAAAATATACTTACAACAGTTTGTCATGAGACTGGTTTTCAAGACACCTCGTTGAGTTAAAACAATGGAGGAAGTCCTAAACAAATTAAAAATATTGAACATATAAATTAGTTCCTTGAATAATAATGTATCATTGGACCAAAATCCCAAGCAAGTCAACAAACCTTTCTCAAAAGAGATCCCTGTCATTCTTACCCATGAGCAGCGAAGAGATTTGCAGAAGGAGTCGGAGATTGGACATAAAATTCTTTCACTTGGAACATATTTGAAACACATGAGGGCCACATGGAGAATCCTTTTCAAACTGGATGAGCTAGATGCACTCCTCTCCGAAGTGAAGTAGTCAAAAGGGAAAAAACTACTTTGGGCGTTAAAACCAGCTATGCTTGTTCTCATACAACCCAAGTTCTTGGAGGAACCTTGTGAAGGGGTTAGACTTCCAGTTGCATCTTGTCTCAATAACATCATGAGACTAATTGCCCCTACAACTCCTTACAATGATGAAATTATGAGGAGAGTCTTCAGACTGATAGTTGAGACCTTTCAGGATTTGGATAACAGTGAGGGCCCTACATTTGGGAAGAATATTGAGATCTTGGGAGGTATGGCCATGGTCAGAACATATGGCACCAGGCTTGATTTGGGGTGTAATGATTTGGTCCATCAGATGTTTCAATGTTTCTTTAACATTAAGAAACATTACCCTGACACAGTCAAAGCAGACATATTGTCCATCTTGTCTTCAATCATTGGAGATTGTGATGTCATTTGCAAGGAGTTGTGGATTAGATTGTTGACCATTTGGAGGAGAGAACAACTGGTTTCACATGTTGCTTATGAACTAGCTGAGAGGTTGGTTGAGAAAAACGTTGGGCTGTTCAGGAGACATTTGATTAGGGAGGAGCTACTCATGTTTGGTGGACCATGCAACAAGAGAGAGATGAGAAAGAAGGGTCTTTGCTTCATTTGCAAGGGACCTTGGGGACCCAATCACTCATGCTTGAGTGACACTGAGGAGATGATAGAGGTAGAGTAGGAGGAGGTTCCTTCCAGCTTTCAGGGTGAGGCTCTTCCTTTGGATGAGCCCATGGGTTCATACGTGGATGCCTTTGTGGAGCATGAGTTATGTAGGGTCATTGATGACATGCCATATTTGTATGAGGAGCACTCAGTGGACCCTATGAGGGATAGTTAGGATGAGGAGTCACCAGTGATGGGACAGCATGAGCAACACACAATGGAGCAGGAGTTAGCTGAGGAGGAGGATGCACACAACAAGCATGACGAGCCTTTTTGGGGGAGCCAGTTGGAGGTTATTATTGAGGCCATGATAGAGGAGGATGGACGACCACCCTTGGGGTCAAATATTGATGAGGAGCAGGTAGACATACAGACAGCTAGCAGGGTGACAGGATGCATGTTCTCAGGAGGTGCTAGAGTCTGACATGACCATTTTGGAGGAGATTGATGGACTGGAGGAGCGTGAGTTTCCTATTAGATGAGGGAGATGGAAACAAATCCATCTTTGGGGCTACCCATTGATGATGTGCAAGCATATGTAGTGGTAGCCAAAAAAGCTGCAACACTAATAGGCAGGAGCCCTCTCCAAAAGTATGTAGATAGGGCTTGCAACACAACTTACCCACTTTTTCCCATTATAGGGAGAGGGGCAGGGTTTCTTGGACAGATTTTGTTGGCTGATATAGCAGGATGTCAGGAATTGATCATGGATCAGTATCATACCAGTAGACGTATTCCCCGTGTAGGTATCCATACATTAGATTGGTGGGAGATCATGAGTTGGTGCCCTATTGATGGCATGATATTCATGGTCAGGGGCATGGAGGAGCCGAAACCCATAGACATGAGGGATACTACAGTTCCCAGTTGGCAGTGGGACACAGGTCGAAAACTCTCCAACATACCATCCCGACACTGGGAGAGTAGGATTAGCATTGGATTGAGTCAGGGGTCTGATTGGAGAGAGCTAATGAGTTGGTATGCAGTTGATGGTGCAACTTTCACAACCGGAGTAGTAGTGCAGGAGCCTTGGAGCACTGATGCTTGATGGCTTTGGATCCAGGATGGTTTGTTGAGGACATATTCAGCCAAATATTGGTCTAGGATCTGGGCATTGAGGGATCCGTTCTTGATGGGTTGACACAAAGGTGCAACACCACTCAACGGTTTGCATGGGATCCGGGTATTGGGTCTCAGTTGTATTGGGCCAACATGATGGTCCACAGGTTTGGACTGCTTGAGGGCAAGCAATCTTGGTGTGGAAGGGTTTGTGATATCCCTTTTTTTGGTATTCCTTATGACTTGGTTAGGATGGACTCTCAGAGTTTGGGGCAGACTGGTCACAAGTGTAGGTCGATGTCATTAGTGGGCCTAGGAGCTTCTGGAGGGGTTTTGAGGAGTTTCTATGAGGTCTGATGACATTCGCTTGGTATATTACATCATCCACACAATTTGTCTTTCATTTTGATGCATTCTGACAACTTTAAGAACATTGAGTTATTTTTAGGCTTAACTCAATTAATTACACTCAAGGTGGCATTCCGGGAGGAATACTTGATAGAACACCTTAGTGCAATAGCTCGTTGGAACTGGAGCGAGAAGAAATACATGATGGGATGACTAGATATGAGTTTCAGCGGATGGAGGAGACATGGTGGCCAATTTACCCTTTTTCCGCATATATATATATATATATATATATATATATATATATATATATATATATATATTGGGGAATAGAAGAGGGAAAAGTGCTCCATGATAAAATAATAATAAAACAAGAGGCTCTAGAGATGTCCATGGGATCTATAAAAGAGGAGGAGGAGGCCATTGGAGGACATCTTTGATTTGATATTGCTTCTTGTATGTGAGATTGAGAACCTGATTCTCTATTCCATTGATAACCCTAGGATGGAAACCCTTGGGTGATTTAGAGAGATTGGGTAAGCACCCATCTCCCCTTAGTGAATTCATCCAGAATTCATAGAAGAGCTTAATAGTGGCATTTTGGTTCAGTTTTGGTGAAGGGCCCATGCAGCAGTGCAACAGATCCTTGAGGCCAGTTTTATCTCAGCTATGTCAGCTATTTGTCTTTCCAGCATGTAAACCCCAGTTTCAGTGTTATAATAAAGTTGAGATTATTTGCTGCATTATGGTGTTATGGAATTGCATGTACTTTACATGTATTATTTTATGTGGAAATCTTCTATTATATGGATGATAAATTAATTGTGAAATTTGGGTTGAGATCTATTTCTGCAATTTTAGAAAAATATCTCGTTTTGGATATTACAAAATTTCCTTGTAACATTTTCTATAGTAGAATGCCACTCCTTGATGGTGTATTTTGAAGAGCATATGGAATCTTGTAGCTTACAAATTGAATTTAGTAGATGTTATTTGTTCTATATCCTTGCAGTGAATTATCTCATCCATGCAAGAGGACTGAATCTTAGCAACAAACAAAGTTAACAATACATGCATACTCCTTGCCTTTGAGCATATCTAACTCCATAATTAATGTTAGCTTGAGTCATCTTCCTCATAAGGATGCTAATATAATTTATACCATAATTAATCATTAAACCGACAACATTATACAAACATGTTAGGCATCCCTTAAAACCCTCAAAGGGCATCATTCCCAATAGAGTATGATTAACTTGCTTATGATTCAAGGGGAGTGAATTGATGTAAATGGAGGCAAAATAACAAACAACCTTGTCATTTTGTTGAGTATGTTTTATGACCTTTTATAGCACCATAAGCTATAAGGACTTTTCAAGTGCTCCTCTAAGTATAGGTTTTACAATTTGCATGATCAATTGGTGATTTTTGTGGCAATTGGGAGTGGTTTTCGACATATTTTTCTTCAGAACCTATTGTAGTACAAAAAGTATTGTTCTCGAGTATCTTGAAGTGTTCAGAAGGGGGTTGCACTTAAAGAGAATAATTCCAAACATTGGTAAAAAAATCAAAGTTTGAAGATAAGGTTGCTCATGCAACAGGGACAAGATTAGGAGGAGATTCACAGTCCAATGTAGTCAAATACATATGTTCTCCTAAATGCAACATAGGAAGCAATAGATTCAGAAATAATTTTGGTTGCATGAGGACATGAAACGTCTCCAACTTGGGGGAGATGTTAGGGGCATTTTTTCTTAGCATAAACCCCCAATTTGGCTTAAACCATCCACCTTATACTTCATTTTGTCCATTTTATCCTTATATTTGCTCAAAAATTCATGAAAATGATATCCAAGTCATCCTCTTCTAAAATTTTAATTTTTGATAAAAATTTGTGCATTAAAGAAGAAATCTAACCAGGAGATTACCAAACTTTTTGTAAATGTTTGTAAAAAACAAGAGATGTGTTTTGTTCCTTAGGACCAAGAGATGGAAAGACACATATTTTCATCTAAAAAATCAGCATGTACATGCCTAGTGAACACTTAGTAACCTATGCTACTTTTGAGAAAAATCCCTTGTTTTTAGCTAAAACCCAAATATTTTTTAGTTTTGCAGGGATTGGATCAGATTTCAAGGGCGTATGTAAATACCCCAGTCATCTTGCAAAGTACGTAGATATTGTTCTTAGTTTCCTGTGTATAAACATTGAAGATAATAGTCATACATATGCATAGATGTTTATGTAAACATGATAGAAAATGGGTAATTGTTATTTGGGAATAATATAAATATATAAAGTTATGTATACAACTTTGTAAACCCTATTTAGAAATTATGAAACATTTATTATATTTCTAAAGATTAATTAATCTAGGCCTATTGATATAACCCTAGATATAGATCCACCTTCTAAAACTAGCAAGGCATAAAATCTTGTGGAGGGGGTTGTATTAGGCAGGATGCACAAACATTCATGGGGGGGGAGATTTGAGAGGGGAGAGCACACAAATGTTGTGGAAATTTTGGCGCACATTCTTTTGAGGCATACCCTGTCAATTGGAGAACATGCTTTGGAATGAGGGAAGATGGTAGCCAAGGGGGGAAAGAAAGATAACATAGATGAAAAATGGAGAGCACAACTAGGGTTTGTGGTGAAGCCTATCACCACATAGGGCTAAATACCCAAGCTAGATTTGAAGCCCAAATATCTGTCAAAGAAGAGGTTGAATCAGATAATAAATAAGGAGCTAATTGTTTTCACAAGCATGGGTTGATTTGGAAGCTCATAGGGGCGAGTACCCTACTCCCAACGCAACTGAAATCAACTAGTTGAAGGGACAAGCTTCATGGCTCAACGACGACACAATTTCTATTATTCTCGGAAGGAGGAGCTACATGTCTATGGGAGACTACATGAACATCTTATTTGGGGGGTCAGTTTGGACTGTAAGAGCCATATCTTATTGCTTGTTGGGGACGCTAGCCTTTATATCTCTTGCTAGACGCATTTCTGTTGAAGGAAGAAGGCACCATTGTTCCCTTGTTGATTGTTGGGTGGCTCATTTTACTCAGATTTAATTATTAGCAGGGAAAATCAAGTTGGTGGGCTGAATGAGCAAGTATAATTGAGACTGTGTGTTGATTGTAGCTTTATTTGGTGAGTAATAGGAAACTTACAACAACAGGTTATCGTGGTATGTCAAGGGCCACTCGTGCATACTTACCTCTGCTGTAGATTCATCTTGGATTACGTGCTACTTCAGAGACAAGTTCTGCGTGGAGCTATGAGGGCTGTCATCGAGTGAGAGCCTCTATACATTTTTCTGGGTAGCATATATCATAACTAGTGCTGGAGTGCTATTCTAATGGACTGATATTTGGTACATGCACCCATTATTATTGACTGTCTTCAACACCAGGTTCTATCCCCATAACCTGTTCACTATTTATCCACATTTCCTGTTCACTATTTATCCACGTTTTTGAATAAGAAATGCTTATCATGTAGGTGCCATTCTATAATATTAGTTTCATTAGAACTTTGGAGTTTGTTATTAAAGATATAAATTATTTTGGAGATTGTTGTTGTATGTGGAAGCATTAAAAGCATTATCTGTAGGACAAACTTATAAAATGCACCTACTATAGAGAACATATAGACAGTTCTAAAGTAATATGATACCAAAACTCATCTGAAAACTTAGAAACTTCTTACATACTTGACCGTTGTTATGCAAGAGGGGTGGAGATTGGATTAGATATTTTTGGAGTCCCTCTATTCATTAGGGGAATTTTGAGCTCTAAAATGGGCCTCCTAAGAAAAATCTACAACCAAAATAAACTTTATAAGAACTAATAAGATTCAAGATGATGATGTCAACTATGGGGGACGATTCGCCATTTTTTAAGTAGAAGGGTACAAATATTAAAAAATAATAAAATAATCAAACCACTTTTTCAACTCGTATTTTCAACTTATCTCCCAAAGTTTTTACTCAAATTTCGAGCGGGAGTACTCGTTGGATGCAAAATTTAATACCTCATCCAACACGTACCTATGTTGCATAGTTTTTATGGACGCCACTACACAAAAAATGAGAAATATATGAAAAAGCGTGATTACAATCATGTTTTTCATGTATTTATCATTTTTCATGTAGCAACATCCATCAAAAGTATGCAACATGGGTACTCTTTGGATGAGGAATTAAATTTTGCATTCGATGAGTACTCTCGCTCGAAATTTGAGTAAACAATTTGGGAGATAAGTTGAAAATACGAGTTGAAAAAATAGTTTTTTCTTTTTTCCCTCTAAAATTTGATGATGTAATCAAATGTTATTTTATTATTTCCA